>LFJQ01000100.1:0-558633 GCA_001182835.1 Oropetium thomaeum | reverse complement strand
AGCGATTCAACAGATATAAAAGTATTGGTTTTTTCAAAAAAAAAAAGGGTGTGTTCAGTGTTCTGACAAAATTTCAAATGTATCATACAGAAACAAATGACAGAGCAAGTAGTTTACTCACCTGAGCTGAACTAGGAAGATCACTGCCACCACCACTCTCAAGCTGATATGTAAAATTGAAATCATGCTGCTGTGTAGGAGATCTGAGAACAGTGCGGCCATCCCTGACTACCACAAAACCACTATCCCCAAGATTTACAGCATGGATACTCTGCAAGTTAATATGTTACTGTATTAGCACAAATCCTTATTGAATTATCACAACTCCAGAGTATAATGGACAAGACACAAGAACATTTTCAGAACTATATTTGGAATAGGTATCATGAACCAGATGGATATATGATTTATGTTTTGTTTGCGACGGTATAGTATGCTAAGAGTGATTCAAGGAACCATTTACGGATATTCCAGAAACATTGAATCAACACAATGTGTCGAAATGGCAAAAAATGAGGATACCGATAAACAAAGAATAAGGGAGAGCTCCTTAACTTGTTCTCTAAGAGTTATGATACATGCAGTTGATGATCCCCTTGCTTTGGTGCTCGTATAAGCCTTTTCTAAAACTCTTGAAGGATCAACAGTTCCTCCAGGTTCATCCTTGACAGCACTCATTGACTTACTCATGAGCTCCTTGGCATATAATCCAGCATCAACACCAAGATCTGCCCAACCACCAACACCATCTGCTACACCAATGACGTGCTCTTCATCACAAATAAAATGAGCATCCTCACCACCAGTTGCCTTTAGCAGGGTGAGGGAGGGGTAACAAGAGCCCGACAGCAGCTTCAATGTTTCAGAGGAGAAGGTTTTCTGCAAAAGAAATGACATGATCAATCACCAGCTGATGCAAGCAAATATCAGTGAGAAACAGTAGGCAAACACAGCAAAGACAGGAACAATTCATGCTCAATCTATACATCAGAGGCAAATAGTAATAAATTGTACACCCTTTTTTAAACTTATTTATTCCTGTTGGAATACTCTGCCACGAGCAGATATTCCTAGATGTTTGTTGAATTGCTTGAATTGAAGATATGCCACGAGCAGATATTCCTAGATGTTTTGAATTGCTTGAATTGAAGATCAGTACCAGTACCTAGTCAGTGTATAGGGGAACCTAGGCAGCTAAGCAGGATGGGCGTCACTTGCAAGGACTAAAAACAGGATAGATAAAAACTCAACGAATCCTATATCCACAATGGACCTTCATTAGTGACATTATGAGCATGCTCCTGTCCCATATTGACAATTGTGAGTGTATTAACTAGTAATCATACAAAAAAACATATGAGACGTAAAATAAGTCATGAATTGCACGGCCCATTCTAGAGTTTTTGCATAGATACAACTGGTATTGTGAAGTGACAATAATTTGATACATACCCATCAGTATCCATCTTCTCATCAAGTGACAACTGATGCTCTGTGGCTCCGGCAGAATATGGTGCCACACACAATGCTGAAGTCCCTGGCCAATGGCTCCACAGCATAGCTCAACTTCCAGGCAGGCCCATACGCATTGGTCCAGAATGTCCTATTCCCCCACGGTTCACGGCACTTCAAGCTAGCACCAATCTTCTTGCAGCACTCCACTCCTTTATACCTAAAAGAAACATCTGGCTTTGCTGCATTCCCAACTGAACCCATGGCCGCAATCCGTGAGGTGCGCGCTCCTACAGATGGATCCTTATCATGCTGGCGCTTAGCCGCACCAAGCTCTGCCCGCCGAAAGGCATAACCACAGCAGCCATGACAATGCCTCCCCTCTGCAGCAAGCCCTGCCCCGCACAGTGCGAACGCACAACGGGGGCCCGGTTGATGGCTGCGAATAAGGCGGTGGGCGCGCTGCGATCCGTGGTGTGCAGGAGGCGTGCCGAATAGGAGGAGAGGAGGAACCAGGTGTTGCCGAAGAGGAAGCTCCGGCCGCCACGGCTCAAGAGGTGCTTATTGGAGGAGAAATGGCCGCTGCAGCTGTAGCCCGCCAGCATCTTAGGACAGAGCGATGAGCACCACACAAGATCTCATCACCTTCTGCCACAAAGCAGATAATCAAGGGGAAAATTCTATTAGACGATATTTCTCAAAGCACGCCATTCCATAATTAAATCAAGAACCGTATGAGCGAAACAAAGCGCTGAAAATTTCAAGGACCCAAGGTCAATAGCCCACGCCATCGAATCAGCTACAGATTGAAACGGATTCTTGCGGGAGGGCAGCGCGCAATCTTTCTTACCAAGATAGCAATAGCGAGATTCCTTCACGCGTGCAGCCTGAGATCACGAGAGCGACCAACCAGTTCCCGCGCAGATTCGCTTGGGCCTCCAATCTACCAGCGGAAAGGAGTTTGCGGCGGGTGCGTGGCCACCAATTAGGGTTGCTTGTGGGGAGCAAAGGGGAGACGAGAGGATATGACGACGACGAGGACAAGGTGGAATTTGATTGCGATCCCTGGGAAAGTAGGAAAATTCTACGAAGAGTGACGAGCCCTTAAGCCCGCATAGACCAGCCCAAGTAACTAAACTCACTAGCTTCACGTCCGGACCAAGGCCCATTTATTGCATACCGTGGAACAATACAGGCAGAAATACGTACAATACTAGTTGAATGTCCATACGTTGCTACGGGTTCATGATAAAATATTTTTAACTCAAAATATATATTAAATAAATAATTCTATTATATTAGATAATCATCTAGCAATGCCAATACAAAATCTGTAAGTTTTGTTAGCACGAAGAGTCCACGTTCCACAGGAGTCAACAGGTTAGATAGAATATAATCAAGGATCAATTTTGAAGATTATTTATCTAGAAAGATAAAAAACTGATGTTCTTGGATTAAAGAATTTTTTAATTTTGTTAAGATCACACACATCAAAGAACAGATAAAGTACTTACGCTAAATGCCTGAAAAGAGACGATTCATTATTGGTACCTCACAATAATGGCATCCAACTTATCATCAGTAATGGTAATGGAAGGGCCATAAGGATCCTCAATAGGCTCCACTTGTACTATTAGTTCTGGCTTAATAGACTGCAGATTAATGACAAATAAATCTTGATATTTTTTCAAAACAGTAAATTTAGACATAGAGACAAAATCTTCAAAAAAAATTTTAACAAACATGTCTTCACTTCCTTTCATTCCTCCAATAGATATCAATTATGAAGCGTATCTCTAAAAGTTCGTCAATGCCTAATTTCCTGGTGAGAAATTTTTTGCAAGACAATTATCTAAATATCCTTCAGACTTTTAATACAAGATGAATTTTTAGAGCCATAGATTTATACCGCAAACACATAATCACATTCATAATTTGGTTCTGGAATTTTCAGAAACTCCAAACAAAACTCAGCATAGACCAATTAATTTTGTGACCTGAAATATCTAACCAGGCAACATGCACTAATACGTCCATAGACTAATTCTAATTCCTCTTGATAACCGTTGTAAACAACAATATTTCTACCTATGCATCCTTTTATGAATTCAACAAACAAAGGACAAAGACATACTAAATTCAGCTTCAACGTTACATGATATATTATGTATGCTAGAGATGATTACATGAAGACCTAGACCAAGATTCTCAATGAAAGAGTTGCATAAAACAAAAGCATAAAAAGTAGGAAGAGAATGTAAAAGTTTAATTAAGAAATTGATTTCCATGTAGCATGCTTTGTCGTCCAATTTCATTTACATGGTAGCGGTTGCTTTTTCTGAACGTAGTAAAAAATAACCAACCATCGACCAAATACTCCAGTTGTTCTGAGGTAGGAAAGTGTCGAAGTTCGTTACTATCGACTAGTGAATTTATCATGGGGGGTGCGTTTTGGGCTTCGATGGTTCACGAGAGGACATAAGGATTATACTGGTTCAGGCTACGATGCCCTACGTCCAGTTTCCGAGCTGCTCGTGTTACTCGCGACAAGGCTTACAAAGGGGTTACAAGAGGGCGAGAAAGGGAGAGTGTTCCCCGTCTCTAAGTGTGTTCGTGCTTGTGTTTTCTTAGGCTAGAGTGAGCTAGTGAGCGTTGTAATTGTGGAAGCTTGTCCCCTTCTTTCGGCTTCCTCCTTCTTTTATACCGCAACGGGGGAGGCCCGATTTCGCGGGGTCGGTCATGGCCGTACGCCCAAGTTGGGCGTCCCACGACGGATGACGTCTTCGGCGTGGCGGCGTCGTCCTGCTTGACGGAGTAGCCTGTGTCGTCAATCGGCAATGTCCTGTCCGTATGGGAAAGGGCCGCTGTTGGTGTTGGCGTGGTGACGCCTTAGTTGTGCCCGTCGCTCGGGACGTCCCGTCGTGAAGGAGCGATGAGTCTCTGACAGGGGCTGTAGCAGTGGTGCCCATCCCATGGACGGTGCACGTCGTGTGTATTTAACGCCCACCTTCCGGCTCTACCTGTCAACGGGCGTGGGTGTGTCAGGCATTTATTTACTAACCGTCACCGTCCAACCTACCCGTAGCGTAGTGGGCGATTCGCTCGACCCTGAGGTCGGGCGAGGCGGAGACGCGTTCGCTTGACCCCTACGGAGACGGGGTCGAGCGCGTCGCCCGCGCGTGGAGGACCCGACCCCTCCGCGAAGGGGTCGGGCGAGGCGGAGATCGCCTGTTGACTCGGTCTATTGCGTGCCCGTACTATGCGGAGGTTGGTTAAGACGGGGGACCATTTATGCCTTGATTACGTTTGTTAAGATCGAGGGTCACTGAGGTTAGCCACCTCTGGTATTGATCCTCAAAAAAAAGTGCAGGGGACCTTAAAGACACTTTATGTCACATAATCAAATTATTCTCCCACATATACTTTGTAGCACCGAAAACAAAATTTTGAGATGGTTTTTAAGAATCCTAAACCTACTGATCGTACTGATGCAAACCAGGACCGTGGATGAGTGTCTCACTGAGGTTGTTGTTCGTGGAGGCGGAGGCCCTTTCGTGGACGTCCACCAGGATCACGATGGCGGATCCTCGACGGACGGCGGAGACACGGGTCATGGGCGGCGGCCCTTCTCCTGAGGGGGAGCGCGGCCCTAGGCGGCGGGCTGGCGGCACGTCTCCTTGAGCCCTTGGGAGGACGATGCGGCTCTGGGCGGCGGCGCGGGTTCTCGGCCGAGGCGCGGCTCGGCTTCTCCTCGACGGTGGAGCGGCTACATGGCGGCAGAGCGTCTACATGGCACGACGGAACGGAGGCGGCGCGGCTCCACGAAGGTAGCGCGGGCGCAGCGGGTCCTCAATCGCAGCAGCTCACGACGGACGACAGCGACAGGTCGTTGAGATTTCTCGGGCGGATCTCGCGATTGGGGCAATGTCTCAAAGATTGACGCAAGCATGCGGAGTATGACTCGGATTCTAATCTATCTGGAAAAAATAAGAATCCCATCCGTATAAGGCAGACTAGGACACGCGGGACGGGAGACGCGCAGCAGGTCGTACGCGCGCGGACGGCCGGAATAGCGTTTGCACGGACGACCAGATACTGCACTGAACAAAGCTGATAATCAGGGGAAAAAAAAAAGGCTGATGCTTCGTTTCATCTTTCGCAACCTGTAAAACTGTTTGTACAAATTCAACCCTTGCATTACATTCTTTTCAACGGCCTTACAGATAATTCAATATACATTCTCCGACCGTAAAGATGAAACATAAGATTAACAGTAAGATCTCACAATCCACAAATGCAGCACGATTAGCAGGAAACGGAGACCGTCAGTTTCTTGCTCCCACCTTGGAGAACCTCCTTGATAATTTGAATGCTGAGAACTGGTGCACAGCTTGACTTTCCGTGATCGTGGCACAGGCTTCCTGGCGGCTGTGCTCTTGCTTATCAGAAGAAACTGAAGAGGACCTGCGCAGGATATCAAATAGGGAAACACTTGAACTCTTGCTGCCCTCAGCATTTGTCCTTGATCCAGTTGGTTTTGGTTGTGAGCTACTGAACTTAGCTTTCTTGCGTTGATTTGAGTTGACCTGAGCCTGATCCTGTAGGATGGAAAGGAGGAGCATGTAAGAAAATTCTTTAAAATGACAAAGGAATACCTTTCTCCAGAGCAATTTCAAATCCATAAAAACAGAAAGAAACTTACCATTTCAGAATTACTCTCCGAAGACGTCACACAGCTCCTACTGCTGCCACTACTATCATCACGACCAAATACATAGGATCTATAAACTGATCTGTGAGAAGATGCTGACGAGCCACTGGTTGTTCGACCAAGAAAAGATGACTGCAATGGAGAAAGATTGGTCATTTGCCAGTCAGAAATGACGAAATGCTGGATGAGACTTGCACTACAACATCATCAAAACATCATGTCTGGGTTATCAATCTAGCAAACATGGGAAATTCTATTTTTAAACTCAACCGGAAGGGTGTAATACGAATACTGAACCTAAATCAATTATAAAGAGGATAAACCTTATGCAAAAAATATGATACAGGACAGATAAGTCACTTGCCTTTGAGGTGCTGCTATTCCTTCCAGTCACAAGCATTTCGTGATTTGCTGGAGAATGTTGGGAACAATAATTAGCGGAAAAAAAAACACTTTGATAGAAAAAAGGTTGGACTCAGAAGAACTGAAGTCTTACATGACGACTGTTTTCCTCTCCTCTTGGGTTGAGGGGCAATATTGAGCTTTTTTATTAGACTAAATACTTCCTTTGAATTGTCATCTTCCAATGGAGATATCAATGAAACATTACAACTCTACATGCCAAAAAGACGATATTCACAGATTACTTTACTGAAGCACAAAAGGTGAATAGTTTTTATATGAAAAAGGTGAAATCTTTTTGAGGAATCCTTGATAAATTATTCACATGTATCAGTCAATACTTACTTCTCTCTTTGAAATACGTTGCCGTGCCAAATTCTCTTCAATTTCATCATCATCAGAGTGCTCATAAGCATCATTATCATCAGTGAACATCTTTGCAACCATTTGTTTTGCTTTTTCAGAATTCTGCCGTACAATGTTTGCTGGAGTTAAATCATATGACTTTTCATTTTCTGATGCACCCTCACTCTCTTCAATATCGTCGTCTTCATCTTCATCTAATTTTCTTTCTCCTGACAAGCAAACTTCAACCTCTGCATAACATTATTTGTTTCTGCAGCATCTTGTTGCTGAAGCCACTTTTGATGGAGTTCGTTACGCTTCTTGTGATCTACTCCCTTTTCTTCATAGCCAGCCTCTATCAGATCATTAAATACTTCATTTTCATCTTCCATTATCTTCCTCGTCCTTAAACCTCATCATGTCATTGTCACTATCATCCTCTTCTTCAGCTTCATCATCGAGAAAATCCTTCAGGATGGCACCATCTGGACAAGGATTTTCTGACGCTTGTTGGAGGTGTTCATGAATATTTCCATCATTTTCCTGAGAGCTTGGATCAACGTTTTCTTTATCATTATCTTCTTCTTCATCTTCCGATGATCTGAGACAGAATGCCAAGCAACATTTACTATTACCAAATATTAATATAACGAAATTCACCTGCCCTCTAAATAATTGACCTTTCATCAAATTTACAAAAAAAGGACAACTATGTTTGACCACATATATGGGGGGCCTGGAGTCTAGACCCTGATTTTTAAATTTTGTGTTTTACCATAGATTTGGAGGTAAATGGTGATACAAGTGTGGTTTGGGCAAAAAAAAGAGGTGTGGCAAACAAAAAAGAAAAAAAAATGAAAGGGATCCAGATCACCATTGGACTATAATCTGTATTACAAAAACACAATTGCCATCCGGCATGTTTTTAGTATGGAGCTAATGGAATCTTGAAACTTCTATGCATTGGTAAAATATAGTAAATGAAGTTTGCATAATGGTTCAGTTTAACCGTTTAAATTCCACGGTTGTAAGGAAAAATAGCATGAGCTATTACTGCAGAAATGCAGCAAATACATTACACAATAAGCATAAATGCCAACGCTTGTCATGGACACCTGAAAGAAATGGTGCACATAAATGATATAAAGGAGGTGTAGGACTTACGTGTCATCTATACTCTTGGTAGGGCTTGAAGAGGGATCCAGTTGAGTTTGATCTTCCAAATCAATGTTGTTCTCACTTGAACGGGTATTCTCATCATGATTTCCTTGTAAAATTTCCTGGTGGAATCAAACAATCAATGGTAAATAAGCAAGTTACTATGCTTGTACTAACTGCTTGTGGCCCAAAATGAAATAGTAAACGGCCATTAATGTTCAATAGCTTTTAAACATCATCCCATGCAAATGCAATGTGGCAACATAGTTGCTGCTACAAATGACAAAAGGAATGAAAAGCAGGATGCACATACCTCATTTGAAACTTTTGTGCCACTATTATCCAGATCTTTCTTGGAATTCAAAGCATCCTGCATGAAAAAGCAGAGTATAATAAAATACAAGCAGCAAACTGCCAATGTATTAAGCAAAAACAGTGCTCACCTCATCTTCTCTAGTGTTATCACATCGATCCACGTCATCAGCATTGGCAGCAAACTGCTTATTGGCATCATCCTGAAGTAACATCACAGCTTTCAGTATCATGGAGACTACTATAAAACAATCAAACGCCCTTGATAAAGACTCACAATCTTCAAATCCTTAGCATCAATGGCCACCTCCTTAACCTGAGCCACCCCCAAAGCAGAATCACTAGCAGGCTGTGAAGCATCATCATCAATGTCATCACTATCTTCAATAGGAGTATTTATTCTGAAGCGTACAACAAAAAAAGCAGTATGATCAGTAACCCAATGAAGTATCCTCCAGGAAATACACATAGAAAATGGACCACTAACTTCTTCAGAATCTCCAGCTTACGAAGGCGGATCTTATCCAGGACTGATGAGATTGGCTTGTAAACTGGCTGCACAGTTGGCTTAAAGGATGCACTCCTCGTTTCTACAAAAAATAAATGTAAGAAGAAGGCAAAATCTCAGAAATTAAGCTCCTTCACAATGTGTTGTTGGCGTGCCTACCTCGCAGCAATCTCTGTGACTCAGCGTGTATCGAATCAAGCTGCACCCTCCTTTCCTGCACGCATCAACAGACAAAAAAAAAGCCATCAACAAAATCTACAAGCAATTCAACTAATTGCAGGCATGAGCCAGAACGCAGGTGAGAGTGGATACCTTCTCAGACCGTTTCTTCCCTCGAGCTGACTCCTTGGGTGCATCTTCCTTCCTCTTCCTCTTACTCCTCTTACCCTTCGCTTCCGCACCCGCAACCATCTCTCCCTCGCCTTCGTCCATGTCAAGCCGCCTCTTTGCTGCCGTCTCCCGCCGTAGCTCATCGATAAGCCCTCCCCCAAGCATCTCCTCCTCGTCCTCACCGTCCCCTTCCAAGGGCAAGCCTAGCGGATCCCACCCCGCGGCGGGGCCGCTCTCGGAGAACAGCGGATCAAGCCCGTCATCCTCATCACACGGTGAATCCGTCGGCGGCAGCGGCGAGGAATTGGGATTCGGAGAGGAGTGGGGTAGCGGGGATAGAGCATCCGCATCTGACGCCGGTGGCGGCGGTGGGGAAGAGATGTTGTGAGGTGAAAGGCGTGGAGCTAGGGTTTCGTCGCTCGATGAGGCCGCCAGCGGTGGCGACGGAAGCGGTGGTGGTGGAGAGCTGGCCGGAGGGATGTCGGTGGCGGCGGTTGTTTGGGATGAGGATTTCTTGAGCCGTTTGAGACGGCGAGGTGGGGAAACGATGGGTGAGGCGGGGAGGACGAGGATCTCGGCCTCGTCGAAGGGCTCCGTGTCCATGGCGCTGTCGCGAGTACGGATCGGCTTCGCGGGACCGGCGAGTAGGGCGGCGCAGCTGAGGACGGGAGGCCGAGAAGTGGCGTGGACGGTGGATTTTACATGGGGAGGGGTGCGGAAGGAGAAGGCGCGGGAGAAGGTTCGAGTTTGGCCAGGTTTCGCGCGGGAGTATTATTTTCGGTTTCCTGTTACCGGCTCCGCGCCGACCGCCGAGGCCGCCTATAGGAGACAGGTGGGTGGCGTGAACCGGGTGCGACACCAGGAAGATCGGATCTGATGGGTCGGATCGCTAACTACTAATGTGCCTATTTTCATATAGCTTCTGACGATAATCTTGCAGTACACTGACAGTTTTTTTAAGGTAAAAAAGTTAATCTTGCAGTTAGTCAACTGTATTCTGGATCACAATGGTTTGATGATTTCATTAGTTTAGAAGGCGTGCAATTTGGTTTTTAATGATGACAGAAATTGCAGCACTAGAACCTTTGGAGAGATCTACAAGAGACAGTACATATTTCACAAATATTTGATGCTGTTGATTTTTTACATGCTCTCTAATTATTCATCTTATTCCTTAGAATAATTAGTTCACATTTGTAAAATTATCAATCGTACTATACTTTTAGTGATAAAACAAATTTGAAGAATGAAGAAGACTAGTATTTGATATTTACTATACTTGTTTGAACATTGAATAAGACAAAAAAATATGCTAAAAGGTAACCATATCAAATAGTACTAGTATTTGTCGAAGTAGTACTCCGTGACAGAACTGCTTATCACTAAATCTCAGTATTAGAATCCGTGTCATTACATATAAAATACAAGTAGTGGTCCTCAAGAGATCTATCATGAGGTAGTGCATTTTGGTCTAAATGGGAACTGGACTCGCGAATCTTTGTATGCGCATTTTGTTGTACGCTTCCATGTTCAGGTTTGAGACCAGGAAGAGTTCCACCTCTCTGACAAATCGTTCCGTGCGGCCAAGGAGGAATGGCTAGCAGCATCAGAGAGCAAATTCTTAAATTCTTCCCTCCTCTCCTCCGCTGTAATATTACTTGAAGTGTGATCTCTTTTATGTCTTTTCATGAATGACTCTAGCACACCATGGATGTGGTAAACGACGGCCTCCACACTTTCATCCTGCAAAATTCAATAGTTTACACATCAATGGTAAGCAACACGATAGAAATGTGGTAAGAAACGAAAAATCACCTTTTAGTTTATTTAATTATTATTGAGTTTGAATGAGATCAAAATTAACTTTTTCAATACCTTAGATACCTGGTTTGTGTGGGAGAATGTAATAAGGAACAACTATATGCACCAGTCGGTGCAGGGATATTAATTTATTCCCTTTTTCCAAGAAAAAAAGATAGACATGCAATATGATTGCCAGCAAGCAACGTTGTGAATTCTCTAACATTTCCTTGAGAATTAGTTCAGGAAAAGCCCCACAACACAACATTTCTTAAATCTCCAAACTAGTATCTGAGAAGCTGCGATCACTTCAGAATCTTGTAGTTGCATAGTATCAAAGAGTGCAATTAGGTGAAATTCAAGCATGCTAACACATCTAAGGCTGCACATCTGGTGACCTAGCTATCACAAATTGTACGATGTGATCGAAATTCATAAGAAAAAGAAAACTACAGGAGGAAATCTGAGCTACAGCCTGATCCGGTTTATTTCTTTCTCTTGTTGGGCCATTTGGCAGCCTGTACAACTCTGTTTTTTTATTTTTTCATAAATAACTAAATATAATAGCAGGGGTTTCCCTTGCTGTACAGTTAAAAAAAAAGCTATAGGAGAGGCTATGTGCTACGTCCACACAACATTTCATGAACAAATTTGATCCTGTTCACAAGATAATAAAAAAGATAAATTACAGGCAGTTCACACAAAAAAGGACAGAATTGTATTATGCACAGTATAACATCTGCAATTTATCATTTCGGTATCTAGATATGGGATTGAATTCGTCCTGGTGTAAAACATACATATCCTTAACCTATAATTCAAATTTGTTTCAGAATTCTGAAAGTCTACATTCATTCATAATTGTGAATAGTTTAAAAAAAATGCAATGGTATAAGCCACTTACGTAAAATTGAACAGGAAACAATCAGCATCATACCCGAGTAAGAGCCTGAATTTCACGTCTCAGCCAAGTTTCAAGCCAAATGTTCTTCCGAAGGTATTTCTGTTGCTTCCAGTATTGCTGCACATTGGAGACATCGCTTGCAATCTCTGATCAATTTAGTAAACTTCAGTCTTGATTCTTGTAACACAAATGAGGTAAGTAAAATTTTGAGAAAGAATACCAAAATCAGAACAGAAAAGTAAACAAATTTAACATAATACCTTTCATGTTATAAAATTGTGATACCAACTCATGTGCATCTGAAAGACATCTGCATCACATGTCAACTTTACAATTAGACGAATGAAATCTAAACAGTCTCCAGTACATGACCAAATAAATGGTTCTGGCTATACTGTGCAGCTGTGCACAACTTAAGGAGAAAATGAGAGGAGGGCGGGATACCTCTTCTTAGGCTCCTGATTTATGTACCACCGCTCATAGGATTCACCATCGAAAGCATGTATAGTGGATAGATTTTCAGTCTGCAATATGTCACAGGGTTGCATATGATTCGGATTTCATGTCTCAGGCAAACAATAGATGCCAATGGATAATATGCTTCACTCAGCCAAGTACGAATCAAGAATTAAGGCCGTAAGGGTACAGAGACCCACAGCAAAAAACAGCAAATGGAAGCTAATACATCTCAAATTTGAATACATACTTCACAATCCACAGTATTCATGGATTCATTGTTCAAAATGAAGTCTATCCAATCCAACAAAGGCACATGAATGTTTCAATGGCTACTCAATGTTTCGACCAATTGTGCCTTTCAATGGCACTTCAATAACATTTGAAGTGGGGAATACTTTTTTGCTGCCTAAGATAGAACAATACGAACGTGAATACCTAAAGAACCATACTGTTTCTCTAAGCATGTACTAGTCCAACATGACAAATAAAGTTGCCTGAGTAAAGATACTATCACTATAAATGGTTTCATTAATAAAAGAATTATTATCACCTTGCAAAGTGGACATCGCACGGATGACAAAGGATCCTCATGCTTGCTCCCGACGATTTTGACCCACTGACGAATGCATCTGAAACAAAAAGAATCTGCAGAAGCATGTAGAAGTTTCAAAAATGATCTTAAACAAAGTAATGGAGAATCATTGTTCTGAATCTGAACTATATAGTTCACTTGGGGGTTCGTTTCAAAAATGTAAGAAACAGAGGAAGAGTAGTGACAAAACGGCATCTCAAAATGAAATTCCAGTGTTCATGATCATGTAGCAGGCGTCTATCGGATGGAAGCCATCTTGATTATGGATCAGGTGAAATTTGAGAAAATTTGGGGAGATGAGCCTTACGGAAGCAGGTGTCGAGGTAGGCCTCGTCCTTGAAAGCTTCGAGGCAGATAGGGCAAGCATGAGTGCTTGAAGTCGCCTTCTTCGCCTCCTCTTCCGCCGCGGGTCGGTCGGGGTCGCCGCCCACGCTGCCGGAGGACGAGGCGGATGCGGCGGGGGAAGATGCGGACGCCGCCGCCATATCTGCCTGACCCCGTCTCGAAACTCATCTGGGCCATTCGTTATCGGTTCGGACGATAGACGTTGCGTCTCATCTGATGTGGTGCTTTGCTTCTAATTAGTGGGATTAGTAAGGGATCATTATGCAAATATGTCTGTACTAAGCATGTTTAGCTCATATGTTACCGCCATTATAAGAGACCTTCACGTTGCCAGTTGTCTCCCACAACACTCCTCTCTCTCACTCTCTCTCTCCTTGCGGCGGCGATGCGGCAGGCTGCGATGGCGGAGGAAGAGGGGGACATGGAGTTCGTCGACTACGACCAGGACGATGAGGACGCCATGGAGGAGGACGGGCGTGCCGCCCGCGCGCTCCCCGTGCCCCAAATCCTCTCCCCTGCCCTGGTGCACACCCGCGGACGATTCGCCGGCCGCAGCCCCTCCGTCCTCGCCTCCTGCCGCGACGGCTTCGACTCCCTCCCCGACTCCCGCGGCCAGGGACACGGCCCGCAGCGATGTGAGAACCCCTGGCACGGTCATATTTTGTCATTGTTTGGGTTTTTGGCCTTCATCGTTTGCAATTTTTTTGGTAAGGGTTTTATGGTTAGAAATCTGGGGTTGGTGTCATGGAGAGATCATTGGACCAGTGATGTATCTCTGCGGGCCCGCGTGATTAGGGGATGTTTCGTCAGGGTTTAGGGTTACTTGCTTGGGGTATCATTGATCGTACGGCACCACGACGTGCAGTTCAATCTCATCTATATTTCTGTTGCGGTTCTAGGATTTTGTGATCACTCCTCGAATTAGGATGGTCTTGCTATGTTTCTCAATTCTCACTGACAATCTAAAACAAATACTGGATGCTGGACTGACGGTGGTGGGTTTTATAGCTTTGGAGACGCTGTGAACGTTTCAGTCTATGATTGTTAACGGTGGGATAGGTAGGTGCAATAGTGCATGATATGTCGTCCTTCTGTAGGTTTTGTAAATGTTGGCTACATGTTTCTTCCAATTTGAAGTGCCCTCAGATGGTTAGAAATAAGTAAACAGTGATCGATTTTTTTCCCTCATTGAATGTGTGATGTAAATTAGTTAAAGCAGCAACATCTATATATAGTCGAAGTAAAGCAATTTTTGGTGTGATGCATTGTATTAATTGGAATGTATGTTCACTACAGCTTGCAGCAGGGAGTAACAAATGCAGGGATTGCCTGAGCTAATGAATAATGCAGGGAGTAACCTATCGAAAGAAATGAGTTTTTTATGTCCCAGATATGCTCATTCATAGTACTTGAATCCTTAAAATATGATTGCTACTTTCTTAGGGAAAGGACGTTCTTGATGAGCAAGTACATCTCATTTCAACATTTACAAAGTAGAATAACAGAACATGAATGTATCTATTAGCATATTTAAGAGCAATGCAGAATAATACCAGGAAAATTGCCACATGCCATTGCAAAATTGTGTAATAAGGTATTTTCCACTGTCAATGACACAGGTGTGGTCCCATTTGTCACTGAGACATCGATGGCACATGTCATATTGCAAATCTTTGCAATGGCATGTACCTTGCCCAATACTAATGAATAGCATGGAATCATGTTCCTTGTTAATCTGTGTTGTGCTGCATGTCTGCCATCACTTAGCGTATCTCATTTGCAGTACAAGTTTGCAAAAGGGCTTCTTGGTCATGAATTTGATTTCTATGTGGATTGACTAATAAATAATATATAATATATAAGTAACCTAGCATTTCTTTGCATACTGAGTATTGTGAGCTAACAATCCCTGTGATATGCATGTTGACAGATCTGCTTGTCCTCTGGTGTAGTGTTCTACTATATGCATTTTTTTATTGATTTCTATAGCACTTCTAGACATTGGTTCTCTTGTGCCTATGGTTCATTGATCAGTTTGTCTTCTGTAACAAGAACCCTTTTAATTTGTAGCTATTGAAGGATGGACAATTCTTGTCTCTGGAGTTAAAGAAGATGCTGAAGAAGTTGATTTGAATGATGTTTTCAGTGAATTTGGTCATGTCAAGGACTTGCATTACAATCTAGAACGCCACACTGGATATGGCAAGGTAAATTTGGTAGCTTTGCTCTCAGAGGCTAGCAATAGTTGTTTCTGTATCTATTTGTTGGAAATTGCCACATCAGATGACAACACATAGTGAACACTCTATTAGTAGTGTTAGACAAAATGGTATATATTTATTGTTAGTTTACTAAACCTTCTTCTGAAGCAGGCTTGTGTAAAATCACTGTACATATATCATTTGTGTCTTATGATAGCCGTCAAACCATTTTATGAACATAATCATCTCAGAGGCCTTTGAGAAAGTCACAGAATAATCTGAAGTACAAGTTTCTACTGTTTGGTCCTTCAGGATGTTGGTGTCACTTTACAAATACTCTTATGATAGTATGCTATTGAAGTGGTTATTGCCATCTTTTTTTCTCGAACACGCACGGGAGCTGCACATCTTTATGTTATGGGGAAAAGAAACAGTTCATACTACAACCTCTCATGCTAGGACCAAGGCAAGAGGGGCTAAGCCAACCCACGCAAGATCTAAGGTCGAAACACACTATTCAAAACATGAACCAAAGTAAAACAGTGTTGAGGCTTAGCAACTGTCATGGATTCACCTCCATGAGTCCTCGTGCCCCAGTATATATACAGAGTTGTGCTTCAAGCCTCAAGGAGCCCAGCGCTCTCTGAACATTAGGCAAGGTTCCCTCAAACAAATTAATGTCATCGTTAAGCCATGTGAGCTTAAGCTTGGGTAAAGTTTCAGTACTAGCAATTTGTGTGTCTCTCCTTGGTCTCAAAACATGTTTGACTTCCTTCTAAAGCAATTTTGTTGCCTGGCTACCTTGTCATAAGGAATTGCCAGTTATCTCTAGCTGAATCGGGAAAACCCAAATAATGGAAGTTTGGAACAGCAGTTGCACAATTGTCTCCTCGATTAGATAGTGCATTTTTGTTCCTAGTAAAGTGTTAAATCCATGTAAACATTGGACAATTAAGTTGTATAGTTGTTCTGTTTTGGGATTGAATGGACTCATCTCTGGGGCACACACCATTACAGGTTAAAGGTCCATACGACGTGTTTGGTATGAAGCTTATTTAAGTGAGATGGTGATCATATGCATGGTTATAATAATTCAGATTTAGCTTGTATTTACTTTTAATTGATTTTTGACCCGTACTTCTCTTAACTGTTGTTTGCACCTGGATTCTTCTGACCAACAGGGATATGCACTGATTGAATATGGAAGCTTTGACGAAGCACAGAGAGCGATCAGAGCAATGAACGGGGTTCAGCTGTTGACAAAGACTGTGCATGTTGATTGGGCATTCACCAGAGGTCCTACACAGGATCACGTGAGTACATGGTATGCTACTAAAATACTTCTATTCTGAAGTTTAGGTCTTGCTGGTTGTTAGCAAGTCACGAATATCTTCATTTGCTCCACAAACTCAACTGCATATGTATAATGCAGTTGCTTCTTTATCGCGTGTATCTTCTCAGTAACGTCATCATGGCTACAGCATTTAATCCCACTCATGTCATGCGTTGAAATTCTTATACGGACTGCTTTTTGTGCTTCTATAGATAGTTTTGTAACTGCTATAGCTATACGGAGTAAGTGGAATTCTGGTTGCTACAATGGTATTTGTTCACTGAAATGGTGAAAAGGGTTATGGTTGTGTTGTTCTGTCTCTTGATCAATGTCATCTTACAGGCCACCACGCCCAAGATCCAGGACTCCCCCGCGTAGGCTTGCTGCCCTGATGGCTGATGCCAATTGAGGATAGGAACAGCTAGGTTATGTGAGTCTTAACTGATCATGTTGGGGTGATATTTAGCATCATTTGCAACTTGGATCTTGATTGTGCT
This sequence comes from Oropetium thomaeum, assembly GCA_001182835.1. Classification (NCBI taxonomy): domain Eukaryota; kingdom Viridiplantae; phylum Streptophyta; class Magnoliopsida; order Poales; family Poaceae; genus Oropetium; species Oropetium thomaeum. The sequence goes on along the minus strand of LFJQ01000100.1, from coordinate 541,284 downwards.
AGGCTTATTTCTGTACTAAGCAGTCTAAGCTTGTTGTGCTTTACTACAAACGTTTGATTCGAACTCCTGATTACGGAGGCATGTCCACTCCTCTGGACTATACCAAAGTTGTTTCCTGTGCAAACAGTAACACGATGGGGAGCAAGCTTGTGAATTGAGGTTCGGCTCGCAAGTTCAGTCATGTTAACTGATTGACTTATTTGTTCGTCAGAATTCCTGTCATGGCACGACCAGTTGGGTTACAGTGGTCTCGTGGGCCGTGCCTTTGTCCAGCGGCGACATCGGCAAAGGATGGGCCTGATCCTTTCTCATGGCTGCGGCTGCAAGAGTGCTGCGCTGCAGCTGACGTGCCTGCTGTTTTCAAAATTGGCAGGAAGCACATCAATTACTACAACATAATACAAACAAATGCATCTTTAAGGCCCATATTTGTGTATAGATATAAACATATTTATTTGTCACTCCATTTAAAACAGACACTCGATGGAGCACTAATCAGATCATGAAACTGAAGAGAGTACCATACACTGAATAACCACAACGCTAACAACGGATCCATTCAGTGAGCTCTAAAATCAGATCGAAGTAGCGTTGTTGCGGCACGTACGTGCCATCGATCGTCGATTATTGCGAGATCAATCTTCCTTCCGCGCCCTCCCTTGAACTTGTGGGAAGAAGGAAGATATTGTAAGATGGGAGGGGAAGATGATCTCGATCTGGACTCGGCTCCGTCTCCTGCTAGTAGATTAGAGCTGCGAGCCTGCGGCGACGGCGGCGCTGCGTGTGTGTGTTTAAAAGTCGGTTCTGTTTGTGCGCAGGATGGGCTGCGCTAAGATTTACGGGTCTCGTAGGCTTGTAAATGGGCTGGCTGGCCCGATTTACTTGTGGCTAGCAGCCTCGTTAATGGATCGCTCAAGCCCAACTACATAAGAATGCAGCCTGTAACATCCCTTGCCGTAGGATTCGTAACAGGCTAGATTCGCAAGTTCCCTTCGCTACTTGCCGCGCGCCGCCACCTGCCGCGACTCCTTCATTGTCTTCCTCGAGAGGGCGACGGCGATGACACTCCCCCATTTCGGAGTTTGATTGCCAGAGCTCTGAATTTCAGTTCTCCGTGAGGACGATGGTACGGTTCGTTTTCTTCCATGGAATGGAACTCAGGTTCGAAATCATAATTGCAGTGCCTCTGTAAAAAAAACCATGTCAGAGTTTGTTGTACTAGCTCGTATCGTCTTCTGCTCTGTAGCACTCCGGGTAGCCCGCGTCCGCAACGCACCTCATTAGCCACGATAGAGATGAGGATGAGCCGACTTTTTTCTTCTTCTTCTCGTGGTTGCCCGCGTCCGCCGTTGCTATCTGAAGCCGTCTCCAACTCCACTGTAACTGTAATCATCAGTGGCTGGCCGGCTAGTTGGTCGTGTGTGTGCGCGATGATTGGCAATTGGGCACGGACGACGGACGAGCAAGTCAGTGCCATCTATCCTCTCCTCCTCTTTATCATTGCACATTGCACATTGCTGCTCCATCATCAACTAACCCATCCCCATCCATGGTCGTCTCTCGTCCCGACTTGGCTGATCCCACTCCCATCCATCTGTGGCTGGGCCGTGGTACCAGCACCCACCATGCCCGGCGCAAACCAGCCAGCAGATTCACGCGGGCTGGCTGGCTGGCGTGCGTGCACCACACGCTCGTCTCGCTCGGCGGCCACCCCACCAGCCGCCACCACCATCACGTCGCTTCGTCCACTCCGCCGCGATGGATCGAGCGCTCCTTTTCTTGCTGCTGTCCACGCCTCACGGGCTGCCGGTCTCTGCAGCTGCAGCTCCTCCTGTTGCGGCCCACGGCTTGGTTGGATCATCTTCCACTTCCACGCATGTTTTGTTTTGAATGGTTCTGCAGTTATTCATGGCGTCTTACTGGGAACGGCACTGTCACCTTTCGTCGGGGAACCTACAGGTTCGCATGCCAATCGGCTAATAGTATACGAGAAGAAAGCGACTATATAGAACGCGGCGTGCCACTCTTATCTAACCTATACCCAATTATTCGGGCACAAATGCTGGCCCTCGTCGTGGCACGTCCGCGGTCAACCGCCGTCGTTGTAATGCCTGACCCTGATCCGCCGAAAAGCGCCGCGGACGGAGGAGGAAGTGACAGGAACTGGACTTGCTGGAGCAGTATCATATCATGGCCTGGCTAGCAGTAGCAGCTCTCCACCAACTCGATGCCGTTGCCGTGCGAAACGCATGTCCACCTAGCTAGCAGTAGCAGCTCCTGAATGAAGCCGCACCGGAGCGGAGATCAATCCCAGTCGACTTCAACTCTGTGTCTCGTCCTGTGCCGCGCGCGCCAGCGCTTCTCTCCGTCCCCACCACCACCAGGCCAGGACCAGGGCCAGGCCAGGGCCAGGCGGCCAGGCCAGAGTGTGTGGCCTGGCCACCACCACCACTCCACTCGCCGCATCCAGCCATCAATCCACCGAAACGGAGCTTAAACAACTCGTCCAGATCAGTCCCACCCCTATAAATACCCCGACCTCTGCTCTGCTCCTACACGCCCCCAAGAAATAAGCGCGAGTGAGCTGAAGAAGCCACCGTCCAAGAACGACGACTAGCATGCCACTGTCCATGGCGCCCCCCGCGACGGCTGTCGCTCCGGCCTTCCCGAGGCTCAAGCTTCCGCTGCCTCCGGCGATCGCGCTCCCGGACGCGGCCGTGCCGCCGCCGCTGTCGGTGGCGGGCAGGCGCGTGGTGGCGCCCAAGCCCAAGGCCGTGGTGGTGCTGGGCGCGACGGGCACCGGCAAGTCCCGTCTGGCGATCGACCTCGCGCTGCGTTTCGGCGGCGAGGTCATCAACTCGGATAAGATGCAGGTGTACGCCGGGCTGGACGTGGCCACGAACAAGGTGAGCCTCGAGGAGTGCGCGGGCGTGCCGCACCACCTGCTCGGCGTGGCGCACCCGGACGCCGAGTTCACGGCGGCCGACTTCCGCCGCGAGGCCGGGCGCGCCGCGGCCGCCGTCGCGGCGCGGGGCCGCGTCCCGATCATCGCCGGCGGATCCAACTCGTACGTCGAGGAGCTCATCGACGGCGACCGCCGCGCGTTCCGGGAGCGCTACGAGTGCTGCTTCCTCTGGGTCGACGCGCAGCTGCCCGTGCTGCGCGAGTTCGTCGCCCGCCGCGTCGACGAGATGCTTCGTCGCGGGCTCGTCGAGGAGGTCGCCGCGGCCTTCGACCCGCGCCGCACCGACTACTCCAGGGGCGTGTGGCGCGCCATCGGCGCGCCCGAGCTCGACGCGTACCTCCGCGCCCGCGACGGCGTCCTCGACGAAGACGAGCGCGAGCGCTTGCTCGCCGCCGCCATCGAAGAGATCAAGGAGAACACGTTCCGCCTCGCGTGCCGCCAGCGCGGCAAGATCCAGCGGCTCGCGCGCATGTGGCGCGTCCGCCGCGTCGACGCCACCGAGGTGTTCCTGAAGCAAGGCCACGCTGCCGACGAGGCATGGCAGCGGCTTGTGGCCGCGCCGTCCATCGACGCTGTGCGGGCGTTCCTGCTAGAAGACCAAGAATACAGTACCCTGGTTAAAGGTTCCATCTTCGCTTCTTCGTCCGCCATAGCAGCAGCGATCGTTTGAAGACACAGTACATGCATACATCAACTAAACCCATGAATGACCAACAAGTTGATGCCACGGGATAGTCCATCGCCAGCCATTGACGGTCGACCCAGAGCACGTGGCCAACCGAATGGCCTTATGCTCTGCTGCGGTCAATCACTCGATGACCGAGCAGACCAAACCTAGCTGCTGCTGATCGTATAGCTGACTCCGTTCGGGGGATAGTAATTATTCTCTTGAAATTGATGATCGACTTGAGTGAGATAGCGAGAGCTGAGTTTTGAATTTTTGTTCCACTGTTCCAATAAAAAAATAGGCACTGTTAACTATTGTACAAGTGAAATTGATCTTTGTATATTTCTCATGAGCCGCAGAAATCATATGATTTCTTATGAGACGGGGGGTGAATATTTTCTAGTCATTATCTCAATCTGAACTTTTCATGGTCGCCATTGAGTTGTGTTATCAAGAATCTCACTCGCTGCGCACTTACAATAGTCTAGGACTATTTATATGCTCTTGTTCACCTTTTGTTCTTGTTAACTGAGCCCCTCCCCGAGAATGGAATCTGTGTCTTCATGTTGCATATACTTTGAAAATTGATATCCAGCTATTGACTTTGTACAGCGCATTTGACGATCGATGTTTCTTACTAGGCAACGGTGTCATGGATTACTCTAGTTATACTCATTACTAGCATTCAGTGGGGCTAAAAGAAGTTGAAACAATATTTCCATCTAACAATGTGATTAATTTGCACCCATTGTCCTTGGCCATGGAAGCATTCTCTTGCACGATGAGATTAGTTCTGAGGTTTTGTCTTAGGCATCAAAGGCTTCTCTCTCCATCCTGTGTTTGCTGAAAGTCAACTCCAAGTAATGCCAATCAACCAATGCCTAAGCACAACATTATCGGACTCTAGCACGTACTGGCGGAGGTCGTTAAGCGAGTGACAATCAGTTGCTACTGCCTCTACCTCCAAAAGGGCAACGCAACCAATGTACAACTTGCTGGAATCGTCTCAGAGAGAATGTACCAACTATAACCAAAAAAAGGGTTATATTTCTTTGAATAGATTCCCCGTGTTGAACATTGACCATGACCAACAACCGATATATGAGAGTTTTTCCTAATTTTCACAATAATAAGCATGTTGCTTAGAAAGTCAAAATCTTAGTTATGATGAAGAGGAAAGTCAGACTGTGTGCAACTAGAAGAAGGTCAAACGACGAATAGCAAGATGCACAAAAAGAGACGAATGAAGAGATGTAGTATATGGGAGGAACCACCAGATGGCAAGAGGGGCTTAAGCAATACGTTTGGTATAATAACCATTAAAAGTCAACACAATATAGCTTACATAATAAATCTCTAATTTGGAGGGAATATAGTTTGTAGTGCACCACTATATCCAAAGGGAGCCATATTCAACCACATAAACTGGTGGCATACAAGCCATTGAACTACTAATAGTTAGGTTTTGAAATAATTATAAGATTACTAGGCTTTGCAAAGTAATTAGCACCTAGAAACTCAAACCTATCCACGGTATTATCAATTGTACAATATTTGTACATATCAACCACTTGTCTGGTGTTCTTTTTTCTCTGCTTTTTCGTTAAAAAGTGGCACTGATATTTTGTTGACGAATGGTTCAGAAACAGTTTCCATGAGTTGCATACACTTTCCCTTTCATGCAACAGTGAGCCAATCATGAGTGGATCCACGTCCTATCCACTCGTATTATAAGTTTTCGTATGAGCTGTTGCCCAAAAGCTTTTTTTTTTATGAAAGCCCAAAAGCTTTTTAATCTGTGTTTTTATTTATATATTAAAAAACAAAATCCTGTATGCATGCAACAAGAAAATAGCTGACGTCAACTCTTGGGCCAGTCCACTATACTGGCCTCTTCATCACTAACCTCCCTTGTTAAGGATGTACTACATGACACCTTGCATATGTCTTATTGTCTAATTTTGTTAGGATATAATTACGTATTGTAGTGGTAAGTTGTTGTGTTCTCTAAGATTATTTTTCAGTGGTGATGTTAACCACGGCTGCTATGCCAGCCTCTTATTATCTCCCTAAAGCTGAACCACCCAGTAGAAATAACTCAGTAATTAACTTTGTTACCACTGCTATTTTGTTAGGATCTGCAGGCGGCTAAAATGCTACAGCAAGGCGAAAAAGATAGAAACCGTATTCTACTACTACACTAGATCAAGCAAAGGGTCCAAGGAAGTGCTGAGGCGAGGAGAATACACTATCTGCAACCTTGTGAAGCACACATTACCAAAAAGGTGAAGTGAAAGCAGCTTCATGTAAGCCAAGGAACTGAAATACAATTCCATGGCACTTCATTACAAACTATTAAGCTAATGATGCCTGCCACTTCTTGCATGCCTCTCAAGGATGAGCCCTGTGGCCCCTAATCTTGGGTTAAAGCAAAGGTCAAAAGGTATTCTCTTGTACCTATACTGAACCCTTTTAATTTTCTATTGAGGTGACACTAGCACCTGTCTCTTCCCTTTTGTTTTTATTTATGCACATGTAATAGCTAATTATGCAAGGGCAGGGGTCATCATTAGATAATGTTTTTATATTGGCATCTATAGGAGGGTTCAGAGGATTCAAGGACCTCTAGGCCTTCAGGTAACAGGGTAGTTAGTACAAGCATGCACCTGCCCAAAATCATATACAATTTCAAGTTGGTCTTCACTTATTTAAAATGAGATGCATCATTGCGTTTGTACTTGCAGTCAAGGACTAACCACCAGGAAGAAAGTCGGCCGTTCCCATAAGCACCACAACCAATTAATTATTTATGTATATCCATTTGCAGAAAAAACAATGTCAAACATTTTCTATATATCTCTCCATCTTCCTAATTTCCTATGTATAAAGAAAAGGGCAATGCTCTGTTTACTAACAGCCTTTTTGCAGATGTGCACTTATGGTTTTACCTTTTATAAATGCGAAATTGCAATCCATGGACATGGCACTAACAACATATATATACCCACTTTTTGAAGCTGTATTTTTTTTTCCTTTTGCAGGAAGAGCTGCAAATTAATGCAACCGAATTTTAACAAAGGCACACCTCAACCATCACATTTTAATCACCCTGTTCATCTCCTGAAGAACACATAAAAAAGGAGACGTTCTCGATCCTTGCCAAAATGTGTATTTAACTCCCTCCGATTTTTAGTTGTTGATGTTTTGTTGTCGAAAATTTAAACTTGGAAACGGTAAAAATGTCAGAGAGTTATTAGGCCTTACTTGTATTAGCTTATTTATCTATTAGAATCCCGATCTATGGGTCTTGTATGACGCAGTCCAGGTTATGTACGTCGGTTGCATCCGACGTGGGTTCGGTGAACCCTAGCGCCCTAGCGGCGGCTGTCCCGGCAGCTATATGTACTCGCCATATTGATTAATACAATTATCACGATCGCTTTCGCTATCATGGTATCATGGACGGTCGATTCCTTGGCCGCGCTTTCGCATCCCTCGCGCCGTCGGCTCTCCCGTGCGACGCATCTTTCTTCTACCTCGCCGGCATCTTGCCGCTTCTCCTCACTCTCTCTCTGCTGGTTCTGTACCCGCACCCAGCGTCCAATCTGTTCACCATGGTGGACGACGACGAACAGAATCGCGTGCGTGAAGAGCAGCGGCAGAAGCAAGAAGACGAGGACCGCCTCCAGGCAGAAGCGGCCAAGGCTGCCACGCTCGCCCTCGCGCAGTCCACTACGATCCTGCATCACCAGGCGGTTGCCGTACAGAACATCAAGGTTATGGAGCCCATCGGCTCCACCAATTACACCCGATGGCGTGGCCTCCTCCTCACCGTTCTCACGAAATACGCACTCGACGACCATATCGACCCCGACATCTACTCTGGCGACGATTCGAGTGGCTGCGTATGGACGCCACGGTCAAGCATTGGATCTTCTCCACCCTCACCATCGACCTCCTCGAGTTCGTCATGGGGAACAGCTCCGAATCAATCACGGAGAGTGCGGCGTGGCTTAAAATCGAAGATCAATTCGTCGGCAACAAGGAGGCACGCGCTATGATCCTCGACGCCGAGTTTCGTACATTCGTCCAAGGTGACCTCTCTATCTCTGATTATTGTTGCCGGCTCAAGGGCATGGCCGATGATCTTGGAGAATTGGGGGAACCTGTACCAGATCGGACACTCGTGCTCGCTTGTCTTCGAGGGCTCAATGAAAAATTTTCCTATATGGCTGCGATCATCAAGCGGACCAAGTCATTTCCCGACTTCGCCTCGGTCCGCAATGATCTTCGGTTGGAGGAGATTGAGATGAAATCCAAGCCGGGCCCGTCCACTACTCTCGTCGTCGGCACTACGCCCCCGACGCGCCCTCCTACGGCTCCTCCTGCGCGTCCGCCCTCCACTGGTCATGGCGGTCAGGGCCATTACGGCGCTCCTGGTGGCTCCAACAACTCCAATGGCGGTGGCGGCTCCTACAACTCGAACTGTGGTGCCGGCAGGGGCCGGGGCGGCAGTCGCGGTGGCGGTGGCGGTCGAGGCCGCGGTGGCGGCCGGACGCCTCCCTAGCCCTCCTTCAACAACCCTTGGTCCGGCTCCATTCACATGTGGCCTGGTCAAGGCAGGCCTGGTCAGGGCGGCCTTCTCGGCGCGCGCCCTGGTGTTCCTTCTCCGCCACTCGTGCCCCAACAGGCGTTCTTTGCCGGTGCTCTACCAGCCTGATTGTCGCAGTACCTGTCTGGTGCGGCACTTCAGCAAGCGCCCTTCTTTCCTGGCGTGCCCTACACAACGCCATCTATGGCGCCGCCTCAGCCCGGTTACTTCAACCCGCCGCCACCCACCAAGCAGGTGTGGGACTCGCAGGCCCTCGCCAACTCGTTCAACACCATGACGCTTACGCCACCTCCATCGTTTGATTGGTACGTTGACTCGGCAGCTTCTTCACACATGATGTCGAATCCCGATAATTTAACTCATTTATCCGCTCCCTCTTATCCTACTCCTTCCAGTATTATCGTTGGTAATGGGTCCCTTTTACCTGTCACTTCTACCAGAAAATTTATTTTTTCTACTCCTTCTCGTCCTTTATATCTTAATAATATCTTAGTTGCCCCTTATCTTATCAAAAATCTTATTTCCGTTCGTCAATTCACAACTAACAACCATTGTTCTGTTGAATTTGACCCTTTTGGTGTTTCTGTGAAAGATCTGCAAACCAAGAACGTGATCATCAGGTGCAATAGTTCAGGGCAGCTATATCCTCTCTTTCCAACGGCATCGTCGTCCTCCTCACCGCTTGCCCTTGCCGCTGGCACAGTCTCCACTTCTCTTTGGCATTGTCGCTTAAGTCATCTTAGTCTTGAGTCCCTTACTAAGCTTGTTTCCTCTAATGCTATAACCTATCATAAATCTGACAATGTCTCTCTCTGTCATGCATGTCAGTTAGGTCGTCATGTGCGTTTGTCTTTTCATAATTGTGTCTAGAGCAGTCAAGAATTTTGATTTAATCCATTGTGATCTTTGGACCTCACCTGTTGCCAGTGTTTTCGGTTATAAATATTATCTAGTTATTCTTGACGATTGCTCTCATTATTCTTGGACGTTTCCACTTCGCTTAAAGTCTGACACGTTCCAAACGCTCTCACATTTTTTTGCTTGTGTCACTACACAATTTGGGTGCCCCATCAAGTCTGTGCAATGTGACAATGGTCGTGAGTTCGATAATGCCTCCTCTCGTAATTTCTTACTCACTCATGGTGTCCAAATCCGCATGTTTTGTCCCTATACTTCTTCCCAAAACGGCAAGGCTGAGCGTATTATTCGAACTACAAATAATATTATGCGCTCTTTGCTTTTCCAAGCCCACTTGCCTCCGTTGTACTGGGTTGAAGCTCTCCATACCGCCACTATCTCCTCAACTGTCAACCCACCAAGACCCTCGCCGCCTCCGCCATACCATACTCTGCCCTATACGGTACCCCACCAGCTTATTCCCATCTCCACGTTTTTGGTTGTGCCTGCTATTCTAACCTCTCTGCCACTGCACCCCACAAACTCAACCCGCGATCCACCCTCTGTGTTTTTCTGGGTTATCCTTCCGATCACAAAGGGTATAAATGTCTTAATCTTTCGTCTAACCGTATCATTATTTCCCGCCACGTCATTTTTGATGAGGCATCTTTTTCTTTTAAAACGGTTATGCAGTATCTTCGTCCGACTTTGACTTTCTTATAGCGGATGGTTGTGTCACTTTGCCTGTTGGTTCGCGTTTGTATGTGCAGGTACCTCCAGTGGCACGGCAGAATCTGTCCCCACTGCCCCCGCTGGTCTCTCACCGCGGGTTGCTGCCAGTGAGGACCTTGACGTTTCTGCGAGTCCGGTGCCGAGCCTCTTGCACCCCGGCCCCCGCGCGTCAGGTTCTGTGCTTGCTGCGCCTGACCCCGCGCCCAGCCCGACGCATGCGGCATCTTCAAGCGCTGCGTCCGCGCCCAGCTCGCCCCAGGTGCCCTTGAGCGCCTCTCCTGTGGCGGGCACCACCGAGGCGCGCACACCCGCTGCCCCGACTGGCTCTTCGCTGTCAATTGTTGCCAGCGGGCCCTCGCTGCGTCCTTATGTGGTGTCCCAGTCGCAGCCCCCCCCCCCCCAACGGCAATTGTCGTTCCGCTGCCTACCAATGACCACGTCATGGTCACCAGGGGGAAGCGCGGCTTCCACCTCCCTGTTCACAGGCTCAATCTTCATGCTGTAGTCTGTCTCCAATCCCGAAGACATATCGTACTGCTCTCACTGATCCCAACTGACGCGACGCTACAATTGAGGAGTTCTCAGCCCTTCAGCAGAATGATACTTGAGAGTTGGTTCCTCCTCCCTCGGGCGCAAATATTGTTACTGGCAAGTGGGTCTTTCACCACAAATTTGCCGCTGATGGTTCTCTTGCCAGATACAAGGCACATTGGGTTGTTCGGGGTTTCACGCAACGACCGGTATTGATTATGCTGAGACCTTCAGTCCGGTCGTTAAGCCGACCACTGTCCGCACCGTTCTCAGTGTTGCTCTTTCTCACTAGTGGTCTGTTCATCAGTTGGATGTGAAGAATGCTTTTCTTCATGGTACTCTTCAGGAGACAGTATATTGTGCGCAGCCATCTGGTTTTGTTGACTCTTCTCGCCCTGATCATGTGTGCCGTCTCAAGAAGTCACTCTATGGACTTAAGCAGGTTCCTCGTGCTTGATATAGCAGGTTTACCTCCCACATTCAGTCTATGGGTTTTGTTGGTACGCGATCAGATACCTTTTTATTTGTCTATCGTTGCTGTACTAATACAGCATATCTGCTTCTTTATGTTGATGATATTGTGCTCAATGCCTCCTCTGAGCCTCTTTTGCGTCGTATCATTGCAGCACTTGCTCAGAAATTTCTATGAAAGACCTTGGTCCGCTTCAGCATTTTTTGGGTATTTCTGTCACCCGTCAAGATGGTGGTTTTTTTCTCTTTCAACGGCGATACATGTTAGACATTCTTGAGCATGCCGGTATGACTGACTGCAAGCCGTGCAATACACCTGTGGATACTTTTTTCAAAAATATCTACTGAAGGGCCATCGATAACAGATGTGATAGATTATCGTGCACTAGCTGGCGCTTTACAGTATCTCACATTCATCAAACCAGACATTGCATATGCTGTCAGCAGGTTTGTCTGTTTATGCATGATCCGCGTGCGCCTCATCTTGCACTCATTAAGCGGATTCTACGGTATATTTGAGGCACTCTTGATTTTGGTCTTCAGATTCGGCCTTCTTTCATCTCGGATTTAATTGCCTATTCTAATGCTGATTGGGCCGGGTGTCCTGACATTCGGCGCTCAACTTCTGGTTATGTCGTCTTCTTGGGGGACAATTTGGTGTCCTGGTCTTCTAAACGGCAGCTCATGGTCTCACGTTCTAGTGTCGAAGCTAAATATCGACAGTTGCTAATGCTGTGGCCGAGACTACTTGGCTCCGCCAGTTACTTCTTGAACTTCAGTGCCCCTTGCGTCAGGCTGTTGTTATCTATTGTGGTAATATTAGTGCAGTCTACTTGTTCTCGAATCCAGTTCAATATAAGCGGACCAAGCATATTGAGATTGATCTTCACTTCGTTCGGGACAAGGTGGCTGTCGGTACGATCTGTGTTTTCCATGTGCCTACCACATCACAGTATGCTGATATTTTCACCAAAAATCTCCCCACTTCATTGTTCATCGAGTTTCGCTCCAGTCTCAACGTTTGTGGCTAACCGACGTTGTGACTGCGGGTGGGGTGTTAAAGAGTCATTAGGTCTTACTTGTATTAGCTTATTTATCCGTTGAAATCCCGACCTATGGGCCTTGCATGACGCAGTTCAGGTTGTGTACATCGGTTGCATCCGACGTGGGTTCGGTGAACCCTGGCGCTCTAGCACCGGCTGTCCCGACAGCTATATGTACCAGGCATATTGATCAATACAATTATCGCAATCGGTTTCGCTATCAAAATATGAAAAATCGATGGAAGTACTATATATATGAAACACAAGATGAAACGGTTGCATAAGCAAGCTTTGTCTTTTTCGTACCGGACAATTTAACCTCTAGCCAGGTAAGGGTAGTAGCTAGGTTGCCGACGTGCGTAAGGACAAATGAGCTAACAGTTAAACGATGCAAAGTAGAGCTGCTTTGAGCAAATCCTCTTGTCTTACAGGCCACTAATCTTAGCTAGCCTTTCTTGTCACTACCTTTATCTTAAGAGAGAATTTCAAATTGATCTGCTTGGAAATTCCAAATTGATCAGCTAGGCACCTCGATCTATCAGGTGGATCTATATCGTGACAGACACCCAGCCTCCCTGAATTCCGATTCTATATCCCAAAAAGCACAGGCGGATGAATTCACTTGCATCGAACGGGTTACGACTCTGTCATTTCATTCCTGAAGATTAGTGCTGCATCAGGCCTTTAGCTACCTGTGGTCACACTTTCAGGAAACTAAAAAAATTGTGGCTAGCTATTTAAAGGAAGTGAATGACAATTGAAATAGATTAAGTCATGGTATATCCAGTATTATAACATGAGCGGTCGTACAAATAGGTCATTTGTTTCTAGAAAAAAGAAAACTTGTAGTTTCTGTGCTATGTTTCCAATTGTAGAATTAGAAGTCAATAATAGCAGATTCATATTTTGAACCGCTCACCAATGCCTAAAAGGAATGGTTACTAAAAAATGCCTAATTAACAACCTGGTTAGAAAACCTCACGAGACTCCAATAAAAAACTCCCTTGTTTCCTTTCGAGCACTAAAATATGAGAGTATGATAGGTGCGTGAGGATTGATCTGAACCATCTGATTATGCACCAGGTGCTTCCTTTTCCTTCTGAAATGACGATTTATTCTCATCGTGAAGATTTCATATCTCCCATAGGACAACCCTGGAGTGGAATACCCTTTTCGTGCCAAAATGAATTCATGGATTCTTAGTATTCACAACTTGGAACAATATTTCTTCTACCTAAGAAAGTAGCATGGAAGAAAAAGCATATTGGCTGCTTCGCTTGCATTGGACTTAAGTGAGTTTCTGGTTCTTCCACGGGTCATTATTCTAGCTCTAGAGTCTAAGAAATATGCTATGCCATGATAAAATTAAAAAATTGGGATGCAAAAATGATGATATAAAGTGTGTGGATGGTTATCCTCCCTTTTTGTAGTTGTGCCTGAAGCATCAGACTGGTAATATTAGTGTTTTCTATTTTTTAAGGGAATCTTGCAGTTACCAATCGTTTTCAGACATGCCAAGCCCTTGATGCCTATCTATTGTTCACACATGCGTGCCAGTAAAGACCAAAAAGACAAGAAAGGAACACTGCAAATAATATATCGGAGATTATTTGATCAAGGACCGTGGAAAGTGGTTAGAACCTATATTAGGTGACTATTTTATCTCACAAACATGATTAAACCTTTATTTGCGCGCGGCTCAAAAAAGATCTAGTTTTTTTTGGGTTGAGAAAAAAGAGACCTAGTTAACCTCACTGTTTTTTTTAAAAAATAAACATGCCCATTGTATATATAGACAGTTAATTTGAATGCAGGTGCTTCAGAATTAGAATCTCGGAGGAATCTATACCCTCCATGTTAGTAATTCAAGTCATTTTGGAAAAAAAAGGACAATGACACGGTCTTCAAATCTTAACTTTGACTTCTATTTTTCATTAAAAATATTAATTAAAATAATAGATGTATACTTTATGAAAGTATTTTTCAAAACAAATCTATTCTATATGATTTTCATATTTTTAAACTTAATAACTTAAAAGTATTCATGATTTATATTCTTATTGTTTGACCAAAATCTTGTCTAAAACCATCTTAATTAACAACCTAGAGAAAGAATATGCTTTTTACACCACTAGAAATACTATACATTCAACTTTGGGATGATTCGAACTGTGATGCGTTGGTCACAATATGCATTCTGTGCAGCTGGGTTACAGCATGCTGTCTACATAAACAAAAATATGTAATGAACACTAAAACCCTATTTCATTTGCTTTGGGTCAGTACTAGTTTGAATGTAATATATTTTTTCCCTAATTATTCATTGCAGATGGACTATTAGTTGTTGAAGAATGTAAAATTACATATGGTCTCCGGACCCTCTGCACACGGCTGCCCTATTATTTTAGAACAAGTTCACTCGGAACTGGATTTGAAAATGAACCTAACAGCCAACATTTAAAAGTATTTCTTCAACAAGTTATATAGGAAAGATATGGTTCTGAAAAAAAAAATGGTCCTTAAAACTCAAAAAAAAAAACTCGTTCTGTTGAACCTATTGTCCAGTTGTTCAGATGAAATAGTTTATGCATGATACTCAAAGGATTAACATAATTACGCGTTTCAAGTAAAAATGTCACTAGGGCATGCAGTACACTTGCGCGTGTGGATAGAAATGGAACATATTCTTCCACTGAATGGAAAAAGGAACAGCACTCGCAGTAAGTTGTTTTATTAATGTGTCATAATTGTCAAAAAATATTAAGATGCCTTTGCATAAAAAAGAAATATTAAAATGTTCCTGATGGCTTACTGTATTCCTCGAAACTCGTGGTTGTCTATCTACGGCACAATACAAATGTAGAGGATCTCACTATGACTCTACCACATTTTAGAAAACTTCACTTCTTGAAGTATATTATTCTCCGTTATACTAGCCGCCATCATTATCTCTGAATCGCATGCGTCGTCCTATTTGAATTATTAGAGGATTCTAAACGAGAGCTTTAATCAGAATTAGGAAGTCTAACGGCGGTGTCCCTCTCTTTTTTGGGAGTTTGATCGTGTATTGCCATATGAATCCGATTCTAGCGTTGACCAACCCATGGAACCTTGCACATATATATATACTGTATGTTTCTCTCTTTCGGTGCAAAGAGAGATGTTCCAATCATACTGCATGCGCTTATATGTCAAATACGCGGCGTATACCTTCTTGTTAAAATCACTGTACAATTAGTCACTGGGAGTGGTTGAACGCACTCAAAGCGAGAGAAGATCTTCGTACTATTATATTCCCGCTACAGAAAAAAAAAACAACTATATATGTCATTCAATTTACCCTCTAATACAATTTGTCTTTTTTGTTTCTCATTACACAAGTTGAATTTAAGATTAATATTTTTTTTGGGTGATAGTAGACAATAACATTATTGCAGATGAGTTGGCCAAAGTTAATTTAGTTGTTCCAGCATTAATCACAGTAACAATTAATACTAGATGGTGGAATAAAACTTCCACCATCTAATTTGCCTAGTATGTATGAAGAAACACCCCTTTTAATTAAGATCATATTTCCATAAAAAAACTAGGGTATGTTTGGATTGCGGGATTAGCTCGCCGCGCCGAAATGCAGCAGTCAAGTGCGCACAAAACTTTTCCACCACCACCCTTGCATGATAAATCCTTTCGCAACAAAGGGTATCAGATCGCAACAGTAAACCGTTGCGTCGTCCACAGGCAGCTAGCTGTGTGGCTACCCATCTCAAAGCCGATTTTTTGGGCCACCTGATGGAAGTGACGGTGATTTGATAGCTGATAGCACAGCGGATCAACGCATGCAGTATGATCTCTATCTAGAAATAACGAAATGCTTGCAGTATGATAGATTGTGTGCAAAACAAAGCGAAGTTGCATCGAATTCTCGAGTAAGATTCATTCTCTGCTTGCTTGTTTTTCAACAACAGTTTAAGGCATCTAGCTAGCTAGCTAGCTAGGCCGTATAATTGTTCATACGGAAAAGGACACGCTTAGTAAGGCATAATCATCTCATGAAAATCGTTGGAGAAAAAACCTCACTCCCTCTTTCGGCGCCAAGTATGGCCATTTGACGGGTTTTTTTTTTCTGGTACGAATGAATGAGTAGGAAGAACGTACAGCATGAACAAAGGAAGGTGACGGGGGAATCATTGCGCTTTTCGGCCTTCTCGGCTGAATCTAAGGCGTGGAATGTGAGGGGCTCAAGCATAGAAAAGGACCGTATGGGCACACCATACGCTAATGCTTTTGAATGTTTAATTGTACAAAATAAATCAATTTATTAGTACTCCCTCCGTTCTATAGTAATTTACTGTTCGTTTTAGACGTGAACACATACATGAAAAGAGAATGAAAGAGGTAAAAATGTATTGAGAATGAAGAAATGTGTATCGATTGAAACTAGAGTGTCAAGTATTTTAGAAAATTTAAACTTCTTCCAAACAACATTCATAGCCCTTAAATATAGATCTAGTGGTTATAAATTATTGTTAGTTTTTTTGTTACTAGTACGCCCTCCAGCAACTAGGCCGGATTGCTCCACTTGTCATGCCATTTGGTGAACCCTGTAAGCAAGACCACCTGCATCCACTGGAAGCGGGACATTGACGGGGCTTCAGGAACTGTGAGCCAAGTCCTCTGCCAGGTGCTCTGCTCAGGCCATGAGGTCAGCTCATGCAGAGCAACACAGCAGCTCTGCACATACTCTCAGGGCAGCATGCATCTTGATGTGTCTTGCTTTTGAAGTCATAGAAACCCAGATAGTGCTGATTCAGAGAAAGAATGGCACGAGCATAAGCATCTACAATTGCAATTGGAGAAAAGGAATTGATGAATAGATCAAATAAGTGCTGTTGCAGTAGACATTTTACAAATTACAATATATATCAAATTAGGCTGGATGCACACATGTGTGTTTTTTTCATCATGATTAAGCACTAAAAGACCACACAAAATAGAAGGGAAGGTAAGGTAAGGCTTAACATCTCTGTAGCTACATTTAGCAAGACCCAAGAATCTTCTAGAAAGAAATAATCATTTGATTTTATGGTACCTCCACTAAGGAAATACTTCGTGCTTGAAACAAGAAAGATGTCTGCACAGTGGAAGAACCTTAAGTTTGGCCAGAAGAGTTCCAATCTGTGGTGATTGACGGACATGACAGACAAAGCAACAATCTACCCAGCAGACATAACTATTGAGTATCTGCATCATGGCACACTACCACAATTTGCATCTTATGTTTATTCCACTACAAAGGTATGTCCTGTTTGCATTATTAGACATTCTTTCTTTACAATAAATCCTTTTTTGAGTATTGCATACCAGTCGAGTATTACTTATGACAGTTGTAGCATTTTAGTATAGCATGATAGCTGATGCACGTCAGAAAACCGATTAGAGTGATGAATGTTATTAGGTGAGGGTCATGTCTGATGCTACAACTTATGTGGAAGGCAACAGCAGAAAGGGCACTAATGAGACTATATGACTGTATCATTGTAAGATCTGACTTAACATGAATCATAGCAAAAATAATGCTCTCAGGTAAGTAAAATGCAACCCATGAAAAATGACCACCAATAGCAGAAATTTGATGGATTCTGAGAAGCGGTCCACTATGACAGAATAGCTTTCACTTGCAGTGTAATAGAAGGGAGTCAGACTCCCCTTCAAAGATCATAATTGGATGTCAAAAACCATCATGACAGATCATTTAATAGACAGCATACATAGAACAATAAACACAAAATGGCAGGGAACCAATAAACAAATGAATCCACAACACATCACATGGAATGGAATCCTTACCAACAGAAAATGGCAGGAGTCCAGGCGAGGCTTCCGGTCCAGTACGAGCAGGAGAGGGGTTGGGAGGAAGGGGGCGACGACGGGATGCCAACGACGTACGACGATAGTACACTTCAGCGAATAAGGAGCATCCTCTTGTCGCCTCCTGAGTCCTGCCGGCGGTGGGGAAGTAGCTGATAATCAGGCACGGCGAGCTATGAAAGGAAGACCACCTAGCGCCGCCGCCGCTGCCACACGAGCAGCCCGCCACCGCTAGTGAGGTTTATTTACCATTTGCCTAAGCAGCTGTGGCCCGCACGGGACTAGGGCCTCCATAGTATTAGCCCAGTAACGCATCTAGCTAGTTGGTCCAGCTGTGGCCCGCACGGGACTAGGGCCTCTGCGCAGCCTTAGCCAAGCAACGCATCCAGCTAGTTGGTCCCATCAGCTATTATATGCGGCCCATTTGGATGTCGTCAATCGTCGTTGCGAACGAAGACACATCAACTAACTGCTCGGTCGGTTCCTCAGTTGAGCAGGTAAGAAGGAGCACGACCCTTGATTTCTGAAGTCTGCATTGTACATTAACAACACCATGTCGTCGTGTGAGCATGATTTGGTCAGATAACTATAATTCTATCAGGGAGTAGTACAGACCAACTAATTTAATAACTTCACTTTGAACTTTCTAGATTTTAACAAGAAAATACGGTTGGATTAAACTTTATAAAGTGACCATCCGTGCATGAATCTGGTGTGAACCCTCTGAATTTTATGTCACATATGCATACAGATACCACTACTACCTTACCTTTTACTCCTCCTCCTCCTCCTCCTCCTCCTCTTCTTCTTCTTCTTCTTCTTCTTCTTCTTCTTCTTCTTCTTCTTTTCTTTTTCTTTCTTTTTTTTTTTTTGCAAGTGATGCAGCCACCTTTAGCTGCATACTGTCAGTCAGTCACTACAAGCTTAAAAGGCTTGCTGCTCAATAGCACAATAAAAGATTTTTTTTCATGTAACTAGACTACAGAATTAGTAATATATTAACCCAACATCGGCAACATGACTAGACTAAAGCATAGGAGCCGGTACATTAGCAAAATGCACTTTTGTTATGCTAAAATTGCAGTAATCGTCTTTGTCATGGCTTGTTGAGATTTCTTTGTCTCGGATTATGCAGCACGAGCCGACACCTTCCGACATATGGCACTATGATTTGGACAAAATAATGACGGGATAATTGTGTGACGAAACGGCGCCGCAACGATGGCAAAACAGATCTCCTGGTTCTTCTGCAATTGTCCAGCGCAGGGCAGGCAGGTTTCCTTTTTTTTTTTTAGGGTCTCGGGCAGGCAGTATTTTGATTCACACGTACGGCTGAAGGATGTAGCTCGTTTTCTGAATTTTTATGATGAAAATGGTAGTGTCACGAGAACCGTTCAAAGTTCTAGTACTACCGTGTAAACTGTGTACCTACTACCTACTAGAAAGTTGTTAGGATTCAGCATATGACAAATGTTAAGCCAGCAACTGACCAAAGCAAAAGACATTGGACTGGGTAAACTGTGTGTACTTGTTTTCTCGCTGACAACACTGCATTTGACGTTGCTCCGTGTACCGTGTGTGTACTGCTGCTTCAAGGACTGAAGGAACTCATTATTCCTGGTAACAGTTGAAGTTTGGTTTCAGTCTGTTATATTAGCGCGTACTACTGTAGCACTACGTATTAACATCCAGCTGCATCAGTCACCGTTTTGCTTGTATTCCTCTAGGTGAGATGACACTTTCGGAAAGAAACGCTTGAGGCAACGAGCCGACCACCGCGTCCTTGATTAAACGCGTTCCCTGTCAGGATATTCAGTACTGCAGCGTCATCAACCGCTCTCGTCCATGCAATTTTCTCTCTCTTTATACAACGGCACTACCTACTTATCTAATTTCATTTCTAACCGATCGTCAAAAAAAGAAAAAAAATTCTAATCGATGTCTAAATCAGAGAACTTACTTCTCACGCTTACGTTTCTCATGTTGCTTTCGGTAGGAAAAAAAAAATACCATTTTGAAAACTTTCATGGCCAGAGACCCAGCATCCAGCAGATCCACACTGCAGTGCTTATATAAACTGCTAAGCCCTGCTTCTTTTGCAGCATTGCAGTTCTGTACGCTCCTGAGTCTGAGCGTTACCTTACCACTGTTTCGTTTGACCTTCGGAGCGAGAGCCAAGAGGTTTTCCACATTGTCTTCCTCCCTGTGTGCTCCAGGGTCCAGTCCAGGCAGGCGTAGGTGAAACCTCCCGTATGGATTCGAACCAGCTTGCTCTCCGGCCGATCTCCGCGAAGAAGCAGAAAGACGGCAGCAGCTATCGGGGGACCGACGAGGTTGTTGCAGCGGCGGCGCCGAGGGAGCGGTCGAGCCTGGCGAACGCGTCGTTCAGGGTGTACTACAGCCTGCGCGCCGGCGCCGTGCCGTTCCTGTGGGAGTCCACGCCCGGCACGCCCAAGAGCGCCGCCGGGGCCACTGCTGCCGTCTCGCCCGCCGAGACGACCGCCCCTGCTGAGGAAGAGGTACTGCCGCCGATATCCCCGCCGCCGTCATACCAGTCGCCGTCGTCGTCCCAGGTGAAGAATAAGGCGATGACGACGAGGTCGCCGGCGGCAGCGACCGCGTGCGGCGTCCTCAGAGCGATTGGTGGCGTGCTCGGCCTCGGGAAGAGCCGGCGCTTCAGGTCGCGGGTATCTTCGAGCTGGTGATGGCCGCAGTTATGATTCTGCAGTATGCGTGATCAGTGATAGTGGGCAGCAGGATGATTAATTCCTCCGTGCGTTCTCACAATCCAGTTGTAGTTGTGCACGCTGTAAAATAATAATACTACCACTGTATACTCAAGCAACACCCTGCATTGCTGTCCTGATCTTCGTCTTCTTCTACGGAAAAGTGATTTGATGTGGTGAAATTGTCATTGTCTGTAGAAGAAACAGGATTTGGTGGTGACGCGGTCATCAGCTTGCAGAAAAAATTTTCGCCTTAAAGATGAATAACGCATTGGATGGGCCGGAATCCTCTCTATTGCCCACAATACGTGAAATCTAGTGGCAGTTACCAGGCCCGCTAGCTGCGCGCGTGCGCGATGCGTCGTGCACGACGCGGACGGCAGAACAGAGATCGTATCCAATACGGTGTTTCAGGTATCCTCATGACCTCATGCGTGTATAAATAGTTACTACGTGCATAAGAAAGGAACATATATAGGGTATTCCCTCAAAACAAGAAAATAGATTGATCGAGTTCTTGCGCCGCCATGGAGCCCACCACCACCGCGAACGTGATGGACGACGGGGCGAACAAAGAAACGCCGACGACGATGCCAGGTCCGCCATCAGCAGGCGGCGGCGGCAACGACGATCTGATCAGCGGCCTCGACGACGACGTGCTCCTTCACATACTCAAGCTGGTGGCGGACGCCAAGGACGTGGTGCGCACGGGCGCGCTGTCGCGGCGCTGGCGCGACCTCTGGACGCGCGCGCACGTCCTCATGTTCGACGACGAGTGGCCGGAGCTCGAGTCGGCCGGCGACGTCCAAGCGTACGTCGCCTTCGTCAGCAACGTCCTCGCGAGACGTGCGCGATCGGAGGAGGGCCTGGAGCTCCTGGCCATCCCGCTCGACATGAACACCGACCAGCTGGCCGCCAGTCTCCTCGAACAAAGCGATCAGCTCGTGGCGCCGGCCGTGGAAGCCGCGGAGGCGTGGATCCGGTACGCCGTGCGACATCCGGTGACGTATTTCTCCTTGAAGCTGGGTCTGCCTCGAAAGCCTCTGACGCCGTTCTCACTAGTAGACATTGAGGAATTGGAGAGGCAAATTCAATCTCTAAGGGACGACGAAGCAGGACTAGACGTGGAGGAAGTGGACGGTCGGGATGCGGAGGTTGCTGATGAAGAAGATGATGAGGAGGAGGATCAAGTGGCGGAAGTTGCTGATGAAGACGACGATGAGGAGGATCAGGTGGCGAAAGTTGCTGATGACGACGATAGCTACGATGAGGAGTATATCGTTGATGATGACGACGAAGAGAACGAGCTTTATCAAAGCCTTATTAAGGAAGGCGGCGACGACCAAGAAGAGACCACGCCCGTGATCGATCTTGAGGACCTTCCTAGCTCTGCAAATCTGAAGGCCATGCGCTTGGACTTGGACATCGTCGTCGGAGTCCGGCTCCCTTCAACTGCAGCGTTCACGTCGCTAAAGTATCTGGAGATCGAATTGGTAAAGCTAGACACCGGCAGCGGAGACCTCCTTTCCCGCCTCCTGTCCTCGGCCTGCTGCCCGCGCCTACAGAATCTTGAGTTGTCGTGGGTCGAGTTCAAGCGCTGCGGAACCAAGCGGCTCGTACTGGACAACGAAGCGCTGCTGGATGTGTCGCTTGAGGACATGAGAGGGATCGAGTCGTTAGAGCTCAAGACTCCCAACCTCCTTCACCTCCAAATTAAGTCGTGTCGGCAGCTCGAGTCAGTCACCGTCTCGGCCCCGGGACTAGAGGAACTCGCGTTCCTGCACAACCATTCGCCGGCTGACGTCCACGTCGTCGGAGAGAACTTGCCGTGTGTGTGGGGCCTCAAGGTTGACCTCACCTCTCATGGGGAAATTGTGCTTTGTGACCGCGACATGAACGACGCCAGAATCCGCCTCATGCAGCGTTGTACCTCAACAACAGACCTTGTTGTTCATATGTATATTCCGGAAGTACGTACGTGTCTTTGTGCACTTTGATTCAGTACTTTTATTGTAAAAATCATTCTTATATTGATGTTGTTGAGGTTCAAATTCTTCGATCCTTGTGCTTGAATCAGGCAAAATATCGGGGCATCGACATGATCAAAGATAAGATACCGGAGCTCCCTCATGTTACATCGTTGGCAGTTCATGTCCATCCTATGACCGAGCGACATTCGTTCGGAGATGGCGTAGCAGGTCTCCTCACACGATTCGACAATCTCAGATACCTCGGCCTTACAATGGACGAAGTGCTTGGTTACAAGAAGCAGGTGAGTAATTAACTTCTGCCTCCGTCTTTTTTTATAAATATTTTAGACATTAGACATTATTTTTAACCATTTCCGTCTTATTCAAAAAATTATGCTAAATATTATATATTTTTTTATGATTTGATTTATCACAATATGTATTTGAAATGAATAAAATTTTACGTGTTTAAATTAATTTTTTTTCATAAGACGACGGTCAAAGATGTTGTTAAAAGTTACATTGTCAACGGTAAAAGAAAATGGATAGTAATTTTATTTAACTCTCAGTTTTTCTATGTCACACTAAACCATGCACATCCTATCTCAACGACAGGATGAATTGTGGTCGGAAGAAGACGACCGGGACTTAGCGTCTTTCACCTGTGATCACCAAGACCACTGGGAATCCAGTAGCATGTCCTTCGTCCACCTCCAACAAGCAGAGTTTAGAGGATTGACAGGAACCGACTGTGAACTCCGATTCCTACAGTCTGTGCTCGCAAGCGCCACGGATATCCAGAAGGTCAATATCAGTTTCAGCGTGAACTACAGTCTAGAGGGCAGGATGGATGAGTTCCAACAGAAGCTCCTTCCACATGGAACCTGGGCAGCGGCGTGCAGCCATGACGGCTACAGCATGTCGTACGAGTGGAGCCCGGGTCCAGAAGAAGAGAGTTTGGATGTGCACGTTTCTGACTGGATATTGGATTGGCCACTTTATTACTAGTAATACTTCGTATAAGTCATATAATGGTAGGATATGTATTAGAGTAGGATTGTAGAGTCATTTTTACTATTTTATAATTGAGTTCATATAATTCATATATATAATATTTATTGGAAAATACTATTATTATTATGTAATCCAACCATATTATATTTACAACAATTACTAGAATTTTCTGTTGATTAATAGGAAAGTGTTGACAGTAATAGAATTTACTACTACTTACTCTATATAACGTGATCGTGTTTTAATTTTTTTTTTTTGGCGTTGCTCTTTAATATCACATCCGAAAAAATTGTGGACTGGCCGTTCGGTTTTATATTCTTTCCTATCATTGCAATAAAATACTCCATTTGTTAAATAAATTGGATATTAACTATCATAAAGTGGTGTATGAATACAGATAACACTATAAAATAGGTAAATGAGATATAGTTTTCTTCTCGTTATTTGTTCATCATACGACCCCCTCCACTTATATACATTTTTTAGAGAGAAGAGTTACATGTGAGTTATTACTAATACTAAAGAATGAAGGTTAAAACTCTATTGTTACGACTCTATGAAGATTATAGGGGTAATGGACATCCACATGAATACTTAATAACACTATCGGGTCTTCTTCTTCTACGGAAAAGTTATTTGGTGGTGTGGAGAAATCGTCTGAAGCAACAAAGATTTGGTGGTGACGATGCAGAAAATTCATGGACTTTAAACTGACAGGCCAAACGCAACAGCCCTGGCCAATGCCAATACATCCGACAGGCCAAAATTCTCTCTCTCTAGCCCACAATTCGTGAAATCTGGCCCACTAGTTGCGCATGCGACGCGAAATCAGTAGCGAAGTGCCTGCTTGCAAACGGGCCATTGGGCAACAAACAATTTCCTTTCTTCAACGTGTTTGTGGCCCGATAAAAGATCAGCCCAAGTGCCCAGCCCCAACCACTTCACCACGAATTTATGTGGCCTGCCTGCTTGTAGAACCAGGAAGGAACAGAACAGAAACTGGCTTGTGGACTGACTGACTGGCCAAGTAGGAGGTTTGTTCTATACGGACATACGGTACGGCGTACTCCAGAATACAAAATCGTCCCCTCGACCCAAATCTCCGAGAGGACAGCTAAGCGCCTCCCTTCGGCTCCGTCGATGGCCGGCGGCGGCGAGAGGACGCCGGCGAACTTGGCTACGCGGCAAAAGGACCAGAACCCTCAAGGATCGGTACGTGCAGCGATGCCTTCAATCAGTGCTCTGTTTCTGTTTCCGCCCGGAAACCTTCGCTTTCCTCCATTAATTTTCAGAACTGGCCTGGGCTGATTGCTGGGTTCGCCGCGCTAGCTTTTGATTCGTAATAGTACTATGCGGTGTGAGTTGATAGGATCTGTGTGCTGGGGTTCGGAGAGTTAATATCTAGGTTTTCATAATGTGCGTGGTGTTTATGAAAACCTAGATATTCTCCTTTTTTTCCATAAATCAGCGCCCTCATTGTTGCTCGGGGCTTCAAATGAGCATTTGAACATGTTGTTGTTGAGGAACTTAATCTTTACACATGTTTCCTTTTACTTGACTTCTAATCTTGTCAGTTAGGTTCCTTAAAATTTGACAGTGATGTGATGTCTGACTTCTAGTGATTTGAATTCAGTCTCTGCTGGATATGTTATGTTGGACTGTCTCATGTACCATCGATTGCTGCCAAGTTTGTTTTTTTTTTTTTTTTTTTTTTTTTTTTTTTTTTTTTTTTTTTTTTGCGCTTCGATATTGTTGCTTCATGTCTTTGATGTGACAGAGAGAGGTTTCAATTACCGAAATACCTAAATACCTTGTCCAAGTATTCTCCCTAAAAGTTTGGGCTCTTAAAATTTTGGTGAAGATGTATCGTAGATAGCTTGAAATTGCCATGAAAGAGGTGTTCCAGGACACCAAGGTGCTACCCTACTGTTTAGGGCAGTTAGAGCAAAACGGTTACTTTAACATGAAGTCAGATCGCAGTGGCACACACTGTCACGCAGGCCGCCACCACTGGATCTGTTTGGCAGTGGCAAGGGTGATCTAACTCACATCAAGTGAGCCCCATCCCAGTGAGAGAGCTTAGTCCTAAATTTGGTCTGAACTTAGTGACATTTAGTCGAAAATATCTTCTTGCTGTTCACTTGTTTTTTCGTCTAACTAGTATTCTTGCTTTCAAATGGTAAAATTGAAAGAAAAAAAAATCATCAGTGTTTTAGAGGATTGTAGTTTCTGGCTTGCTTGACAACAAGTTGTATTTGCAGACTTCTTCTGGAAGGACGTTGAACACAGCACAAATTCCACTTGTCGCTAGTCATCCAGAAGTGTATGAGCCATGTGATGATTCCTTTGCACTTGTTGATGCCTTACTCTCAGATAAAGCCCAACTTTTGACACTACAGCCGAGTTTATGTTTGGAGGTAGGGTGTGGGAGTGGTTATGTCATCACCTCTCTCGCAATTATGCTCAGGCAGTTAGGCTCTGGAACACAATACCTAGCGACTGACATCAACCAGCATGCTGCCGAGACAACTCAAGCAACTCTTGAAGCCCATGGTGTGCATGCGGATGTGATTGCTACTGATATCGTGTCAGGCCTTGAGAAACGTCTAGCTGGTATGGTTGATGTGGTAGTTGTTAACCCTCCTTATGTGCCAACACCTGAGGAAGAAATTGGGTGTAAGGGCATTGCTTCTTCTTGGGCTGGAGGACTGAATGGACGCCAAGTGATAGACAGGATTCTTCCCGCTGTGCGTGAGATGCTATCAGAAAGGGGCTGGCTGTACATGATAGCCCTAGAAGACAATGATCCTTCAGATATATGTCATGTAATGAGTGAGATGGGGTATGCTTCGCGTGTTGTCTTGAAGAGATGTACCGAGGAGGAGAGCCTTTATGTTCTCAAGTTTTGGCAAGGTCCTCATGCTAGTGCAAATGCATCTCCTAGATCTTCAAGCCATCATGACTCATGGTTCTCTCAGTTTCATTTCAAGTCCCTTAGGCACAAGAAGTCATAGCAGTTCGTGATCTCATCAATGTGAAGTCTTCAGTTATATACATACACAGCATATCTCAAGACGTGTTCGACTGAGATGTTACTCTCTGCAGTGCACAAGTGCACAAGAGTCCGTCTAACATGGTGGATTTAGACGCCATAAGCTGAATACTTTTGTTTGGTTGCCGGAACGGGCATATTACAATCACGCCGTGTGCATATTTGTTAGGCCCCCTTTGGCAGAACTACATGGAGCTGATTTTCAGAGAGAATCTAGGAAGCTTTACCGAACGCTGTATTACAGGAGAAGTGATTCTTGGTTGATTCTGTGAAGTGATTCTTTGAAATGAACTAAAAGGTTGGGAGCTGAAAAAAGTAGCTTTTTCTGATTATATGAAGCGATTCCATGTTCTGATTGTGAGAGTATATCATAAAGAATCAAAGAGAATCAATTTCAGCCACAGAATCAAATTCTGACTTAGAGTATCACTTCTCACTCAGAGTCACTCTCCGAGAATCTCTGACAAAGAGGACCTTAGTATGTATTTATTACCTTCCTGTCTTTGTACCGTGTCTTGTTGTTATGAAAACTGCTTTTAGCTATTTAGTTCAAAGCATGTGAGGAAAAGTAGCATTTTTATCAGCCTTTTGAACTGTACAAAATCAGTGGCTGAAATCATTAGCGGAAGAGGTGCAGCGTCCATGATCCTGAAGGCACCTTTGATCCTTGTACTTACCGTTACACCCTTCTCACAAGGGAAAGAAAAGACACCAATCACACTGAAAGCAAAACAAAATAGACCTGCAGAGAAGTGCAGAATAGTAATAGTAACAAGGTTATCCGAACACTCTGAATTGCATCAAAATCTCTTGTCAATTTTACTGCATCAACTAGACTTCGTACCGGACTTCAACATTTGCCGGCGCGGATTGGAGCTTCATCTAGTACCGGCACAACAAACTTTTAGGTCAGAAGAAAAACTGATGAAGAGGGAGGCTTTATGAACCAGCGCAGCTCTGCAGTGTCATCGCTGGTAATACATCTCGTCGAGGATGACGACGAGCGCGACGACGAAGGCGTAGTCGATGCCCGGGTTGACGGTGACGGCGTAGGTGTTTTTCCCCAGCAGCGCGCTGACGACGCTGAATCGGCGGTCGATCCTGGCGATGACGGTGTCGGAGTCGCCGAGGGAGACGGCGCACGCGCCGCCGTGGTAGCTCCCCGTGATCCTGAAGTCGCAGGCGTGCTCGGCGCCGTTGCTGGCGAGGAAGACGCTCACTTTGGTCGACTTGTGCAGCGGGATCACCGACGGCTTTACCACGGTGAACAGCAGGTCCCGCCGGCTCGTGCTGTCCCCGCGGAACACCTTCCATCGCTTGTTCAGAAGCAGCGCCTGCACCCACCGGATGTCAAGCCTGGGTTGGGTTGGGGATGAAAAATAAGAAGAAGAAAAGTCAAGAGAGGAGGAGGAGGGGACGGACCGATTCCTGGATGGTGAGGACTGGGCGGCGGGCGGCGTCGACGAGGACGCAGCGGCGGCGGAGGCTGAAGAGCACGCCGTCCACGCGCAGAACGAGCGCCCCCGTGGCCGCATCCCTGACAGCGAAGTCGCTCCCGGACATGCTGAGCGTCTTGGCGACGGCCAGCGACGCCGCGTCCGCCGCGCAGAACCGCGCGTCCACCACCGCCAGCGCCGGCGCCATGTCCTCCATCTCCATCCCACCCGCCGATGCGCGCGCACGAACGCACGTCTGCACGTCGCTGCTGCTGCTGCGAAGGCGCCTTGCTTGCTCTGTTGCCCAGGGTCGGTCTTTCCCCTGCCCGCTTTGTTTGACCAGGCGGCTACACCTGGGAGCAGAATTAGTGGAGTACTAGCAGCAGCAGCAACAGCAGCAGCAATGGCAGCTCGCCGTTCCCGATCAAATTTGTCTCAAAGCAACAACGCGCTTTCACATTCGACTGCTATAGGGACTTAGGAAGCATTTCTAGCTAGATCTCGGATGCTTCGTCGGCCGCGTCCGACGTGTCTACCTCCGCTCCTCAGGTCGTACACGTGTAAGCAAGTGATTCACAGCGAACGAATGAATGAATGAGACTGAAGCAGAGTAAACTAACAATTCCAGCGTACGTAGTGCCCTCTTTCCCTTTTTCTTTTTCTCTGTCGACGAGCGGACACGCACTGCGAGATCGAGAAGGTGTGAACGAACCGCCGCCCAGTTCGGTGGTGGTCGGCAAATCTCCATCTTCAAGCAAGCAAAGCGGTGATCGGGTTCGGGTGAAGCAAGGATAACGGCGGGCCGACAGAGGTCTGTGCCCATGGGCCGTAAGTCTTCCACTGCCTGTACACTGTACATTCAGCTCTGTACTAGTATTACCAGGTTGTTACGCGTCCCGACGACCCACTTGGTATTCTGGGCCGTACGGTACCAGACATCGAATCAAAGTTCCACGGCCCACAGACCCCCGTTAGTCACTTTATTGAGAACTGCTCCCAATGTAAGCAGTTGTTTCTTCTAAGAAAACAGATTCACGTACTGATTCTAGGATTATATAATCACCTACTATTTTCATTTACATTCATCTTGAAACAAATGAGATCCATTGCACACGCTTTGACCAACTTATCAATCAAAGAACTGTTGCTATTGTTGTAATTTTATAACCATGTAGATGTAGTGCTAACGTGATAGCTGGAAGAATTGTACTACGTGTGTGCCGGCTTCTCGGTCTATACAAGAGCTTCCATGGAGAGGCTGTACCCGGAGACGAGAGCCGAGAGTCCGATGGCCACGAAGGCCAAGAATGCCATGCTGATGGACGCCGCGGCCGAGTCGGTGAACAGGTTGTCCTCCTTCTGGCGCATGTAGTCCGTCACCGGCGCCGCCGCGGACAGTCCGGAAATCAAGAAGTAAGCGACGACCTGCACCAACGGTCGTTCTTCGTTCAGTAAGCCTCCTTTCCTTGGAGTTGAGAGCAGCAGGGAACACGCCAAACAAAAATTAATTCGTTGGCGGTTGGCCGCACGACTTTGCCAGGTTGGCACCACTGGTGGTTGGATCGAAGCTTGGATAGCCATTGCTCGAAAGAAAAAAGGAAATGGCGTGCACGGCGCGCCAAATTAGTACTACTGCTACTCACCTGATCCCCGGCGAAGTCGACAAGCGCCGACGCCTTCCTCTCCGCGATCAGGTCCCGGCCGGAGCTGAGCCGGACGACGTCGCGCAGGACCTGAGCCGTGGCGTACAGCCACGCCAGGATCGATATGCCGAGGCAGTAGCTGCACGGGCAGTGGCGGAGTAAATTAACGTTCCAGACGACCAGACCCAAACCGACCCATGGAGAAAGAATTCGCAGTGCGCGGAGTCGATCGAATTGAACAGCGAACTACTGGAATGGATTCAATACTGACTTGTACTCGGGATAGTTGCCGAAGTCGTGGCTGCCGCCGTGCGCGTTGGACGCCATGACGACGAGGGCGAGGAGGGAGAAGACCCACGCCGCCCCGCGCAGGAGCAGCCGCGCCCGCGCCGGCGCGCTATCCATCTTCCACCTTTCCACCATCGACCTCACCCCGCCGCCGCCGCCGGCCTGCTCGCGCTCGGCGGCGCCGCCGTCGACGGCCTCCGATTCCGGCGCCGGTAGCCCGTTGGTCGGCTCAGACTTTGACATCTGCGGATCTCGGGAGGTAGTGGTGCGTATGCTTGGTTTCCTCCGACAGACACGCACACGCCAACGTCTACGATGACTTGTAAAGCGAGGCGAAAGGCTGTGGTGATAGGGGACGGAGGCGTGCCCAGTCTCTCAGACTACGGGCCTTGCACGGGCACGTCTGACGGTGACGCGCCACACGGTTCCGGCCTTCCGGGGTACGATGACCTCACGCGACCGATGCAGGAGTTGGGTTCGGGTGGAACCTGACGATCGGTGCTCCGCGCTAGGGACACGGAGGCACGGATGGGCTTTTCCAAATCCAAGTTTCTCATATCTTTTTTTTCTAAGAACATAGTTTCTCATATCTGTGCGAGGAGCAGTCGGCGGCGTTTTAGGCACTCATGGGCTCGTATATCAGTCAAGTTCGTAAACAGGCTGTGACTAGTTACGCTAGAAACGGGCCATCCTAATCTGGCCCAGAGTACCGTTTGATTCAATTTGATTTCGATCAGAAGGAAAAGAAATATCACGTGATTTCAACTGTACTCGGTACTGTACTATTACCCCATCTCAAAATATTTAACACTTTAATCATCTCTAATTTTTTCAAAATGCTTAACACTCACGCTTCTCGACGTATTTTTTCTTATTTACAATACATCTCTATTTCTATCTCTCACATTTACCTCTATTAATTTTTTTAAATTTTTTTGTTCACCTCTAAAATATAAGTATTATGGGACGAAAGGAGTATAATATACCATTTGTTTAGCTTCTTCCTTCATCATCGATCGTTTCTAACAAAGAAGCGTGCCCCACAATTAAAGAAGAAGAAGAAGAAAAAGAAGAAAGCGTGCTCCTTTCTCACTCAGTTCACGATGTGCTCCACCTATCCAGCTGGAACTGTACCACGCCCACTAGACCGATCTCGACGACATCCACCCGATCGGCGGGCCCTGCCGGTTCTCCAATTCCAATCACCAATCAAAAAATGACAACATTCTTCTTTGTCAAATTCAGCCCAATTTTCTCTCGTTGTCAAGAGGAAGAACGCCACGTCGCCACCTAACGACCATCCCAATCATATCGCAGAAAGAAAAAAGAAAAAACGACCATCGCAATCCTCATCCAGTCACCCTCCCCGTCGGTGGATCCCAAGCAGGACCGGAAACAAAATGTGGAAAGAGTAGAGCAGGCCACGACAGCTGAGCTAGCTCCAGGTTTGGGTGCCGAAGTCAACTGGGGGTTTGCCGGCGTTGATGGCGGCCGAGGCGAAGGCGCCGCTGCTGCAGGGGAGGCAAGGGGCGACGCCCGTGCAGACGCTGGGGAACATCGTCGTCTCCATCGTCGGTACCGGGATCCTCGGCCTGCCCTACGCCTTCCGCACCGCCGGGTGGCTCGCCGGCGCACTCGGCGTAGCGGCAGCCGGTGGGGCCACGTTCTACTGCATGCTTCTGCTCGTGAGTTGTTCGACTCGATGCCCTCCTCCCTGTTTTCCAGTGCCTGCACCTGTTATGTGATAATTCGGATTCATTAGCCACTTCTGCTCTGATTACTTATTAGTCGATTACTAATCAGTTTCAGTCTTATTGATTAGCTACTACTGTACTAGTATCTCTATCGGATGATTGCCAGTCTTGTACTGATAGAGTTCCTTCCGTTCTATCTGAAGCTGGAATGCAGAGACAAGCTGCGAGAGCGAGAAACAGAGGAGGAGAACGGCCATCGTCAGGCTGACCATGGCAACTACACCTACGGCGATCTGGGAGAGAAGTGCTTCGGCCCGATCGGCAGGCACTTCACGGAGGCCACCATCATCCTGTGCCAGACCGGCGGCACGGTGGCCTACCTCGTCTTCATCGGCCAGAACATCTCCTCCATCTTCGCCCGCGGCGGCTGGCTCTCACCCGCCACCGTGGTGCTCGCGTTCCTGCTCCCGATCCAGGCCGCGCTCTCCTTCATCCGCTCTTTGTCCTCGCTGGGGCGGTTTAGCATCCTCGCCGACGCGTGCACCGTCCTGGCCGTAGCCGCCGTGGTGAAGCAGGACGTCCAGCTCCTCGTCGCGCGCGGCAGGTCGCCGTTCGCCGGCCGTAGCGCGCTCGCGGGGCTCTGGTGCGTCCCCTTCGCGTTCGGCTTCGCGGTGTTCTGCTTCGAGGGGTTCTGCATGACGCTGGCGCTCGAGGCGTCCATGGCTGACCGGACCAGGTTCCGGTCCGTGCTGTTCCACGCCCTCGCCGGCGTCACGGTCGTCTATGTCGGCTTCGGCGTCTGCGGCTACCTCGCCTACGGCGACGCCACCAGGGACATCGTCACGCTCAACCTCCCGCGCGACTGGTCCACCGCCGCGGTCAAGGTGGTGCTGTGCGTCGCGCTCGCACTTACGTTCCCCGTTATGATGCACCCTATCCACGAGATCGTCGAGGCGCGCCTGCTCGCGCCGGGTGCGTGGCTGCGGAAGCGCTGCCGCGGCGGCGGCGGAGGGGCGGGGGATTCCTCGAGCGCGCGGCGCTCCACGCCAGCCGCGTCTCGGTGCTGGTCACGCTCTCGGCGATCGCGTGCTTCGTTCCCGCGTTCGGGTCGTTCGCGTCCTTCGTCGGGAGCACGGTGTGCGCGATGCTCTCCTTCGTGCTGCCCGCGCTCTTCCACCTCCGCGTCCTCGGCGACGATGCGAGCACGTTCCAGCGCGCCGTGGACTGGGGCTTCATGCTCTTTGGGCTGGGGTTCGCCGCTCACGGGCTGTACACGGCGGTTTCCGGCTGAAAGATCGAGCTGTATGCGTTTTTCTATTATTATTTTTGAGAGAGAGAGAACACTGATCGATCTTTCTTTTTTTTTTTCATTTACAAAATGAAGTGTATAAAGAAAATACAACATTTGGAACGTGGCAGGTCCGTGCGCTCGTCGGTCGATGGATCGATCAGCAACCCAGAAGAAGTTCACAAAAAAACAAAAAACCAAAAAAAAATCACAGGAAGTTTGGAACAGGTGCTCCCGTGCAAACTTTGCTTTCGACCCGCGTGTGGCGCTGTGCCCGCCTGGTACTGGTAGCGGCACGATACAGATCCAAGGCCGAAACAGTACGACTCCTCCAGTATAAAATACTACAGTATACTCCCTCCATATTAATCAATTTTACAGTCGCAAAGCGTTATGGACAGTCCATTTTTCTCTTCATCACCAATGTATTAGCTCCTACAAGGTAATACATTTAATTAAATATTAATTAATTATAATTTAAAATGGTGGGTAAGTAACCGCTAATAGCATGCATGCTTGATGCATGTGCTGCATGCCTTTTTTTAGGTAACCAACTCATTTGATTAGGGGAGATCTAGATTTAGTTGTCAATTTTTTTTAAGGCAACCGTCTAAATTAACTACCTCATGCATGTTTCTTTTTGTTGAATTGTAAGAAAATTATTTTTAAGGAAATTTTTTAGGTACATGATGTTCACGAAAAAAATTCTAGACGGATAGAAAAAGTCTCAGAGAAAAAAATGAGACAGTAAGAATTTTTTTATTAAATCAGGTGGGTGGAATATTTTTTTATTTTTATTAATCAACGGTTTAGATCTATTTTGAAGTCTTACTCTTTATGAGGTAATACTTTTCATATAATATACCGTAACAGAACCTTATTAATTTTCTGTTGTTAGGACAGAGTTTTTAGTTTCAAAATGAACTAACTTTCTTGTTTGAATTAATAAGAAAATAATAAAAGAGGAGTACTGCATAGTAGTAAAATATTTCACTCGTCAGGGGAAGCACGACATCCGTCACGTTCACGGGGTTCAGTGTCGTAATGGCGAAGTCTACGGTGGTAAGTAAAAAAAAAAAAAGCTGCTTCGTTAAACGTTCTCTGGCCTCAGCAGCACGAGCAACAAACGAAACTAAATTTTATCCGAGACTGCATGTCTTATGAATTACAATAAAGTAGTATTCGAAAGAGAAATAAATAAATAGTACTTGTTGACTGATAAAACAATACTTGTCCTTCCAAAAAAAATGGAGTGTTCTGCAGTGCAGAGCATTTATAATTGGAGCAGGGTACATAGCGTATTAATATTCAAATTTAAATCAGGTACAGGTATGCTAAAATGTCACTGCACGAGAAGAACAAGAGGAACCAGCACGGTACACTAATCTGTCCAATGGTGAGGTATGGTTTTCTTGCTTTTTTTATTTGCGTTCATAGTTTCATCCTTAGCTTTGTTTAGGAACTGTTTTTCTCCTTTCAACAGTAGCCCCACCTGCCGTACGGGCGTGGGGCGTCGTGGACTCGTGGGCCGTCGAGCCCTACTGCCATAGACGATCTGGCCCCCTACCGCCTACAACTACAGGCCCGGAAACGGTAGCCATCAAAACATGGTAACCGGACTGGAAAGGTGACGAGGCTTTTGCCACTGTTTCATGCTGGTATGACTGCACAGTACAATCGTGCAATAAGACTGCTTCCTAAAGCTTTTCAACTGTGAACAACTTAAAGGGGGAAAAGCGGAAAAGTAGCGTTTTCTACAAACATTCATCCATGCATAACAGTATCAAATATCCATTTTCACATTTGTTTTTTAATAAAATTCTTTCAGATGCTACTGCATCAGTAATAACCTGTTAGTGGTCGAAGTAATTGTCATACTATGTGGTCAGTGCTTGAAATATACGTAGTACTTGGTGTATCTACTTGACCATACTGTCTTTTGCTACTCCTGATTATTATTCTGCTTGTTGAGGTATGGAGCGGGGGAGCAGGGAATGCTGATCTGCACTTGCAGTAATATTGCTTTATGAATTTGCAGTGGCGTGCAGGAGATCATGGAACATGCTCTTGAATCGGTTAGGTCCGGCATTTACTCACCTCACCTTTGTATGGTTGCAAGTTAAACCGGGGCACGCCCATAACTTTTTTTTTAAAAAAAAAAAGATATATTGACCGATCTAGAGCAGCTGCTAGTACTGTGCATGGTTCTCTCTATGGATGCACGAACATCTCATCGCAGATATAGTAAAATAATCATGGAGCAAGGAAGAGATACCTTGGCCGCTAGCCAGCAGCAAGTGAGTGTAATGCTAGTAGACCATGTCTGATAAGACAAGATCGAGCTAGAGCCGACGATACTAGGCTGCAACGACGCAAAAGCTCACCTCTATTGCAGCATCAGGAAACTGCAGGCGTGAGGACGAAGCAGCAGCAGCAGCAGCAGCGCGAATGGAGACGCTGATGAAGCTGAACGATGTTGCCGGAGCGTGGTGGTGTGGTAAGAGCAAGCAGTGGAGCTCAGGATAGATAGCGCTTCAGATTGATAGACAGAACCGTCGTCAGAGAAAGTGAGAGTGTGATCGACCCCTCAAACTTTCTCCGCGCGATTCCAATCTAGCTGGTGATTTCCTAGGCGCTATCCCTCCTGAGCTTCAGTGCTTGCTCCATACCCTTTTTCTCGTCCCTAACAGTGAGGTGGAGGAAGAAGAAGAAGAAAAAGAAGAAGAAGATGCGGCAGCAATGGCGGCCAACCATCTCTCAGGCGAGCTGCTTATTAACTAGTGTAGGTTTCTGTATATGTATAGTGAAGGAGTAAGAAGAGAAGAAGATGGATTGGCCCCAAGGATGCCCTGCCCTATTTATAGTGAGAAGAAGAAGAAGAATATCAGAGGGTGTGTGTGGGAGCTCTGTGAAGTGAGACAACTGTCACGTTTATTGAGGCATGGGGGAGCGAAAAGGGGAGAAGCTACGGGAACGGTGTTCGAACGACTCCAAACGCCTTTGCTTTCAAGTGAAGCGACTCTTACTAGACACCGCGGCCGATGCATGCGCATGGGGTTCTTTCTTCGTGCCATGGCTACGGATGGGTTTGAGAGCTCTAGCTCGCCTCTCCATCGATCTTTTTCCTTCTTCGTGGATCTGCATGCCCTACTAATAATAAAGTGCGGTGTCACTGCTCTGCACCACACGTCGTCCTCGATCGCGCTAGCTCTCGCCTTTTCTTTCTCCAACATCCATGTGTACCGGCGTCGTATCGATGAAATAACAATGGGACACAGGCTAGAGACAAGGGTGCTGGCCATGAATGAGAAGCTCGGGTACAGTGCTAGAGCACTACTACTAGTACTACACTATCTAGTACTAGTACAATGCAAGAACGCTGGCTGTACGTAAGATAGCTGACAGGTATAATCTCTGCGAGATATTTCTGACGCTAAATCATTCCGGGCCCATCAATGTAAATCCGTGTACACTCGATTGCTCGTCACAACATCATCACGTACTACTACTCTTGATTGTGTTGTTTTTTACTACCATTAGTACTCTCTTACTGAGATGCAACTATATATACTGTACCCATTTTTTTTAAAAAAGAAAACAGATAGTTTGATCACCAGCTCTTTATATGCGGACGTGAAAGAAAATCCCTTTTGATTAGACAGCTGAGATAGGCCGCTTTAGTCACTTATCATTGATCTATGTAGCATTCTAGCTTTTGGTTTATCTGCATCTGCCCATGCATGATGTGAGAAGTCCTCTTTGACCAACTTGTGCGTAGTCAAATACTCCCTCTGAAAAAGGAGCTCGTTTTGGGATGAGAGTGTTTTCATAAAAATAATTCGTTTTAGAGTATTAAATAACTACTTTTAACAGTTTCAAAAAGC
Source organism: Oropetium thomaeum (assembly GCA_001182835.1). Classification (NCBI taxonomy): domain Eukaryota; kingdom Viridiplantae; phylum Streptophyta; class Magnoliopsida; order Poales; family Poaceae; genus Oropetium; species Oropetium thomaeum. Next base: position 504,503 of record LFJQ01000100.1, on the reverse strand, counting down.
AATTAAAAGCCCAACTCAAAAAGTTAACAAAAACAACCACTCAGGTGTACTGGGGCTAAAAGTCACAACCCCATTATTGAGACTCCACCTCCATAACCAGTTGGTTAAGAGAAATTTATTTAGTGTTTAACATCTAAACAAGCTATTTATTCACTTTTTGTATGCTAAATGTTATTCAAAATGAGTTTCTTTTTCAATCCGGAGGAGGTATATATATGCGCAGCATGCCAACAAAAGCTTGCACATGCTTTCAAATGATTGTTCAATCATTCAAAAAGCACCTATCGCATCCTACTATTAGCTATGGGAGTTCACGCTGTGGAAGCACTATTCGAACCTCAGTTTCTCTAATCGAGCACAAATTATGAAGAAAAAGGTTCGTTTGCTCTAGCTGTTGATGGCGGCATGGCAGGATCTCATTATCGAATCAAAGCGCTTCGTCTCGGTTTAGCTAGTATTACTGCTGTGTTGGTGGCTGTAGTACTATGTTTTTTTTTCTCTCTCTCCCTCTCTCTTCAGTCTCTAGACAGAGCATTGAAATCGATACATGGATGTGCCAAAATCATGTTCATCAATGTAGCGTTTCACGAAAAAATTCAGTGAATGTTTCTAGTACAGTCATAAAAAGATTGGCCCCCTCCATCCATCCACGGAGCTGCTTCATCAGAACTTCAAACTACAGGGCTTGCGGCATGGGTATACCAGTACTACTAGTAGCTAGAAGTTGTACGGTAGTACAGACGAGCTATAGGTTTCTTGCTCTTTTCTTTCACGAATGGAAATGGAATGGTTTGTTTGTCAGATTTTTTGTCTGCAGTTAAGCAATCTTGTGGTAGTGGTACTACAGGTAAACACACATGCGGGGTTGCAAAGATGGAGATCCGCACGGGATCTGGGCATCTGAGGGAGAGAGAGAGCTTTCCTCCGGGTGGTGGCGCGCCGGCCATATCTCCTGATCAGGGGCACCTCTTCATGGCAAATGTCAGGCGATGATCCCCCAGCTTTCTTTCCGTGGCCTCTCTTTTCCTCCTCGGCGGTACCCGTCCATCTCATTGAAGCAGTGGAGCGGACCTGTGTTCGCTAATCACATCTGTGTCTCACCTTTGCCCTGCACACCTGCCTGTTTCTTTTACTGCTACTACCATGCTCTGCACACCCTGTCCGTCAACAGCTAGGTTTCTCATCAGAATATAAACGCATGCGCGTCCTTTTCTAGTGTACAGCAGTAGTACGTATAGTAATTTTTTTTTCTGAAATTTAAAATGTTTTAGCGTCAGCCTGCACCCGATCATCAATACTAGTACGAATAGCAGCATTGAGAGTTGCATTTTCGTTTGACCTAATAATGCAGTTTGACCTGGGTTTGACCATACCAGCAGTGGTAAATTTACAAAAATGTCTCCTTGTGCTGCGGGCATTAACCGGTCAAAATTGTCTTTTTTTTCCCACTGAAACATCCAGCACAACTAAACCCACTTTTTACTGAATGGACCAGATAGGACATAAATTACACCCATGTGCTATTTAATCGAAAGGGACGGCGTCTCATGGCCTGTTGGCAGTACTCCCCCGATCCTCTGCCGTTCGGCACCCTCACTGATGTGCGGGCCCAGCACCTCTGCTGCCCCGCACGCAATGAGCCAACAGCCCTTTACCGTTCGGCAGAGAAACCGTTTCCTATATTATGATTGTAGAAAGAGAGAGAGAGAATCGAAAAGGCTGCAGCCATGAAAGCTGGATCTAGTGCGAGAGAAGGAGACGCCGAAGAGCCTCCAGCTCACCTGAGCTAATGAGCTGGGATAGGGAGGGGAATTTCTCTCTGCCACCCGGAAGCTCATTCCTGAATCCATCCAAAAACAAATAAATTTGATACGCGCCCAACTCTGACTACACTGACGCCCCGGGCATCTAGTCAGGTTCATGTTTTCTGATCTTTTTTCTTCGGGCTCGGCGAGAAGAGATTAGAGCATGCACGTACACTCGACACAGTGCTCTACGGCTAATCCTCTCTACTCTACGCTAAGTTTTTTTTTAGACACTCTACTCTACGCTACGTGTGGTGATATGATAGGGTGCATGAGCATGCGAGTGAGAGGCGCTGCGCTGGTGGGCTTTTTGGGCAAGTGGACCTGGGAACTTGCGCCTAGGCGTTGAATAGGATCGGCGCCTCCTGACCTCGTCTCTTCTGCTCGTGGGCTTGCGCGCCCACTGACATGCATACTCTCCGTACCGCCCCCGCTGGCCCGAGGTGGTGGTAGTAGCAGTATTCCCTTCCTTCTCACTCATCACCAGCCTCTCCCTCTCATTCAAGCTTAATTAACCTTCTAGGAGTACTAGTAATAAACCTCTGACCGTACTCCTCCGATAATCAGTTATAGTAATACGCAATCTTGAACTGGCTTGATCGAACAGCCTCGGTTACTGTAGGTGAGAAAAATGGCGTGGATCATCGATGTGGATTACAAGAATTCAGAGAAAGAGGGATAAATGGAGCACAGAGTATCCAGAGCACATATGGGCGGAGCATTCACCTGACAGTTTGGTCAGGCACCGCGCGCGCAATGCACCAACCAACCGTTTCCCCCCGGGCCATATCTTTGTCCGACCTTTGGGAGACGCGGCGCCAGGCTGCCATCTAAATGCATGTGCTGCCATTTTCCATGCAGATGCAGCTCGGCTCAGGCGCTCAGCTATAGTGATGGAATGGACGCACGCACTGACGAGCACTTACGTACACGCACAGACGGCTGGGCGCCTGAATAATGAAAACCACCTTTCGACCTGAAAGAAAGAAAGCAAGCTATGGCGACGATCGAATCAGAGTGCAGTAGTACAGACTGCGCCGCAGACCCGCGCGGCTCGTAAATTCTCGCGCAGACGCAGCGGAGAGCAGCGCGCGTGGCTGGCACCGTGCAGTGCCACTAGCTACCACGTAAAGACGCGGGGCGGGGGGTGGCAGGGGGCCCCTGCCCTCCGACGACTCGTCAGTCCCAGGGAAAGCTACTTCTCCATCTCCGGCTAGTACTATACTCGTACTGTAGTAGTATGCGAGCTGGAGGCTGGATTCTCCTCCGTCTCACACTGTCACTCCTCCCTGCTTTCTCCCGTCCCCGCATCATCTCCTTTCCTAGTACTACGAGGCCACGAGCGTAGCTGCTACGCCCGCAGCCACGGAAAAGGGCTCTGCGGCGAGCTAGAGCTAGGCTCGTAATGAGAGTGATCGCAACGCATCGCATCGCATGCGCGCGCCGCGGGAATCTTGCGCGTCGTTTGCGTTTACTACTAGTACTACCACCGGGTCGGCCACACTGTAACTGTCTCAAACGTCGTACCACAGAAGTTTCAAAAATATTCTTTTACTTGAATTTGGTTTGTGTGCACCGTCAGTCGTTTTATTCACATCTTTTTATCTCACATTTGTTCATGTTTTTTTACTTTATAAGCAACAAAAGACTGAATAATTATCAAGTGTCTATTCTGCGAGCAACCAATGTTTCTCCAACTTGAGAAACAGACCACTAGTAGATTTGAACCACTAAGCTTGAGTTTAGTTTCTTGTTTGCATTGAAAATAATTATTTAACACAGCTTGAATAAATGATTGCAGATTAAATTTAAGTTTGTTTCTTATTTCAATAAATTTATAACTTGATGCATGACATGACTAATTCTTCGTTGACCGTATTTTACATCCTCGAATGTCACAAATGTTCAACAATTCCTTGTATTATGATAAAATAAAAATCAACATAATTATATTCTTAAGATGAGTTTTACACATTTCCATATCAATCATAGTTTAGTTCACTAAAAAAAGTAATGTTCATTTTTAGCTATAGGGTTTAAGACCACGTACATAGTTGCATGGAAAAGAGACATTATTGTGATTCTTTTGGATTTTCTTCTTGCAATGAACCTAAAAAATAAATAAGTATGGTGAAAACTACATATATCTTTTTTATTCCCTTGAGTTTCCTTCTTGCAATGAATCCAATAAATCGTCTTGATTAAATAAACATGTCTTATTTTTTGTTCCCTTTGAATTTACCTACAATGAGTTTTATACATTAGATCTCACCATTGCTTTTCTCAAATTTAATTTCTCAAAGGCGATCACACGCATCTCATTCTTATATAAATAAATATCACCAACAAAGCAAAAGTGAACGTGCATTTTTATTGGGAATATTCTTACTAAGATTTTACAAATCAGCCATGAGTTTTCAAATAGTTTTGTGAATCAACCACAAAACGTGAAACATTATACTAGCTGCCTCAATTTTTCCATTCCGTGTCTTCAGTTTTTCTTCATTGTTACTTCATTTCTAAAACTATGGGCTGATATAGAGCGAGGACTGACGTTAGATTTTTTGTCACTATCATTTGTAGTCACTAGTGATAGTACTGCTTTGTTTGGAATATTTTTTGTGTAATAGAAATAACAAGTAATTTTAAAAAAGATGGATGTCCTGTGCACGGTATGTTGGGTACATTTTTTTTCATGTGGAAAGGATTTTTATTTTTAGTACAAGGACCTTTTTATAATGACCACGGTGAGTAATTTTGTTTTCCCTTTGATCAGATCAATACGGTAATTTGTAGCCTTTGAAAGTGATCGTGTTACTATACTTTTTTTTTTTTGCGAGGTGTTACTATACAATTTGACATCGTACAGTATTTTTTGTATGTTATTGTACTCAGAAATATAAGAACGATCGAACTGTGGTGTTATAGAAAGAACCGGTTCAGTGCTTCTTGACTAGCGCGTGAGACAGGGCATCAACGTGTGCCGTTACATACAGAACGCGTCGTGGCAGTACTATTACTACTAAAAGTGGTTCCCGTTACGATGACACGATGTGAGCGTAGAGCATCTGGTTCCAGACGTCGGGCACTCCCGGGAGGCACCAGTGGATGCAGTCGGCGTCGGCGCTAGGGTCGCGCGTCCGGGCCCGCCGCTGCGCCTCCTCCTCCGTGGGTGCAGGGTCCCAGCGCCGGCGGTGCACCGACGGATGCGCGTCCTTGCGTTGCTCCGACATCTGCGTGACGTTGAGCACCCGCACGGCCACGCCGCGCGCGCGCAGCCGCCGGACCTGCGCGTCCACCGCGCGCGCGAACGCCGGGTCCGTGTCCCGGCCGCGGTGCGCCTCCCCGGCGATGGGCTCCGTCTCGTTGTAGCACTGGTGGTTCGGTTTCTTCGCCCCGCCGTCGGTGCCCTCCTCCCACTCGTCCGAGTGGAGGTGCGTGGGCGACATGCTCGTGAAGAAGAGCCGCGTCCGGGCGCGGTCGACCATGCGCTCGAGCCACTCGGACCACGTGTTGAGGGACAGCTCGAACGCGCGCAGGCTGTCCGTGACCTCGTACACCGCCCTGCTTTGCTCCGCCGCCGCGTGGAACGAGCCCCACAAGACTTTCATGGTGGGTCGGCGCCACCAGAGGTAGGAGTTGAAGACGAGCACGTCGGCGTCGTTCCAGGCCCTGGCGTGCTTGGCGATGGAGCCGGCGCGGACGATGCGGTCGGGGATCCGGTGGTGCACCGGGTGGTCCGAGTTCGACTCCACCAGCAGCGGCGACCAGTAGAACTCAACTGACGCGTTGTACTCCTGTAGTAGAATGTATAATTCACGTACGTATGCAGGTTCAGTTCAGGTGCCACCCATCATGTGAAGTGTATGCACGGTGACATCTATATGCATATCATCGCAGCAACGTCGTTTACCGGGATCTTGAAGGCGACGAGCGAGCCGTTGCCGCTCATGTACTTGTGGAGCGTCGTCGGCGTGGCGGTGTCGATGAGGCACACCATGGACACCCACTGGTTGCGGTTCAGCGAGTCGCCCACGAAGGCCAGCCGCTTGTTGCGCAGCTTCGTCAACAGCTTCACCGCGTCGAACCTGCTCGATAGTTGATGATGCAGGGGATTGCTAATTCGTCATGGAGTCGTTACTAATAAAAAAGGCAAATTAAAAAGCTCTGCTTCTACTACACTACTGGTTCGACAAGAGCAAAAGTTAGTCAACAACTCGTTGACTCCCTGTGATCCTGTTGTTGGCCCTACGAGCAGAGACATGTACACAAATCAATCGTACGTACCTCGGCAGGTCGCAGCCGTGCGGTTGCCACCGCCAGTGCTGGTATCGGAGATCGGTCCTCCCGAACTTCTGGCACGCCGACTGGTCCGACATGAACTTGCAAGCGCTCTCCTTGTACAGCGGGTACGCCTCGTCGTCGTAAACCCACCGCCCCGACGACATGTCGCACTCGACCTGCTGGTCACCCAGCCGGCGGCCGGTGATGATCGGCTCGGCGTCTTTTCCCTGTTTTGTAGTGGTGGCCGGCGACACCGATTCTTGCGGCCGAGTGCCATTGCCTCTTTCGGTCGCGGCGATGACCGACGACAATGTCGGCGACGGCGCCTGCGGCGCACCCCCGCCATTGCCGCTTCTGGTGCCGACAGAGACAGCCAGGAAGGCGAGCACGACGAGCAGGAGCAGCAGGAACAAATTGAATTGGCCGCGGAGCCGGACGCCCCAGACCGCCGCGGCCCTCGCGTGGGACCTCTTGGCCGCCTCGGCCGCCAGCCACGCGTCCTCGACGTCGTGGTCACCGCCGGCCGCGCCCCGGCACTTCCGCGGCGGCGGTGTGCTCCCTGTCATCCCGCTGTTACCGTGAACTGAGGACTGACAGACCGACACGTCGGGGTCGAGACTCGAGAGAGGAAGTTTGTTTGCAATGCTGCTCAACCGCTCGCGAGACCGCGCGCGCACGCACGTTGATCAAATACAAATACTGCTAGCAGTTTGCATGGTGCCGAGACAGAGCAGTTCACTGCAGCAGGTGCTGATCATCGCTTGTGGAAAAAGGATCGATCGTCCTCGCCCTCCTCTTTTAGTAGGTGAGAGTTGTTGCCGCTTGACTTCCGTTTCCGTCCCGGTGCACCTAAACGGCTAGACATTGTTGCCTGGCTATATAGGAAATATCATGGTGTTTTATTGTATGGACAAGTGAGTGAGGAAGTTGTTCTGACCTGACCATAAAAAAGGACAGGTGAAATTGTATACTAGTACTATTCTTGTAAAGTCTTAACGTCCTGGATTGCTGGCTTGCGAGCTAAGACATGGAATCAAAAATTTTTTTTGGAGAGGCCTATGCTATGTCGCTCCTATGTGGAGTAGATGCCCCTGCCCGTAACCAACGTCATTTGGTGAGAATGATATTCCAACAACGCCCACACACGTAATGCAGTACCAGTACTAAATATGTCCGGCCAGAATTTGGCTCAGCAACTGATTGGATCAGTAGTAGCTGAGAGGTCCAATCTTCCGTCGCTTTTTAAGTTCGGTTTACAGCCTAGTACAAGTAGTTCGGAGTATCTACTACGTACGACGACACGTCCTTCGAGCTAATACAGGTTTGAATACAGGTTTGATCGAGTACCTGCTACGAGTCTTTCTCATCAATTTTGTGCAAGCTGGAACTAGAACTAGAACTGTTCTTCAGCGGCGAAATCCATTCACAAAGTACGTTCAGTAGCTCGTGGTTTCTGCCGCGCTGAACATTCAGATGAATAAATTGTTCGTCACTGGTAATGAATTCATTGGTTAGAGAAAAAAAACAATCGAAAATCTGATCGACCCTGACTCTGAACGAGATTTTTCTGTCACCTCTGTCTTTTTTAGAACATTCTAGTCATCTGCATCTGATACATTGAGATTTCGCCGGTACTACGCTTTTGTCTCTGATCCTGCTGCTCTGCATTTGTAGCACAGAAGTTCCAACACCGATTTCAGTATTCCAATTTCAGTATTCCAACACCAATTGATACTGACCTAGTACTACTGAGTGAACCTACGTATGAATAAATCAAATCCGAGAAGCCAGCCTTGCAAAATTGATTAACACAACCGACGTCCATCATGCTTAGTACTAGTACCACATACTAGTGTGTTTTTGTTTTTTTAATCATCATGCATGGCCGATCTCTTTCACTTATGAGTGATGATGAATCTGTGGGAATGGGATGGATTGCAGGATTGTCCATACTTGCATATTCTAATTTATTTATTTTCTAATATTCTTATTTTTGATGCATGTTGCCTCAAAAAAGTTTTTTTTTTTTGAGTAACAAAGGAAGTATCGTCGGCCAGCAACACTGTAAGGTGGCCCAAATACACGAAGTGTGGCGCCTTCCCAAAGTTTGGATGGGCCGTAGTGGATTTCATTATTTAGCCCAATCCACGTTGGACTCTGAAACAATCCCGTTCTTCCCGAGCTGTTCCAATTCGAATCTGTGAAAAACTAAAAAATTATAGAGTTTTATACGTTTGCAATTGCGGTGAGTGTAACATACCACTAAAGATTTAATTCTTGGTTGTTCAACGTGATAACGGAAGCATGTAGTCCGCGTCTTCAGGAGCAGTGAGCGGCTGGCAGAATGCCAAGACGTAGTCCGCCTGCATGCGCGCGAAGTGCGCCCACGTTGAGCATGTCCACGATGAGTGGTAGTGCTGGCCTAGTCCTCCATGTATATAGGATCTGAGAGACCACGAGCTAAGCCTCCCCTTGTATAAATGTACATGTCAGTGAATCAATGCAAGCGTGCCCTGAGTCTAAACTTCTTTATGGTATCAGTTAGCCTAGTCTGATCCCCTGGGAACACACCATCGCTAACCTTCCTCCTCTTCCGCTGCTCGCCATGGACGACAATTCTCTGTTCGCGTTCGAACAGTCTGTCCACGGTTCCCCCACCTCTTCCTCGTCTGTTTCTTTCACCGGCGAGGCACCACCACCTCCAACCCGTCCCCAACCTCCCACAGCCGCTGCCCTCATGATGGTGAACATCAAATCTCATGTGCCGGTAGTCCTCGACCTCGTCAACCCCAACTACCAAGAACGGCGCTGCTTCCTCGACTCCATCATCGGGAAATTCGGCCTTCTTCCCCACGTTCAATCCGCCCCTACCGCCTCGCACCTCGCCGATCCAGAATGGATGATGAAGGACCAGTGTCTTGTGAACTGGCTCTTCAACACCATGTCCCGTGACGTCATGCGCATCGTTCGCGTTCCCGGCGCCTCCGCCTTCGCAATTTGGAGCGCCATCGTCGACCAATTCCGCGATCACCAGCTCCACCGCGCTGTGTACCTGGAGGCCGAGTACCGCAGCCTGTACCAAGGAGACCTCAGCGTCACCGACTACACAGCCAAGCTGAAGGAGCTCGCTGATGCCCTCGGCGAACTCGGCCAGCCGGTCTCTGATCCGTCCCAGGTCCTCAACATGTTGCGCGGTCTCAACGACAAATTCCGCCACTGCATCGCCACCATCACCTCCAAGCAGCCTGCCCAAACCTTCCTCTCCGCCCGCTCCTTCCTCCTTCTGGAGGAACTCTATGCCACCCAACATGGCAAGATGGCGGCGCAACAGGCTCTGGTCGCCCAGGGCGGCCGCGTGCCACCACCTGCTGGCGGGTCCGCCCCTGCACCAGGCGGCTCCAACCAGGGTGGCTCTAGCGCTCCTTCCAGCAACAACCACAACCACCGTCGCGGTCAAGGGCGCGGCACCGGCAACGGCACCTGCTCCGGCAACAGCAACACCAACGCCGCCGTCGGTGGTGGCTCTACACTGCGCTCCACTGCTTTCCCCAACACGCCCTGGGTCGCGGGGTATAATCCTTGGCATGGTCCAGGCGTGGCCCATGCCCTTCCGGCCCCCTGCCGCCGGTGTCCTCGGCCCACAGCCCGGAACACCCCCACAGCAGGCATTCTACGCCGGCTTCCCTCCACCCGGCCCGCACGACGGCCCCCACCTAGCGCCTTTCTACGCGAACGCACCCGCCGATCAGAACGCCGTGCTCGCCGCGCTCGCCAACGCCGGCGTTCCTCCTGCGGCCACCAGCGGCTCCGACTGGTTCCTCGACACCGGCGCATCCTCCCACATGGCCTCTGGTACTGGTAATCTCCATCATCTACGTCCTATTTTTCCTTCCTCCTCAGTCACGGTGGGCAACGGTGCACGCATGCCCATCACCCACCTGGCTGCTTCCTCCATTCCAACCTCTTCTATTCCTTTATCTCTCAATAATGTTCTTATTACTCCTTCTTTAGTTAAGAACTTGATCTCTGTTCGCTCCCTCACACGTGATAACAATGTTTCGATTGAATTTGATACTCATGGCTTCTCCATTAAGGACCTGCGCACCCGTCAGGAGAGACTCCGATGTGACAGTCGCGGCGACTTCTACCCACTGCGGCCACCACAACATCACGCTCTTCATGCCTCCTCCGCCTCAGCCGGCCTTTGGCACCAACGGCTGGGACATCCTAGGCGCGATCAACTGGCTGCTGCGCTCCGCAACTTCGACTTCACATGCACCAAGTCCGCCGATCATGTCTGTACCGCTTGTCAATTAGGCAAACACGTCCGTCTACCTTTTTCCTCGTCTGCATCACTCAGCTATTTCCCTTTCCAGTTAGTGCATTCAGATGTTTGGACCTCTCCTGTACCTAGCATCTCTGGATATAAATACTATTTGGTTCTCATAGACGACTATACTCACTATGTTTGGTCTTTTCCATTACTCCGTAAAGCTGACGTCGTTTCCACATTTCTGAACTTTTGCTCATACGTTCGCACCCAATTCCAATTGCCCGTCGTTGCTTTGCAAACCGATAATGGCCGCGAATTTGATAACTACACCATGCGCCGCTATCTTCAGGTGCACGGGATGGCGTTCCGGCTCTCATGCCCTTACACATCGGCTCAAAACGGCAAGGCCGAACGCACCCTGCGAACACTCAACGACAGTGTGCGCGCCATGCTCTTGCATGCGTCCGCGCCGCCGCAATTCTAGGCTGAAGCTCTTGCCACCGCTACTCATCTGATCAACATCCGGCCATGTCGCGCTACTGGCACAGTGACGCCCCATCAGCTTCTTTTTGGCGCCCCTCCCTCTTATGCTCACTTATGCGTCTTTGGCAGCCTCTGTTTTCCTAACCAGGCGGCGATCGCGGCGCACAAGCTATGTCCACACTCCGTTCCATGCGTTTTTCTGGGCTACCCTGCAGATCACAGAGGCTACCGGTGCTACAATCCGGACACACGGCGCGTCATCACCTCCAGGCACGTCATCTTCGACGAGTCCCAGTTCCCGTTTCGGCACACCCCTCCACATGTAACGTCCCGCCTCCTCGAGGCCGGGCCCGCTTACATCAGGTAGCTTTTTATAGGACGTAGGTTGGCCTCACAGACCAACACAAGTCTTTTCTATGCACATTTATCCTCACCCGTGCGCACCCGGGAATAACTTTCCAGTCGGTCACCATCCTGAAATTGCTCCAGGCCAAGCACGCTTAACCTCGGAGGTTTTCGGAGCTAGACTACCGGAAAAAAAGTTGCAACTTGTTGATATGAGTATCCTATTAATCCTATTAAGCCCTGGATCGGGGTGTCACATACTCACCCCCTTAAGAGACCGATGTCCTCATCGGTCAATCCCAAGCTAGAAACGTTCTCTCTTGGCCACGTCCATGTATCCAGTGCCAGCGCATGTGTCATGCCGTGTGACCACTCTGGATCCACACCAGCCATGCACACCATGCCTGCGCAACTGCGACACACGCGCCCGTGAAACCGTGAGAGTCGGCTCTGATACCATTATGTAACGTTCCGCCTCCTCGAGGTCGAGCCCGCTTACATCAGGTAGCTTTTCATAGGACGTAGATTGGCCTCACAGACCAACACAAGTCTTTTTTATGCACATTTATCCTCACCCGTGCGCACTCGGGAATAACTTTCCGATCGGTCACCCATTCTGAAATTGCTCCAGGCCAAGCACGCTTAACCTCGGAGATTTTCAGAGCTAGGCTACCGGAAAAAAAGTTACAACTTGTTGATATGAGTATCGTATTAATCCTATTAAGCCCTGCATCGGGGTGTCACACCACAGTGGTCATCCGCGATGTCGACGCGATCGTGGATCCGCTGCCTAGCAACGGCCGCGGTCCAGCGCTTCGGCTGCCCCACCGCGCCACCTCCAAGCCGAACACTCCGCCATCGTGCGCCGTGCCATCGTCGTCCGATCCCTCGGCACCCCGATCTGCTGCTACACCGCCGTCGTCATCCCCGACGACCATGCTGCCTTCATCCTCGCCACTTTCGGCACCTCGGTTCGACACCTCCCCGTCGTCCTCGTCGTCGTCGCCCTCAGCGGACCGCGCACCTCGGTTCAACACATCCCAGTCGTCCACCTCGACGTCGACTTCAGCCGATTGTGCGCCATCTTCAACGTCGCTGACGCCACTGCCTGTCGCCGCACCGCCTCGTCACCCGATGGTGACTCGCGCCCGAGACGGTATCCATAAACCGAACCCGCGATACGCCATGGCAGCTGCTGCACCGGCGCTCCCACCGATCCCCTCCTCCGTGCGCGCAGCTCTGCGCGACCCCAACTGGAAGGCGGCTATGCAACAAGAGTTCGCCGCCCTACAGGCCAACCATACATGGCGGCTCGTTCCGCGGCCCGCGCGCGCGAACATTGTCACCGGCAAATGGGTGTTCAAGCATAAGTACAACCCCGACGGCAGTCTCGACTGCTACAAAGCTCGCTGGGTCGTTCGCGGATTCATGCAGCGCGCCTGCATCGACTTCACTGAGACCTTCACTCCAGTCATGAAGCCTGCGATGATCCGTACCGTGCTGACTCTTGCCACAGGGCAACGGTGGCCGGTCCGACAACTTGACGTCTCCAACGCGTTCCTCCATGGCTACCTCGACGAACGGGTTCTCTGTCAGCAGCCGACGGGCTTTGTCGACTCGACGCAGCCTGACGCCGTCTGCCTCCTCTCCCGGTCCCTGTATGGCCTCCGGCAGGCACTTCGGGCATGGTTCACCCGGATCGCCGCTTTCCTGCAGTCTATCGGATTCGTCGCTACACGATCGGACTCCTCCCTGTTTGTGCTTCGTCGCGGCTCATCTACTGCATACCTTCTGTTGTACGTCGACGACATGGTGCTGACTGCATCCTCCGACGCGCTCATACGCGACATCATCACCAAGCTCCAAGCCGAATTCGCAGTGAAGGATATGGGCCCGCTGCACTTCTTCCTTGGAGTCGATGTACGACGACGCGGCACCGACTTCTTCTTATCACAGTCAAAGTACGCTGAGGAGCTACTCGACCGTGCGGGCATGCTGGCCTGCAAACCCACCGCGACGCCCATCGACACGCAGGCCAAGCTGTCTTCTTCCTCCGGCACTGCCGTCCATGATCCCAGCGAGTACCGCAGCATCGCCGGCGCCCTGCAATACCTCACCATTACACGACCCGACATCGCCTATGTCGTCTAGCAGGCATGTTTTCATATGCATGATCCACGGGAATGCCACCTCGCCATCGTCAAACGCATCCTGCGATACGTCCGCGGCACTACGCCCTACGGTCTCCACCTCCGGGGCACAACGTCACCACCAAAGATCATCGCCTACTCGGATGCCGACTGGGCCGGCTGCCCCGACACGCGGCGTTCCACGTCCGGCTACTGCATCTACCTCGGCCACTCGCTGGTGTCATGGTCGTCTAAGCGCCTGGCCACCGTCTCCCAGTCCAGCGCCGAAGCTGAATACCGGGCTGTGGCAAACACTGTGGCCGAGTGTATCTGGCTACGGCAGCTGCTCGGAGGACTCTATGTCGACATCCCCAGCGCCATAGTCGCCTATTGCGACAATGTCTCCGCTGTCTACATGAGCAAGAACCCTGTGCATCACCGGCGCACCAAGCACATCGAGCTGGACATCCACTTCGTGCGGGAACGCGTCGCTTTTGGTGATCTGCGCGTCGTCCATGTTCCAACGGACCAGCAGTTCGCAGACGTAATGACCAAGGGATTGCCAACGGCGACATTTGCGGCATTCTAACACAGTCTCACCGTCGGCCCACCCGACGCTGTCACTGCGCGGGGGGGGGGGGGGGTGATAACGGAAGCATGTAGTCCGCGTCTTCAGGAGCAGCGAGCGGCTGGCAGAATGCCAAGACGTAGTCCGCTTGCATGCGCGCGAAGTGCGCCCACGTTGAGCATGTCCACGACGAGTGGTAGTGCTGGCCTAGTCCTCCATGTATATAGGATCTGAGAGACCACGAGCTAAGCCTCCCCTTGTATAAATGTACATGTCAGTGAATCAATGCAAGCATGCCCTGAGTCTAAACTTCTTTACAACGGAGTGATTGCAGCTGTACTACCGTAGATGGAGGCAGCGTGACAGATGATATGTTGTTCTTGTTGATGATTTGATCGGCAGATATTTAAGGTTTGGAAGGGTTACGTTTTTAGTGAAGATCAATCAAGAAGATGACACGAGGCATTATACTGGTTCAGGCCCTCCGTTCGGAGTAACAGCCCTAAGTCCAGTTCTGATAATGTGTTTTCTTCTTCTGAGAGTTCGTGTTTGCCTCAACTAGCTAGCCTGAACTCCCTTTCCTCCTCTTTTTCGATGTCCTCCCGTCTGGGGGTACTTACATATTTATATCCTTACCAGATCCTTCTAGAGATCCACTTGGATCTGGTATGGACTCCCATACTAATAAAGATATAAGTCATATTACAAGACATATAGAATCTGACAATATTATCTTCTATATCTATTATCAGATGCGTATAACACGGTATACAGGACGTCGTCACTAGCCCCCGAAATTGTCTACCAAAGAAGTGAAGTGAACGTGTGCCCTTCTGACGATTCTGAAGATCTTCTGATGTGAATAAACCTTCTGACGAGGAAAGTTAGTGTCTTTTGGATCCCGCAGGGTTTACTAGTTCTGATGTAGCGCGGTGTTGACTTGGAAGGATCTCTTTTGACTTGGAAGGCAATTTCTCACGATATTTTTTACTCACTGCTCTCGTGAAATGACGCGTGTCTTCTGGTTCCGTTGCGGGAAGTCGAAAAGCTAGGGATCAGGTCATTCGCTTATATAACCATGGGGACCCCTAGCTCCAACTTTTGCCCTTTCGTCTTTAGCGCGCCGCGTCCATTCTACCAAGTGCGCTTGTGTCTCTCGTCCTTCTTAAACCCTAGCTCTTGTCGCATGGCCACCGCCAAGGCTTCTGCTTCCTCTGGCTCTCGTGCTCCTCCATCTTCCGACGACGCATCGATGTCACCTCTGCCCAAGATTACGAAAATGAAGCAGAAGAACCCCGTCGATATTCCGCGGCGCTCCGATTGGTGGAAGCCGTTGAAGATGACGGTGAAGGGTTTGGATACCTTGGAGAAGCGCCTCCTGTTGCCGCCGGCCAAGGACTTCCGTCGGCAGGCCTGCGAAGGTATCGCCTCCCCTGCTCCCCCTACAGGTTGGATTGTGCTGTTTACGGCACATTTTCTTTGTGGGTTGGGGATAGAGCCACACCTCTTTCTGGAGCAGATGCTTAGGTTCTGTGATCAGGAATTAGTGCATCTCCATAGCTATCATCAACATTTTTGTGATTCTTTGTGAGATGTGGCTGGGAGTATCCCCAAGTTTGCTTCTTTGGCGATATCTGTATTTCCCTGTGTATTATCCGAAACAGGGTTTAGTTTTTTCTTTTGGTTTCACTAGACGAAGCGGCATAGAGTATATTCCAGTAAAAGTCAAGGACAACTGGAGATACTATGATGCTCGCTGGTTTTATCTGGATCTGCATCGCGAGCAGAAACTAGAGAAAGGTCCGACATTGGCCTATGTCAATTCTGATCTGACGGGCCCTTCTCCAGATAATCCTCGCTTGAGGGAATATTTGAAACACCTCCAAATGCTTAGTAATGCTGGAGAGACTGGTCTACACGTGGTGCAAGAGTTTCTGTCTCGTTGTCTCATCCCTCTACAATTGCGGACCTATCTAGCTTCTGAGCATACTAGGGATGATGACCCCCATTGTCTGGGTCCTAAAGGTGACTGCTTCGTGTTTACGTCTCCTCTTTGCTTGATAATGCTATTGTTTCTTATCTTGAACTATTTTCTGTTTATCTGGTTGTAGCTTCTGATATGAGAAAACGTCTGAAGGAGATGATGGATGTATCTGGATGTCCAATGCCTTTTAGCGCTGCGAACCCAGTTCCTCATGTATTGCCATTTGTCATTGCCTATTGGCTGGGAAAGGAGCTAACTCAATTTTTCTCGCAGGATCTGTATGACACTACTAATGAAAATTTGGTAGATTTGGAGGGTACTTCGGATGAAGGGAGTTCTAAGTCAGCACCCAGAATAGCGACGACTAAAGCTTCTCCAGCAGAAGCTGCTAGGGTAGGCACTTCTATCGCTGACCCTTCTGGCTTAGGATCAACTTCTGCCGTTGGAGCTGAAGGTTTACTCAAGGCTCTGGCTGCTACTCCTACTGATGTTGCCGACATGCCGTCTTCCTCCACTGGCTGGCGTAAGCGTGGGGTCAAGATCTCCGCTCTTCCTTCTGGCGTGGAGCGATCGAGCTCCAAAAACGGAAGATGAGCGTGACTAAGCTACCTCTGTAAGTTCTTTTTACTTGAGCCTGTACTTTTGGATTTTTTTCGTCGTCATCTTCCTTGTTTTTGAACATAGAGGATATATTGCAGGACTTCTGACAAGCCATCTCCTGCTCCCATAACTTCTGCTTCAGCCGTCTCTATGCCCTCTGGCTCCTCCGGCAGCTTGCCTCCAATTCCTACTTGCGTATCTGATCAACCTTTTGCTCTCCCTTCTGAAGTCAGTTTTACTGATATTTGTGCTGCTGTGGAGGAAGATTGTATGGTTATGGCAAAAGGTTTGGATCGGGTGGTCAAGTGGACTGGTGTGGCAAATGTTGCTTTTGCCGACAAGGATCGCCAGCCGCAGAATATGGAATTGAAGGTGAAGACGCTAGAAGATCATTCTGTCCAAGCCGCTACTCTGTCAGAAGAAGTGACTTCTGAAGGCTACTAAAGCGCAACTTTCTAAGACGACCCGCGTGGTTAATACTCAGGAAGTTCAGATGGGAATTTTGCGCAAGGAAGCGTCTGCAGTGTAACATACGACTAAAGATTTAATTCTTGGTTGTTCAACCGAGTGATTGCATCTGTACTAGCGTAGATGGAGGCAGCATGACAGATGATATGCTGTTCTGAAGATTAGGTGCTGTAATCTTGGTCTGCAGAATTCTTTTTTTTTTTATTATTTTGAAAATTATTTGGTCTACAACTTTACATGCGTACAAAGAGTATTGTTCATGGTTCGTCCATTTCTTCATTCAACATGGAGACTCATTGCATATGGAGCAAAAAGAAAAAGAGAAGAAAAGATAAACAGATTACACCACCCCAGAGCAAACAAACTAATCAAGCGCGTGCTTGGCGCGTGCATGTACAACAACACTCGCTCGGTTCATTTTCTTACTCTACATTTCTCGGCGACGTCACATAGTCACATGGACTAACAAGTTTGTGTATGTACTACGGATCATCAGAGCACCTGGTCGTTGGCGGGGAAGAAGAGCTTCCAGTAGAGCAGCTCGTTCCAGGTGTCGGGCACGCCGGGGAGGCACCAGTTGGTGCAGTCGGCGTAGCTCCTGGGGTCGGCGCGCTGCTCCGGCGTCGGCTCCGCCCACAGCTTCCTGTACACCTGCGTGTGTGCGTCGGCGCGGCGCTCGGACAGCTGCGTGATGTTCACCACCCCGACGGGCACCCGCGACTCGGCCAGCACCTCGCCGGTGACCCGCACCATCGCCCGCCGCCTCGTGCCGCTGTAGGACGCGGCGTCGCTGATCGGTGACGTGCGGTTGTAGCAGTTGCCGCCGTCCGCCTCGTCGCCCCACTCCCTGCTACTGTTGTCCATGTGTGGCTTCCATGTCAGTTGTAATAATTAACCTCTGTGGCAGCAGCTAGGTGGCTGATTCTGTGATGCATGTAATGAGAGAGAGAGATAGAGGGCTGACTCTGTGTGGGTCGGCGACGCTGTGATGAAGAACACCCGCGAGTTCTTGGGATCCACGTTGTGCTCCAACCACCGGACCACCTGGTACAGCACGAGCCGGTACGCCTCCTCAGCCTGCATCTCCACGATGTCCTTGCTCATGTCGTCGTCAGCGCCCCGCCTGATGAAACCAACCGCCCATCCATCGGTTAGTTAGTTCATGGCAATTACTGTAGTATTCAGATCAAAACTCCAGACGACGACGGGAGGCTGGCGTTGCTTTGCTTACAGGATCTGGATCTTCTCCCCTGCCGTCCACCAGAGGTAGGAATTGAACACCAGGATGTGGGCGCCCTTCCAGAACCGCGAGTGCTTGTCCATGGGCGCGCCGCGGATGACCCGGCCGTCGTCCATGCGCTGCGCCGCGGCGTCGTCGGAGTTGGACTCGGCCAGCATCGGCGCCCAGTAGAACTCGATCGTCGCGTCGTAGTTCTGTTATATAGGTCAATGCAAAAAGATCGATTAGTAACCTAAGCAGTGACCGATCCTTCAACTGCCGGTTACTGACAACAACAAGCAGGAACAAATAAAGCCGAGACGGACAGAAAACCTTTGCTCTGAAGATGCTGAGCGAGTCGACGCTCTCGAACGACTTGGCGCCGTCGGGGACGGCGCGGTGCAGCATGCAGATCAGGGAAAGGTACTGCCCGCGGTTCAGCGAGTCGCCGACGAACAGCATCCGCTTGCCGCGCAGCATCTCGAGCATTAGGGTCGCGTTGAAGCTGTGCAACGCACGTATCAACTTCCGTTTTTCAGTATACAAACTACACATTCAAGTTTCAATACTGATGAACACTCAAAATGAAATCGCAGAACATGCAAAACGAGTGACGCATTCCGAAGGTACACAGGTTCAATAAAATTTTGGATCGCAATTTGTCCAATTCAAATCAGCCCAGCTCCAGCAGGCTAAAGTGAGTGAGTAGGCCATGGAATCAAATTGACTGAAACAAAGACGTGCCAGTAATTTCTTTCTCATGTTGTAACTTTCACCAGATAATGTTTAGAGCCTCCCTGTCGGTGATCCAACACGGAAATGCAAGATTCCCAGGCTGTCTAATGCATGATGCATGACCTCGCACCCAAAGAATCTGCACCGCTTATTATGATTAGGACCACTAGCGAGCACGTTTTTGTTCAGTCGTACTGTCCATTTCCTGCACACTAAAACCCAAATCCTAGTGAAACCGGTCACTGAATATTTTGCCATTTTGCTCCCAAATCCAAATGAGTTGTATGTTTTGCGGGTTCACAGCATTATCACAACTCTGAACACTTGCTATGATAGTCTAGTGCGACGTTGAATCACGAGAAAGAGATGGTTCACAAGGACAGAAAAAGAGATGGTTCACAAGGACAGAAACATGCACCAGCCTCAGTGTCTGCTTGCTTAAGATCAATGTGTCTATCAGTTTTTTTTTTTACTGTTGGTAATCTTTGTGTTACTGTCGGACTCTTTACAGTTTCTTGTAACTATGCTTCTTTTTTTTTTGGTTTCTACCGCAAGCCGAGAAGAATACTGAGGCTCACCTACTACCCTCTCTGCACGCTGGAACACTCAGGGCTGTCCTTTGTGCGCGCATTATTGCCCTCCTACTAGAAGTCACAAGTCATCAGCACAGCACTCGAGCTGGCAGCTGAGATACTACGACTATGCTAGTGATGAGTGCAGTAAAGATCTTCTTGTTAGTTTTACCGCACGCAGTTTTAACCTTTGCAAAAGACGATGAGCAGTAGTACTAACTTGGCACCATCACTCGTCTTGTCACTGTTTCTTGCAAGTTACTGCTGCAGTCACGCAGCGTAAAAGCAGGGCCACGGGTTCTGTTCTGGCGACAAAAGGAGCAGCATAGGATTCTCGCTACCAATGCACGGCACTGCTCTAATTCACCTCACCGACGGCGAGGGGAGGGGAGGGACGTAATGGTAACGAAGAACCGTACCTGGGCATCGAGCATCCGCGCGGCTGCCATCGCCAGTGCTGGTACGCCTTGTCGGGACGGCCGTGCGCCTGGCACGTCAGCTCCGGCTGGATGTAGGGACACTCCCACTCCTGGTACGCCGGCGCCGCCGCCTCGTCGTACACCCACTCGCCTTGCCCGACGTCGCACCCCGCCGGGGCCGCGCCCACCGCGAACGGCAGCGGTCCACCGGCCCCGTCGCCGACGCCCTGCATGCACAATAATGGCGCCAACGCAGGCAAAGAGATTAGCATCTCACCCGGCGGGCTTCTGCCTTCTGACGAGCTCTGTGCGGAACTTCGTTTGTGTTCAACGGCAGGCGCGTACCTGGCCGACGACCACGCGGAGCAGTGGCGCCGCGGCGGCCACGAGCGCCACCAGCACGGCGAGGAGCTTCGTCGTCATGGCTGCTGGATGCTGCGGCACGCGACACGGGGTGATGGTGGTGACTTGGGTTTACAGGGACGCGACGGGGCGCATTGGGATCTGGGTGGGAGTGGGAGCGAGCTGGTATCAGTCAGTACTCAGTAGCGACCGCCGAGGTAGACTCCTCCGTGCCCATCGGATATAGTGCCAAGAGGGAGGGGCAGAGAGAGACAGCGGTCCAGCTCCCTTCCCTGGCAGCTCCCTGCTCGCTCTAACAACCGCACCGTGGGCAGGACGACACAGGGGAGCTTTTGTCAATGGGTTTTTTATGAGGAAATCTGGGCGATCGCGTACCGCACGGTCGCTGAGATTTACAGAACAGTGTGCATGAACTGCTTAAAGTTTTTCTTTTTCTCTTTTTTTTGTGATAAACCTGCTTAAAGATTTGGAATTCCTTGAGCCATAACTTCAGTTAAAAGAAACCTGCTCCTTTTTAGGTGAGAGTCTCGTGCTCGCTAACTTGAGACATTTGGTGCACCTAATTAATTCTGCATCATCCGATCCGATGATACGAGCCGTGGAGTGACAACAAATTCATCACCTAAAAGTAGTAACCTGATTTTTCCTTTACTTTTTTACGATAATGGAAACAGTTGCCAGCCGCTGCGATTAGCATGCGACCCAACTCACTTTTTATTACAACGAAAAATTGGATTAAATATTTGTTTTCTTCTGAAAAAAGGCGAGGTTTTCCATCTTGTAAGCAAAGTTAATGGAGAAAAAAAGAGGCGTCTAAAAAAAGGGGCGGAGCAGGTGACCGATAGATAGGACTACTACATGCGTTCGGTAGTGTGGCAGTACTGCAACCTGATGCACAAGCAAACGCGAAAAAAACGGCTGAGAAAAGCAACGTAAAAATGTGTGGTTTCGAAGGTTCGGGTTTGGTAGTACTCTCTCTCCGATCTGGGCCTTTGCCGGAGACGCATGCATCAGATCGGAGCAGGAGCTTTTCGCGTTTCCTTTTGCAGCTCCGACCAGACGTGCAGAACTAGCAACATCGACGCACTGGCGCCAACCAGTCCGCTCTGTGCCGGTCAAGGCTTCTTACTACTTGTCCACCAACCCGTACGTACGTAGACCAACCTGCTGTGCTCTGGCTGATTTAATAATTTAATTAAGACGGCCGTGCCCGGCGATCGATCGAGTGCTGGCCGTTGCGGCGTCGCTCGCCGCACGCCACGCCGCCGGCAATGTTTTCTTTTTTTTTTTTTTGACACAACCGGAACCGCGGTGGCGCACCACCGCCTAACCTAACCTAACGTTGGCCCGCGCGTACCTGCCGCTCGTACTACGTGACGGACGGCCGTTTCACCTGCAGCGGCAGCTCCGCCCTTCGTACGTGAGTGTACGCGTGGTGCACACGTACGATAGATACATCCGCGGTAGGTTTTGAACTCTCTCCAGGGTTTAATTCCGCGGTGGGCCTTAAATTTACTTTTCCAGTAGTGTGCTGTACAGTTTTACTGGGCAACAAGTGGGCATACGGCCACATTTCCACATGCTCGTTGGGCCCGTGCTGCTAGCTCCAGCTGGTGGTGGTGTTCAAATCCAGCACCGCCAAAAGTTCAAAAATGTCCGTAAAACATACTACTACTGTACTGTGAAATAATATGCACTCCCTCAATGGTTCAGAAATAAAATTAAAAAGCCGTTTGTCTCAATGATAACCCCCCAAAAATCCTTAATTATATAGTCTTAGATAAATTTTGTTCATTCTAAGCAATGAGCGCATGCAGGAGCTTATGCCTTTGCAGAGTTAATAAGCAACGGTTACCCCACAAAAAGCACCAACCATCTTTCCCCACCTCCTCCTAATCTGTTTCATTAAAGATGTCAAATCGGTGGTTTAGAAGGTAGTATGATCGATCAGACCAAGAGAGAGAGAGAGAGGAGCGCACTGCGCACACCAGTTGACAGACAGGTAGGGTCGCCGCCACCACACCAGGGCACCAGGCACCTGCAGATTATGCTACTGATAATTTCAGCAGCAGCAGAGCTAATTCGCTGGTACACTTACACGCACTACATCAGAGGCAATATAGAGTTAAGCTTCAGCTCAGTTAATAATCTGACTCGTAAGCGCGGAATTGGGCACCACCGCACCGCTACCAATAATTTACCAGGCATCACGGTACGGTTGCACGCACCGCCGCAACGTCTGTGCTCCGCGCGCAGTAGGTTGCCGGCGTTAAAGCTAAGCTGTGCTGCGCGCAGCAGATAAGGAATGGACGGTCTATCTGAGAGGATAATACTGGTACAGTAGCTGCTGGTTTTCTATGTACACATAATAACCGTTCTACTAGTATGTCACTATACACATCTGCTTTACGCCAAGACGTTGGTCGGAGTAAAACAAAACATCCCTCAGTCCCTCACTATGCGCACGTGTTTCATTTCATATCATGCTGCAGTGCAGTGCAGGGCACCGTTCTCTCGTCTTGGATGGACCTAATTCTTGTCCCGCATAGTACCCGGTTGGTGCCGGGTACCTGTCCTGAACTGCCAGCATTAAAAATACTAATTCCTTCGTCTCAAATTATTTATGTTTCTAGTCTTCAATATTTATCTCAAATTACTTATCTTTCTTGCTTTTAATATAACTTTTTCTCCTCTTAATATACCTCTATCTCTGTCTCTCTTCTTCTCGTTTTCAGTGCACCTACTATATTTTTATTTTTTTAATCTCCGTACCGAGAGCTAAAAAAATAAATAATTTAGGACGGAGGGAGCACTGGCTACTAGGGAGGGCTCCTAGCCAGCAAGAGAACAATGAATGTCACTGGGATTTAGGGATTCCGTCAGCCACCTAATACTAGTACTAGTACCACTTTGTACTGTAGATAGGAGGAGAGCATTACTAGTTAACTGCATCAACAACAGCAGAGTCCACAATACCAACCTGATTCCTGCTCTGTTTGCCTATCACCATCGGAACCGACCAGCTCGAGGGGCGACGAGTTTAACACTTTAGCTGCACATACGGAGTAGAGTGTGAAATATTCCCTTCATTTTTAAAAAGAAAATTCTTGTTCTTACAATGATCAGTTTAAGTTTTAAAATAAAATCGAAGTTGTTATCATAATGACCATAATTCGAGAACGGAGTGCGATCATCTTCTTTTAGATACTAACGGAGGGAGCAGTTATCATCTGCCCTGTGATGTTCATTGCCCTGATCGGTGAATCATCCGGTTAACTGCAGCAATATTTCTCAAAAAAGGGTCTTTCAAAAAAATGATTTTGAAGAAAAAAGAGAAGAAAGTGCAGCAAGACAAGTTGGAGAATGAAATCGATACCACCGTTGAGCAAGACAACTATGCAGACAGGCCGGCCTGTTGAGAAGGATATAATTGCACAGGTCACGGCTAGCCCATTAAGAATGGGCCTGTTGATAAATCATGATAATACTAAGCTTTCCGCTTGCTCATGCTTAACACCTCATCAAAAAAACTGAACAGGTATTTCGAAAAAGAAAACCACACAAAAGCCTCAGATGACACAAGTGCAACACATTTAAAGGTGAAATCATACTACGGCGCAATTTCATCACTCGTGTTTCAATAAAAGAATCATACGTATGTTTTACAACACCACCACCACCAATTCGCGTGGGAAGGTAAAGCTTTTCCAAGCAAGAATAACAATTTGGATATGGACAGGTGGCCTTTCATAAACCACAGCATCGCTTCCGTCTCCAGAGTACCGCGTGCGTGCGTGCATTCTTCAGAATGTTGGATCTATACTATACGGATGTCAGCTACTACCGGTTACCTCCAGCATAACAGTGAGCCTCCAGTATTCATATGCGACGCTCCCAGCTTGAATACGCGATTCCGCGGCTTGCGTTCAATCATAGAGAATACTACTGTATGAGAATCAGCAACGCACCAGACTCTTCCATTGCCCCAACGTTCTTAGCTCAGGCTCAGGGGAAAAAGAGCTTCGAGTAGAGCAGCTCGTTCCAGGTGTCCTGGAGTCCTGGAAGGCACCAGTGCGTGCAATCGGCATAGCTCTTAGGGTTCGCGATCTGCTCCGGGGTTAGCGGGTTCCACTGCTTCTTGTATATCTGAGTGTGAGCATCCTTCCTGTACTCGGAGAGCTGGGTGATGTTCACAACCCCGACAGGGATCTTGTTAGACTTGCTGAATACTTCTCCGATGACGCGCATCACGCCCTTGCTAGTGCCTGGTCCCCAGTAGGATAGATCTTTGATCGGAGTTGTCTGGTTGTAACAGTTTCCATCCGTATCTTCACCCCAGTCTTTGCTCCTGGTGACAGAATACAGAAGAATGGATCAATCCTTGACACATCAAAGGGTTGTTTATGGTGCTTCTGCAGATAGCCAGTTAGGAGCGACTAGTGTAATTGCTCATTTTTCTGTATCTCTGTAGAAAATCAGAAACGGAGTAAGCATTCGAGGCTAATTACCTGGTATGTGTGGGCGACATAGTGACAAAAAACACCCTTGAATTTTCAGGGTTCATGTTGCTCTCAACCCATTTCAGCACAGCATTCAGTACCATTCCATAGGCTTCCTCGGTTTCCATTTCTACGATGTCCTTGTTTTGATCTTCAAAAGAGTTTTGCCTGGAACAATTTCAGTGGTTCCATTAGTTAGGGTTACCTCAAATAAGACTATAGAACAACACTGAATCTGAAAAGAAGTTCATTAAAAGAAAATCTGAACAGAAGAAGTAATTAAACAAGAATTCTTCTCGAAACTTGAAACATCCCATGAAGTCCCATTCTTAATACTGTCTTTCTTACTGAGAGGATTTGTCATATAAAAAGAAGATACTTACAAAATTTTCATCTTTTGTCCAGTCATCCACCAAAGGTATGTATTGAACACCAAAATGTCAGCCCCCTTCCAAAATTTGGCATGTTTCTCAATGGATGTTCCACGAACGATTCGATCCGCAATACGGTGCACAACAGCATCATCAGAATTTGACTCAGCCAGAAAAGGAGCCCAATAGAATTCAATGGTTGCATTATAGTTCTAGCAAAAATGCAAAGTTGAGCGTATTCAGTACTGCTGAACCATAAAGAAAATGTAGCTCACAAGCTAAAAAAATAAACGTTATCATAGAGAAAAACAATGAGGACTTCCAACAATAAACATCAATCATTTTGCAAGCAAAAGATATGAACATTCAAAAAGAGAAGAACCTACTGTGCAGATAATTTTGTGGAACAGTTCACATACCAGCATAAAGGAAATAAGTATACAATGAGAAGCATAACTAAAGAAAAGTTATCTTTAGTAATTACAGCAGATTTAAGTTCCCTGAACAACAATGCTGCACTGATCACCACATTGCTGTCTTTTTTAGCAGCGTCTCAGTACTGTCTCTAAGCTTTCACTTACTTTTTTTCTTTTTGTGAAGGAAAGCTTTCACTTACTATGTAAAACGAAAATCAATCAATACCTTTGCTCTGAAAACAGTGAGTGAATCAAATGTCTCCATGGACTTGGCGCTCTCAGGAATGACCCTGTGCAGGAGGCAAACCAACGACACATACTGTCCTCTGTTTAGAGAATCTCCAACAAACAGCATGCGCTTGCCCCGTAACATCTCTAGCATTAGAGTCGCGTTAAAGCTGCAAGACATCACAGTTTCCAGGGTAAGAAAACACGTCTTAGATAAGGGGACACTTGAAGAAATCCATACATTCCACAGGTCTTGGTTCAAATGCAGCACATATTTCACATACTACATCACTATCAAGTTCAAAATTTACGAGTATACAATTTTACCTCTATAAATTTTTACTGTAACTGAGCACTGGGTAAAATGAAGAGTTAAACATGCCACAGATCGAGTAGTACTAGTGAGCAATGTGACGGTTATCTGCACCTCTTGAATGTAGGGGATTCTCCAGAACTAAAAAGGTGTTCTAATTTGAAAGTAGCTGGATTCCTCCACTAACATGCCACGTACCAGCCTCAGGACCCTCACACGTCACATCAATAATGGTAGGGTTCCCATAATGGTATGAGAATTCTCAATTAAATTCCATCGATATCGTATGAGCAGTTGAGCACCGAGCTGACTCTAGCTAAGACTCAGAATGGGTTTCGACAACACCAGTGCACCAGAACAGCCGCTGATGAATCCAGACGGGGTCCTCAGAAAGAGAAGCTTAATTAAGGAAGTTTGGTTGCGCAATTAGAGAGGGTATGTCCGTCTCCATTAAGATCCACCATGGCCCATGTCCATGGGCCAATAGAGACGCTGCTAAAAAAAAAAAAAAAAGAATGCTGCACGGCGTGTATCCCCGTCCCGTTAGAACAAACGCCAACCCGTTCGGCCGGCCCCGCTTTTCCTGCTCGAACCCCGTGCTACCACGTGACGCCTGCCGGTGCCCTTGCTCAGCCGGCCTCGGCGCGAGGGGTCAAGGCCCCAGTACCCAGCCCGAACGCTCCCAGCCAGGGCGGCGACAACTGGAGCCCGCGTATTTTATGACGCGGCCGCCGGCGACCGTCTGTGTCGGTATACAATCCTCCGCTAGTTAGTACTAGTATCCTGGGCATATGAACAGCACCGACGATACCGCGTCGCCGGATCCGCCGCCGTTCACCGCTGTTTAGCGGCCGGGCGTAGTAGTACTGGTCATGTGTGAAGTGACGGGAGACCCCGTCAAACCGTCCCCCACCCGCGCCGCACGCGTCGCGTAGGTGAGCCGTCTCATCCTCGCCGCACGGATCCCTCACCCGTGTCGCGCGCCCCACCGCGCGCCGTAATGGCTGCCTGCCGGGCTACCCACTCACGACTCGTAGTACGGCCTCGGCGGCCACCAACCCCAACACGGCGGCGGACCACCAGTCCCAATGCCGGATGTGGATCAGGCTCGCGTACGCCGCGTGCTGTGAGGGCGTTGCCGCTACCGGCCGCGCTCGGGGATGGTCCAGAACGAGGGGCGTGCCGACAAAAGCCCACGAAATCTTGCCGTTTTTTCTGCCGCTTCCGTTCGAACCCGGACGGGTCTCCAGAAGCGCCCAAATGACGCGTCCCAATCCCATGTCGGCGTCGACTCTTTTGTCTCTTGAACGAAAGACGAAGAACTTAACAATCTACTGCAATTAACTTCGTTGCAGTGAAAGGAATTTGAAAAAAGCGCGGTGGATCTTTGTCCAGCGCCTTCTTCGTGGATAGAGATCACAATTTCTTTCGAGCCGTTGTTTAGAGCGCAAAAAAACCAGGTAAAAAGGAGCAATAAGGAGATGGCGAGAGCTAGTTGGAGCATGCAGTATGTACCTCGGGAGCGAGCATCCACGCGGCTGCCATCGCCAGTGCTGGTAGGCCTTGTCGGGGCGGCCGTGCGCCTGGCACGTCAGCTGCGGCTGGATGTAGGGGCACTCCTCCTCCTGGTACCACGGCCGCGCCGCCTCGTCGTACACCCACTCGCCAAGACCGACGTCGCACCCCGCCGGCGCCGCGCCTACCGCGAACGGCAGCTGCTGCACCGCAGCCGTGTGCTCCTCCTCGGCCTTCTCTATCCAAAAACTTAGATACATTAGCAGGGGCAGTCACCTAGTATGTATATACTGGAACCAAATTGCACCTCGGGAACGGCCGGCGGGCGAGGGGAGGAGCTTACGCGGTGGCTGGGGCGGCTGATCTGCCGACCGCGGTGGTGGCGCGGCGGGCGGTGGAGGAACGGCTGGTGCAGCGTCGAGGAGAAGTCCTTGAAGTAGAGCACGGAGACGAAGGTGATGAAGGCGAGCGTGAGCGCGTACGACGTCAGGAACGGGCTCCTCCCCCGCCCGTTGCCGTGCTGCGGCTTCCCCATTCTCATCTGGGGGGAGGGAGCCTCCACTCCAGTAATCCTTCCTCCTCCTCCTCCGCCCTTACTATCCACGCATCGCAAGATTCGCAAGGCGATGTATGAGGTCGAGATCGGCTGGTCTGATGCTGCTGTAGTTGATGCGGGATCTGGGAGGAGAGAGGAGACGAGAGACTAGGGGGGAGGGAGAGGAAAGAGAGCAGCGGAGCGGAAGAAGCGCAGCTGCGGGCTCGCACGCAGCCGGTCTGCTTTCCCTTTGGTTGGGCCCTTGCTTCCTTGGTGGTGGAGTAGGCTTTGAGTTTTGGGTGGTGGGGACTGGTGACTTGGTGAGTGGCGAGTGGGTCGGGAAAGGTGGACAACACGGCTGACCGGCCGAGTGGTTGCAGCTGCTTGCTGACCAGCACCCGCTGAGCTTGAGCTTTGAGCTTGAGCTGAGCTGAGTTTCGTGGAGCAATCTCTTCAGTTTAGCTTCTAAGCAACCTATATAATTGTTGTTGCACGGGCAGTATAACAGTTTACGTTTTCACTTCACCGTTCACATTTCACTTGCAATGCTACCGAGGAGCGGTGCAAAATGCCGGCTATCTGGCGCATCATATTCTCCGTCATCATCCACGCGTGTGATTAGTGGTTACCGACGAGTCAGGCTCGAGAGCAAACACACAGGGCAGATGCTAACAGTTGAGCACATTAACTCGTGCTCCGGTCGGTCGGTGGTCTTCCATTCCGTGGACCGTGTGGGTGATTGGGACCGGAGTCGTTTTGGTCACTCGCATGAGATCGATCGATGCTTAGAGTTAGGAGGCGACCACGTTTTAATGAAGTAGAGGCAACTTGGAATAAACTTTCAGGCCCCCCATATGCTCCCTGTGTGCTCTTGAATAGCTATGCAGCCTGCGGTTGATCGGTATAGTAAACTGTTGCGTCGCAAGCTTGCAGCAGTACATTAAAAACAGAAACTAATTCAGAGGTTAGGCCCGGAGGATGTGAAACAGTGAAAGAGAGAATCCGAGGTGCTACTGTCTTGGAAACTTTTAACGTACAGTAAGTACCTTTCTGAAAGCAACACGACCTCGATGACGGTGCAACCTTTCCCGCGAGGATCGAACCTACAGACTGGTTTGGACATCAGCTTGTTTGTTCCGGGCACGAGTCGCCCAGTCAGGCTTGAAACCACTACCAAACACCCGCATGTCTTAACTTCCGCTCGCTCTTCAACGTCGCACCGGGTAGCCGGCAGTGTAAAGCATTCTATCAGCAGAACACTTTTGGCGTGTTTGGTGGTCGCAGGCCGAACTTCAACGAGACCGTGGTCAACAAACGTTAGGAGATTGGAGACGGTATCAGACGGTTAGAGTTGTCCAACCTGGTGCGACCGACACCAGATCTTTTTTTTCTTTCTTTCTTTGTTCAAGCAAGTGCTCCGACGATTCAAACGGAAAATGAATTTGGAGCTTGAAATTGACCCAAGTCAACACACTTGTTACAACATTTTCCCGATTTCGGCCCATCAAGTCCAGCCGAGCGAAACCTTCAGC
Organism: Oropetium thomaeum; assembly: GCA_001182835.1. Lineage (NCBI taxonomy): Eukaryota > Viridiplantae > Streptophyta > Magnoliopsida > Poales > Poaceae > Oropetium > Oropetium thomaeum. Next base: position 474,847 of record LFJQ01000100.1, on the reverse strand, counting down.
ATTCGGCCGTGCACACACTGAAAAGGCCCAAAGGGATGATGGGCTCTTGTTGCCGACGGTTACTGCTCACGTTTTTCGTCTTCCATTGCTTCCCTTTCTTCGCCGTCGCCCTGCCTGCCCTCCTCCATCGCCGCCGAGGCCAACCAACAACAACTAATCCGACCAAATCCCCGTGCCGCGAATCGCCGCCGCCGATGGCAGCCCGGCGCGGTCCCCACGTATTAAGTCTGCACGACTCCAACCCGCCGCTCCTCGGCCGGGCGCCGGGGCCGCCGGGCGCCTCAACAGCGCGGGAGCGGGAGCGGGACGAGGTCCCTTCGCCCGTCGGGCTCGCGCGCCACCCGCCCGCGGCTTCGTCGTCGTCGCACCCGGCCGTCGCGGCGATCGAGGACCGCCTCATCGCGCGGGACGGGGACATCCAGGAGCTCCTCGTCGACAACCAGCGGTTCGCCGCCACGCACGTCGCGCTGCAGCAGCAGCTTATCGCCGCGCAGCACGAGCTCCGGGCGGTCTCCGTCGCCGCCGCCAGGGCCCGCGCCGAGCGAGAGAACGAGGTGCTCGCCCTGGCGGACCAGGCGGCGCTCATCGAGACCGAGGCGCGCGCCGTCGCGGCGGCGCGGGAGGAAGTGAACAGGGTTCACGCGGACGTACAGGTGTTCGCTGCGGCGCGCAGCGAACTCGTGAACCGACTCCAGGGCCTCCGAGAACAGCTCGCTCGCGCGCAGGCCGAGGCGGCCAAGACGAATACTGTCCGTGTCCAGATTGAAACTATGCGCCGGGAGATCCAGAAGGGCAGGTACTACTACTGTTGTTCAGTTCACCAGTTTAGTTTAACTTCTAATGCTGCTAGTGCTGATTATGCCTCTTCACGATCAATCTGTAAAAAAAAAAAAAAAAAGAATGCAAGAGCATTGCACGCCATAACTGTGATTATTAGTATGATATTTTTATTCACAGCTGCTCGCTGAATCGATTCATTGCCTTGTAAAACTGAAATATACATTGTTCGCTACTACTTAAGCAAACTGTGTTACCCGTGGGAGCTTTTACATTGTCACTCTCACTCTGTCAAATTACATAGGGTTTGCTCAGAGCAGTGGTGATGACTCATAATGTGACTATGAAGGGTGTCTTTTTTAGATATTACTAGTATATCTTTCGCAAAAAAAAGATATTGTTAGTGTATTAATTATACATGGTTTCTGCTTTTCTGGAAAGTCTGGTAGATATCACATTTTAGATAGAGCATGCAGCCACCCAATTCTGCAGCTTTGACATGGTTTGTTAAGATATGTATGCATCAATGCTTGTTAATCTACTATGTCATGCTCATATGTATGTTTTGTGCCTCACACTTTGGGCGAACTAAAGATCTTTCCGTTATTTGAAAATGTTTTACGCCAACATATAGGTTTGTTTACAATGGCTTGTCTTGATCCAGAATATTGACTGTGGCTGTTGCTTATTCTATTGTAGAGGATTTACTATTTTCTCTAATGCATTTTGTATTATTTTGACAGATCTGCAGTTGAATTTGAAAAGAAGGCTCATGCTGATAACCTTGATTTAAGTAAATCGATGGAGAAAAACATGATCGCTGTGGCTAGTGAGATTCAGAAGCTCCGAGAAGATCTTGCAAATGCTGAAAAGGGGGTCCCTCCTGTCGCCCAAGCAGCAGCAGCAACAGCTGTTGCTAACCCAGGTATCATGCTGAATCTGCTCTGGGTATAGTATTGCCGTCGTTGAAGTAAATTTTAAGTATTGAGGAAATCATGTGCATAACAGATTAGTTATAATGGTGTCATATGCTATTAGACTCAAAAGTTAAAAACAAATCCTTTTAGCAACCATAGTTCCAGCTTGAATTTGGAGCGTTGCTTTGCAAAATCTATATGACCTGTAAAGAGTTCTCTACTATAGTATATAGCTCTAAGAGGGCAAGAAAAAAGTTGTAAGATTTGACTAACTTTTGTTATGCCGAAACATACTGTAGAGATCTATAAGTGTATTAAAAAATCTTCCCTTATACTTAATGGTGCATTTGTGACGTTAGGCTTCTAGTTTGGCCAGTTTATCTGAGAAGCTACCCTTTGGGGGTTATAGCATGAAAGGGGCACAAGCTAGCTTGTTACAATGGAAGAAAACATCTGGGAACAATATCTCACAATCTTGCTGCTATTGAATTGAAAAGTGCACTTTCTTGAGAATAGCAGCTTATTGGAGAGGTTGGATTGGCAGATATCAAGAATCAACTTTGCGATCATACTACTTTAAATAATTATCTGGAAACCAGGGTACTACCTTCTATTAGCCTGGTGAAAGCTGTGTTGCTAAGCCCAACATGCACTTAGGCTGGCTTCTTCGTTGTTTTTACTTCACGTTGCATTAGTTTTCTCTTATGCCGGTGTCCTTGATTATGTTTTTCGTCGTCATTATCAGGGTATGCTGCAACTTATGGTACTGAGGCAACATATGCTGCAACTTATGGCAATCCTGAGGCAACATATGCTGTACATTCTTATCCTGATGCTTATAGCACTAATCAGGTTTGTTGACCTCTTTATAATTGTTCGCTTATTTGCTTTTATGAAATAACTTTATAGTATGGAACTATGGATTCCTCTTGTGTGTTCTTTGAACCTCTGTTAGTTTATTTTGAATGATCTATGGACTTACCCTGTCTTCTTCCTTTCTCGTTTTGTACCCTTGCCATGGATTAGTATATCTTCCAGGTACCTTGAAAAATTACTTCCACTTCTTTCTGCATTGCCTATTGTACTGGGTGTCTTTCTAAATGATATACCTATGCCTTTGCGCAGTTGCATCCGATACATTTAGTCTAGCTTGTAAATCCTCAGTAAGGTGATCGATACATTGGTTCTATCTTTAACAACACATGGATTGCAATAAACTCATTTGGTGGATCAACTCTGATATTGATTGGATTTACTCCTAACCCCTAAACCAAGTTGTGATGGTGGGCAATGCTTTTGAGGAACATAAAAAAAATGAGTGTGTAACGCTAAATATGATTAGCCAAAACAGAGTGGTAAAATTTTATTTTCGTTTTAGCGTTGCACTTACATATATTTGATAAGCTCTGTCCTAAACAGCAGCTCATCGTCGACTTACCTTGAATCTAGTTTCTCAAAAGTACCAAATGCAAATGGTTTTTTTTATGATTAATATATCTTCTTTTTTGGCAGGCTCATATGCACACTGATGCCAGTTCTCACTACATGAGTCAACCTGTTTCATATGCACAATACGACAGCCAGCGAAGCAATGTTCAAAGATGAGTGCTGGTTCAAGAATTCTTTGACCTGCTTGCTGCTTCAGCTTGGTCGATGTAAAAGGATGCTTTTAAGATGCTGCAAGTTAAGGACATTTAGAGATGTTCATTACATGGAAGACCTGGATATCCCCTTGTTGATGCTTCTTTTTTGTTATATTCTTCTTCGGAATGCACCAGCTTCAAGTTTGAAGCAAAATCTTGTCCTCAGATTCTCCATGTACTGCAACCCTGATGATTCACCAGTTAATTCGGCCAATTGGTGTTCTTATTCAAGATGACTCCCGTACATGTAGCGGTGCAACGTTTGTACATAGTAGTTCTGTACTCATGATCTTATCTAATCGGTCAGAATTGTTTGCTTGACTTGTTTCTGTTGCCCAATAGTTTGCTCAGTGTTTGCCCAGCAGAGATCATATGGAGCCTTCAGTATATTTCACACGGTCTCTTACAAGGTTACAACTGGTACCGGAAGGAGCAGAGTGCCATTTGTGTTTAAATTATATCAGAAACCAAAAAATATAAAAACTTCCTCCCGAAGATAAAAAAATGAAACGAACGAAAGAGATCCATCTCCGGCCCAAATTCTATGCCTTTCTATCGGGGGCCCAACTGGCGGGAAATAGTTCCTCGTAGGTATTGTCCCAGTGGGTCTCGTAATCTCTCGTTCCGTCGGTCGAAGTCGAAGCGCAGACACCGCATGTCAGTTCCAGAGTTTAGTCCCACATCGGCAGCCGGAGGCAATTGAGAGGAGAGCTCTTCGTATAAATCTAGCCCCCGGTGCGGCGTGGCTCCATACTTACCTGGACGGGGTCAACGGGCGATCAAGAAGGCTCGTGGCCTAGGTCAGTGGCCTGCATTGCACTTAGCAGGTGCGTTGGCTTACCATCTCCCCAAGTGGGAGAGTGGACGTCATAATTTGTGGTAGAGGGGGTACGCGTTCGCGCGGCCCCTGCCAAATGAAAAAAATTCAATTTTGGTCCTTGTCGAAATGGCTGTGTTTTGATTAGGTTGTTGGGCGAAGTGTTAGCGTCGGCCTCTCGTCGATTTTTATATACTTCTTTCGATAACCATTTATGTGTAGTAAAAGAACAACTAAATTAATGTACTTGTGGTTGAACCAAAAATAGAAGCGATTTAGTAAAACAAGCATAACAATTTCGAATTCTTTTGCGTACGGGTGTTGCAGAACAATGGCGGCTCTGACAGCAGAACAATACAGCTGTTGCTTCTTTCTATTTTTGCTCCATTGATGGGCTGTGGGGTGCAGCTGTTTGTTTATTCATGGTAGGCTTTGTGGTATCCGCTGCCACATCCAAAACAACAGGCAGTTGATCGGAGCAATTTTTTTCTCTTTGCCATTACAGAAGTTCAAACGATCGGGCCCGCTGCGGTAGCGTGGTACCCTTAATGAACTAAGAGTAAAATATAATGTAGGTCTTTAACCTATTCATTCTATGTCATTTAGATTTATAAACTCTCAAACTAACCATCTAAATTTTTAAACTATTTTTGTTGTGTCAAGTGAGATTTAAATCTTATTTATAAGTCGAAAATATATTATGACCGTTTCAGAAAGAATAAATTTATTGCATGATACTTTTAAAAAATTAATTTTTTATCGACGAACACTGTAACTCGATATTGATAGTACGACACTGAAAAAACGTATTTTTTATTTTCAATACATAACATACATGACCAATTGAAATTTTTTAAGAATTGACCCGTGAGTATAAGACAGCTCTTCCCTTCAGACATTTTGTTAAGAAAAAAAACATTCTTACGTAGGTCAAAAAAATTTCTAAACTTATCTACTCTGTTCTTATAACAAAGGTTTTGGATCCGCGATCGATGTAAGTTTAGATTGATTCTTGATTTGTGATTTAATACGGACTATTACATGCAGATTTTTTCAACCTCAATCAGAAATTCGTTGTGAGCGATCGAACCTAGAACGTGAGAAGTGCCACATGAACAGCCTAACCATCCCGCTAGGTGTCCTTTACCTTTTTTTCTTATATAATTTTTTTTAAAAAAATAGAACTAACTTGATACAGTAAAAATAGATTTAGACCTTATTTGACATAATAAAAATAATTTAGGGACTCAGATAGTCAGTTTGAGAGTTTATGCACTTAGATGACACATCGGAATATTTTAGAGATCTACGGTGCACTTTACCCATGAACTAATATGAATTATCTGTTTTTCATCTAAAATTAACATAAAACGTGACTGGTTAATTGGTTTATGTAATTATCATGTAACTATGCATACGGCTAGGAGGAATGGTTTATATAGTTGTGTCTACACCGCTAGCTAGGAGGAACGTGCATACGGCTTTCTCGTTGAAGCAAGCTCCGAGTTGCATAAATCGTTCAAGATTGTAATAGTTCTTCAAAGCTCGTGTTTACTAAAAAAAAATGTTCAAGTTTTCGTATTCTCTTCGCAAAAAAGAATATACGTGGTACCTTCCACGTGGCAACTCAGGGCACACGGGCAACCTCCAGCGCACAGCGTTTCACGCAATCCCAACCGTCCAGCACGACACATCTTGGCGCACCCTACCGTCTAGATGCCCTTGGCAACGTGTCACGCTGGTAACACGCCGCGCACACAGCTACTAGCCTCCTTCCTCCCCACCGAGAAGGAAAGCACTTTCCAAATCGAAGAGGCAGACAGAATCGATTCGCCATGGCTGCTCGTCGCGCGCCGCTCCCACTCCAGCTGCTCCTCATCCTCGTCGGCGCCCTCTTCTCGGCCGCTCCGCTCCCGTCGGCGGCCGACGCCGACGCGTTCGACGTCCGCCGCCACCTCTCCACCGTCACCAGGTGCCGCTCCATTCCCACATGAGCCACTCATCTGAAATTAGTCCGCTTGTGGACTTGTAGCGTGCTTGGATATTGCGGTTTAGTTTAGAATGTTAGTTGATTGCATCGCGTTATTGGGGTGGCTAGACCTAGGGGCTTGTACTGGGACTAGGAGAGTCTAGGAGAACCAGGACCGAAGTAGGCTTGGGTTCCTCGGCAGCTCTGCCTCTGGCTCATGCGCCGTAACCTGAACTCCCCGGACTGTGCTGAACTTCTGATAATAATTTTTCTCTGTCTCATTGTAACCTGAACATGTTTTGTTTTACCTGGTTTTATTATGGTAATGGATCTCTTGTATTTATAGACGAAATATTTGTAGACCTGACTTTTGACGAATAGGTGATACGTTAATTATTATTTCCAAATGTCGTATTGATCTGATGGCATGGCTGATAGAAGGAAGTGTCGATAATGAAAGGGAGCCTGTCTTGTCATGAACCTATATCAGTAGTGAAGTATGATCTGAATGTTACTATCGTGATTAATTCCAGGTATGATGTAGCCAGAGGATCCAATAGTGTCATCTCATCACCATCAATCTCAGATGGGTGCCGTGTGATCCACCTCAATCTAGTGGTAAGTTTGCTTTCGTACACTTTGCTGCCTTTGTCTCACCCAGTTCTTGTGTGTATCAAGGTTTGTGATCGTCCATTTTGTGTGGAGGAGAATAGTGTAAGTGTGCAACAAATGCCCATTATATCTGAAATAGGCTATATATATGGTGATAAACTGTTTTCTGAATTTGGCAAGTTCCTAATGTGTAATGAAGAAGTGATTAATGCTTTAATCTACACTCAAATAAAATGATGTAGTGGACATTTGAATGGTATGAAAATGAAATAATTTTGTAACTTTGTTTTTCAGGCAAGACATGGGACTCGTGCTCCTACCAAGAAGCGAATCAAGGAATTGGATAGATTAGCAGTTCGGCTGGAAGCTCTTATAAATGAGGCGAAACAAAGCCCTGAGAGTGAGTCTCTGAAGAAAATTCCGTCCTGGATAAATGGGTGGGAGTCACGTTGGAAGGGTAGAACTAAAGGCGGTGAGCTGGTTAGTGAAGGAGAAGAAGAATTGTACAACTTAGGTGTCAGAGTGAAGGAGAAGTTTCAGGACCTGTTTGAGGAGGAGTATCACCCTGATGTATATTCAATTAGAGCTACTCAGGTCAGCACTGACACAGCCTTTCCAATTTACTTCCATATGTTTTTCCATCCTCTCAAGGAAGGTAAAGAATACAAATGATATGTTTCTCTCATGCTGCGATGTTACCTTTTTCTTGAGTATTAGATTATTTTTGAAGAAAGGCAGATATGATTACTGGGCATAATAATTGAATAAACGTAGATTTTTCCAAACGTTGCAGTCGCAGCTACTGACATTCATTTGATTCTATCACAAAGTGTCAAACTGGTACCAGACATCAAACTAACTAGTGCTTTTTGTTTGGGTGCAGGTTCCTCGAGCTTCAGCTAGTGCTGTAGCATTTGGCTTGGGACTACTATCTGGGAAAGGAAAGCTTGGACTGGGCAAGAACCGTGCCTTTTCTGTTCTGAGTGAGAGCCGTGCAAGTGATATTTGCCTGAGATTCTTTGATAGCTGTGAGACATACAAGGTATTATTTATTGTAGCACTAACATTTAGAGAAAAAAAATATGAAAAAAGGACATGTGCATTTTGATTTGGTTCTTTATGCTTACCTCCTCGTAGAGGCAGCATAGACCTCAGTCTTAATCATATATTTTAAATGAATTGGTATTTGAAATACTATACTTTTGAGGAGCCTTGTGAAATGTACAAAGTAGAAAGACAATAGGCAGCAGCAAATAGTGATATCAATGATTCTGCCGTGCTGTGCCGTGCCGTGCCGTTGCTAAAATTTCACACTTCAAATATGCTCGTTTCTAAACATCTGGTTTTTCTATGGTTTTCTTCAGTTTCATTTCATGCGATGCATTCACTCTTTTTTGCACCTGGTTTGTACACTTGGCTCATAACCTTGCCTCAGCTGTTTCTGTTCACCTCCTTTTCCAGAGATAAGGTCATGCTTTATGTTTCAGTCTAATCTTTTTTTGGTTATGTCCTGTTTGGCTCTAGTGAATTGTCATTGGTATAACAATAACAGAACACTACGTATTTTATAAGTTTAACCTTGTAATTGACTGGTCAAGAACTGTAACGTTGAAACCATTTCCAGGCGTACAGGAAAAGGAAGGAGCCTGAGGTTGACAAGCAGAAGGAGCCAATCCTAGAGCATGTAACATCTGCACTTGTCAATCGGTATCACCTCAATTTTACTACCCAGGACGTTTCTTCCCTATGGTTTCTTTGTAAGCAGGTGAGTTAAGTATGAGGGAGCTCTTTCATGCGTTTATGGTTATACCTACCTGAATGCTTTGGAGCTATTTTTTTAATTTTTATTTATTTTTTACTTCTGGATGTTTCGAAATGCAGGAAGCATCTTTATTGAATATAACAAATCAAGCTTGTGGGCTGTTTAATGAAGTTGAGGTAAGGTCACCTTTTTTTACACCTATACCTTTGACATGCTTCATGCTAGAAGTTCTTTATAAATCTCGATCATATGGAATAATTTTTCCTTTTTTTTTGGTATTTGGTGGACAAAACAGTTGCATAAAATAAATCTTCAATTAGACAACTGCGACTTTGCAAATAATATGTCATCTTCGTGAGGTAGTTTTGTTAGTAGACTTCATAAAGTTAGAATCTATACATGTTTTCTTATCTTGATATTTGTGACATGTATGGTTCGTTTCATAATAGTCTGGCTAGTTTCACAAAACATTGCGTTTATATCTCAGTTGATAGACTCATATTGCAACTGTATTTCGATGTTACACTAGCAGTTTTTGCTATCCTATTTGATCCAATGTGCATCCTGATCGTGATCATAAAAATTGTAATGCGAGTCAAAAACACTGCAATGTTTTTCGTTTCTTTTATTTACTATACACAATGTGCTGTGCAGGTTAGTTTTCTTGAGTGGACGGATGATTTGGAGGGTTTTGTTCTAAAAGGCTATGGCGAGTCGATTAACTACCGAATGGGGCTCCCATTGCTCAAGGATGTTGTCCAGTCAATGGAAGAATCAATCTTGGCTAAACAAGGTACTTGTGTTTCCTGAGTCTGGTTGTCATTGTGATGTGGATTTCAACTAGATATTCATTGCAAGCTCATGCACATTTAAACGGAATTATTCTGAACAGTACCAAAATGTACCATAAAAAATGCTGAAGTTTTGATTGAAAGTTTGTACCTGATTTTTGTAGAAAACCGCCCTGATGGTACATACGAAAAGGCAAGGCTTCGATTTGCACATGCAGAAACTGTTGTTCCTTTCAGCTGTCTTCTTGGTCTTTTCCTTGAAGGCTCAGGTACATATTGGTGCATATAATTTTTTCTTTCTAAATGATGAATTTGCTGAATTGATATGTTTATAAATGGAACCTTTTTTCCTACCTAGATTTTGAGAAGATACAGCGTGAGGAAGCATTAGAGCTCCCCCCTATGCCACCACAGGCAAGAAACTGGAAGGGCAGTGTTGTAGCCCCTTTTGCTGGTAACAATATGCTGGTTTTGTACCAATGCCCAGGCAAAACTTCGGATGACAGCACAAAGTCCGGGGGCCAAAACAACTCTTACTTCATTCAAGTTCTACACAATGAAGTCCCAGTTTCAATGCCGGTAGGACTTTTCGTTTAACTTATATTTTATTTGTATACTTTTCTGCCAGCTGCTAGTATGTAACACAATGTTTTAACCCTCTTTTGCTCCCTTAATTTCTGGGAATTTCTTTTACCACAAGTCAAATAATTGGAAGTAAAACTCAACTTGAAAGAAGATGCCTAGAAGATGAATAGTAATTGGTATCATGCAGATCTATCTTGTTTGCACCATGATGGGTTCTTATTTGAATTTGGTAATTTTGATCATATTAGAACCACTAAAGTACCTGTTCGATTTTTTACATGTGACGCTAGTCAGTTGAGTAAGGTGGAGGCACATTATCACAATTTTGTGGTGTTAGTCAGCATTGAAAGTCAGCTAACACTTTGAATTTACATTAGCCATTCCCTTATATGTATCATGGTATCGTAGTGCCTTTTGTGGTTAATTTGCAGGGCCAAAGTTTTTGTGTATAGGAAATTTACGTACCGTAGTTTAAATCAAAACAGTTGTCCTCTTTGTAAGCTTGTTTATATGATAATGCATCTTTCCTCTGTTTGACCATATGTGCAGGGCTGCGGCAACAAAGATTTCTGTCCATTCGAGGAGTTCAAGGTAAATTTGCTGCGGCCTTCTCATGTTCAAGCACAACACTCAAGGGACAAATGTCATTTTCCATTTCCAGTCATTTGGAGTGACGTTTCTCATTGATTTGTTTTTCTTTGAAATAACTTTATCGTTGATGTTGTCTGCGTATACAGGAGAAGATAGTCAAACCACACCTGAAGCATGACTACGACATGATATGCAAGATTAAGCCGCCAGTGGCAAAGGAAGAGCCTGCTTCGTTCAGCTCTATGGTGTCGAAGTTCTTTGTAGGTATGTTCTCGGGATACAGAGTAGTTAGTGCCGAAGATATCCAGTCCGAGCTGTAAAGCCACAGGATCTCCCTCTCACCCTTTCACGATCTGCTGCAACTACGGGCGAAGCAGGATGAGGAGACTGGTTTAACTGCTGCACGGCCCAGATGTTTTGTATCTAGTCTAGGCAAATTGAGTCAGTCCAAGGTGCCCCTGATGTTTTCGCATGTCTAGGTGGAATGCACAGGCCAGTTGTTTTTGTATGGTCACTGATGTTCCTGTTGTTTGGGAGGAGGAATGTTCTTGTTGATCATGTAAGTTATGTTTTAAGTCCGACTGTCTTAGGTGTTGAAACGAATGTCAAGCTGCTAGTAGTACCTGTACTTTGCTACTCCGCTCTGGGAAGATCGCGCCTACATTCTGGGAACGCAATTCGTTGATAAGAGTGTGCTCTCCGCTCAAGGCCGCCTTGTTCTCCCTGGTCGACTTCGTAGTAACTGTAACTCTCTGTACCAAGGCCCAAGGAATATGTATACTAGTACAAGTAGTAGTAAGTAGTAACTAACTCTCTGTCTCAAGGCAACAAGCCTCCCTCGAGCGTTCTCGGACGACAAAGGCGCTGTTCGCGGCCGCGCGTGGCGGTCATACTCATGCCGCGCGCCGCGTCTCGGCAACACGAGTTCCCGGACCTCACCGCCATCAGTTTGGCACATGGACATGGTGAATGCGCCGGGCGTACCGACGCGAGCACCGGCACTGCCGCCAGAGTAAAATGATGTTAGGTGGCTAGCAGGTAGAGCAGACGGGTGATGAGTGATGGCTTCGTCAATCTGAACTCTGAAATGCGGCGGAGGTCGCTGCGGAGCAAAGCGAATCCACCGCGTCCCCGTCCAGAAGACGGCGGCGAGAAACGTCGGAATTGAATAGCACAGCGACATGCAAGGAAGCCGGCAAAACTCGTCGTCTTCACTGTGAATTTGCGCGGGTTCGCTTGTCTGCGCCGACGGGATTGGCAGCCGGAGCGCGTGGGAGCAGCGCGCTGGATTGCTGCAGCAAGCAAGCCCTATCGGTCTTACCCCTCCCTCGCGAATTTGCACGGCTGCTCCGCGACTGCGCGACGCCGGCGGACAGATTTTGGCCAGCGGGAGGAGAGAGTCAAATTATCCCTACGTTTACGCACATGCACAAGGAATCCTCCCTCCGTTGTCGACGATTTCGGAGGCGCGTTCCAGCTCCGATCCAGTATCTCGAAGGGCGCACAGCGCGTCCGCCCGCAGGTTCCAGGCGGCGGGGCGGGAGGAAGACAAACCATCCGCTCAGGGCTAATCTGTAAAATCTATCAAATAGAGGACGTAAATATAAATTGTATCGTGATCCAAAATTAATAGTCGCGATCTAAAATAAGGATGTATGCGTAAAATATTGGATCGCGGCTATTAATAGCGATCCAATCCAGGGGTACGGTGGAAAACGCAGCGGCCCCTTCGACCACTTCCCCGGCCGTCGACGTCGCGGCGGAGCTCCGGCGAGCACCTTCAGCGGCGGAAACGCGACCTCAGAGGCTGGGTGGAGACCGGGGAACCGCGGCTTCGACTGCGACGCGTATAGTGGTGTGGCTGGGCAATTTGTTCGAGGAGGACGCCAACCCGCCACGCGACGGCGGCAGCGGCATAAACTCGAAGATGTGCTACTCGGCTGCAAGCGAAGCTCCATCAAATTCCTCCGTTTCTGGGGCCTGGCTCATCCTGCCTCTTCTTTCGTACGCAGCGCGTGCGGGAGTTCAGTCAGATTATATGCGGATTCGATGATTGATGGAGAGAGGACCAATGAGCGGCCGCAGGCCGATCGCCGAACGGTGGGTGGCAATGCACGGCTGGTCATGCCAAGCCAGTCCGCCAGTTAATGGCGCGGATGCAACTTGTAGCCCTGACCTGAGCACAACTCAGCATCTCGTTGACAAGGATCGCTCGTAGCGTGTTTAACGCTTCTGAATCGAAAACAAAGAAAACAGCTTTCAGCACTGCTCCTATCCACACACACTGCTAACTGCTGTATTGTTCGACTGTTTCCAGCCTGAAGATCATGGCGTCGACAGAACACAAGCAGCTTGGTTCAGCAGATTGTCAATGAGCGAGATTCAGAATCCTGCCTCTGCAACATTTCACCCTCAACAAGAATGTTGCTCAGTAGGAGAATGATCGTGGTTGAGAAACGGAAAGAACGCGGACATGTTTTGCAACTTTTCAGAGAAACAGGCAAGCAGCGTGAACTGTTAGGAGCTGATGGTTGCTGAACTGGAAGTAAGGTCCGAAACCGACACGGCCGGACAACTGTCGGACGATGACTGGTGCGGAGGGATGGGTGGCTGTTCCGCCTGGTACCTTGGGTCCGAAGCTGGTGTCAACCTCATCCTTAAAAAAAAAAATCCAGCTACTACTCGCTCACTGACACGCAGGCAAGTTCCTCACTCACTCACTCACTCATCAGTTCACGGAAAGACGGCGGCGGAGTAGGGGACGGCGGAGATGGCGAGCGGGGAGGCAAAGGGCAAGGGCGAGACGGTGATGGTCACCGGCGCCAGCGGCTTCATCGGCTCGTGCGTCGTCCGCGGGCTCCTCGACCGCGGCTACAGCGTCCACGCCGGCGTCCTCAACCCCGGTCAGTAAGATTGGTCGTTCGTTTGCCACGCCGGAGGCGGCTGTCTCTTAGCTTGCCCTGGTGGTGACGTCCGTGCAGACGACAAGGCGGAGACGGACCACCTCCACGCGCTGGCTGCCGGCGCCGGCGAGGGCCGCCTCCGCGTGTTCCGGTGCGACCTCCTCGACGGCGCCGCGCTCCTCGACGCCGCGCGGGGCTGCTCGGGCGTCTTCCACCTCGCCTCGCCCTGCACCGTTGACCGCGTCGACGACCCCCAGGTAACTGCGCCGAGCACGGAGCATCGGCCGCGGTCGGGACTCTGCCTCGTCCACAGCCACAGGCTCGGACTGACCTGCTCGCCGATCCGTTCGTGTCTGGCTGCAGAAGCAGCTAATGGTGCCTGCCGTCGAAGGGACGCTGAACGTGCTGCGCGCGGCCAAGGATTCCGGGGGCGTGCGGCGGGTGGTTGTCACCTCGTCCGTCTCGGCCGTCGTTCCCAACCGGAGCTGGCCGGCCGGCGAGGTTGTCGACGAGCGCTGCTGGACCGACATTGACTACTGCGAGAAGAACGAGGTGAGCCTCTGCCCTCTGCCTATCCGCCATCCGGCAATTGTTGTCCCATCTCGTCTCTGCTCTCCGATTTGCTATATCTGAATCTCTGTGGCTTGCGGTTCAGCACTCTGCCAACAACCTCTTGTGAATTTTAGGACAAATTCAGGTTGCAATTGCATCGCCCATGATGATGAAAATCCAACACCGTCGAACATTTGCAGGATTCTCAGGAATCAAACTTTGCAGAGAGTGGACTGTAGTGTAATCTGGCTGTTAATCTCAAAGTCCCTCTTTGCTCTGTCGCAGGTTTGGTACCCCGCTTCGAAAGCACTGGCTGAGAAGGCGGCATGGAAGTTTGCAGAAGAGAACGGTCTAGATGTGGTTGCGGTTAACCCCGGCACTGTCATGGGCCCAATTATTCCACCAAAAATCAACGCTAGCATGACCATGTTTCTTCGCCTCCTCGAAGGTAGTATGATGAATTGATCATATGGTTTGGTTTTGCAAAGAAGTTGGAGGTTTCAGTTTGTGAACTGCAGCATCTAATGCAGTGTCACTGAGGGGATTTTCTTCAGAATAATTTTCCTTTGTCTGCTCCCTTAACTATGCTATGCCGTTGCGTTGGGGAAGGAAGGAAGCATTGACGCATGCCTTTCTGGCCGTTCAGGTTGCACAGAGGAGTACACTGATTTCTTCATGGGGCCAGTCCATGTGGAGGACGTTGCATTGGCCCATATCATGCTGTTCGAGAACCCGGCAGCGTCAGGCAGGCACTTGTGCGTCCAGTCCATCTGTCACTGGAGCGACTTCGCGGCCAAAGTCGCCGAGCTCTACCCCAACTACAAAGTGCCCAAGTACGAGCACTTCCACATAACAATGGCAATGAAATGAGTAAAATTTTGGTTGCCTTCCTGATCTTGCTTTCCATGTACATGTGTGTATAGGTTTCCCAAGGACACTCAGCCGGGGCTGGTCAGGGCGGAGGTAGGGTCGAAGAAGCTCGTCGCGCTGGATTTGCAGTTCAGCCCCATGGAGAAGATCATCAGGGATGCTGTGGAGTGCCTCAAGAGCAGAGGCTACATCTCCTGATCTTCGGTTACTGTAACGTTCTTCCTGGACCTACTACCTACTTTGGTTTGACGAAATCTAGTACTGTACTGTAATAAGGATGGCACCACTAAATAATACTGTAACAGGCTGTTGGAAACTAGACGTAGAACCCGAAACCTTCTACAATAAATAATATTATTCAAATATGAATTTTGATTGATTTTTAATGTTGTTCAAGAGACTGCAATAATGTGGAATTGGAAGGTTTGAAGATTTTGCGCTTGTCTCTGTCTCCGTCACATTTTTGAAACAATAAACAGTTTATAAAACAGTTTACAATTGAAGTTGGAACAATTAGTAGTTCTTAGGTGCTTAAAATCTCGCATATCTCTTCGTCACGTTATACTACAAAACAAATTGAATGCACGTCTAGAACATGGCTTTACTGAAGCTGGAACAAATGTCTATTCAAGGTGGAAAATTTTTGTAATGCAGTTAACTTTTCTGAAATTAAAGAAGAAATGAAAATTCTAGGTAATTGGATCCACACCCAATGACCAACAAAAAATTGATTGAGAGATTTAGCAAAATCTCATTCATCTAAGAAGTAGTCATACCCACATGGATCTGAACTGAAGAGTGGCATACCAATCACGTCCTGCAGGTTGTGAGGCAGCTCCAGCATGATACGAACCAAGAATTCCATGAAGCATACGGTGTTGAGTGCCTCCTCGTGCCCTTTCCTCTTCTGGTGCTCTTCGACGGGCTTCAGGGCCTCCATGACATTCGCCATGATCTCCTTGCTGCGCCTCTCCTTTTCTTCATGTTCACAAAGCTGCTTGCCGGCAGCGAAGATGCTCCCCGGTGACAGGAGCGTCGGTTTGTAACCCCAACAGAACCCGTAATCTGGCCACTTCGGCGTCATGGTGCGTGGCAGTATTGCGGTGAACGTCTTCTTCTTGGTCGTCGGACCATGCACCAAGCAGAGCCAGTGGTCGCCGCCGGATGCGTGGTGCAGGTACATGACCAGCACGCCGTCGCAGTCCCAGACGCCGGCGATCAAGGTGCCGGTGAGATCGATGTTGAATCCAATATCGTTAGTGAGGACGCACCTCTGCTCCCATCGGTGATCCTTAGTGAGCGGCCATAGGACCCTGTCGTGGCCGCCGTGCGCCTCCACGCACGGGCGGCCAGACAGCTCCATGAGGTCGGACATTGGCCGGCTCAGGTTGCCGGCGGTGGTGCCGTCCTCTCTACTTCGAGGCCAGCTCAACAGTAGCGGTCGCGTGACTTGTGCTCTCCCGGCGGCGAGTCGATGGTGGTCACCGTCTCGTCGTCGACGTCGAAGGCGAGAATCACAGACCTGTACACGTGGAGGAGGTAAATCACGCCGTCGATGTAAAGCGACTTGCCGCTGATCTCGCCGTCCATTTTGGACGATGCCACGGTCCGTAATTCCGGACGCTTTTCCATGGCTCCGCCGCCGCCGAGCGCGTAGACCAGCAGCTCTTTGGGATGCCTAGTGATGGGCGGATACAGGACCCTACCCAGCTTCTGTCGGCGAGACAGCAGCAGCTTGTAGGTCTGGCTCCTCCTGTGGTAACCCAGACCCAGTACGACGCAGTCGCCGAGCACCGAGACGGGGACCTTCACTTCCTTCTCTTCGTCGGCGACGGCCGGGTTCCAAAGGACGCACGTGTTGGGCTTTTCGGGCGCGGCGCCGCCGAGGAGGACGACGCCGTTGCACGTGTTCACGTACCTCCTGTTGAGGTACGTTTCTCCGGCGAGCGAGCGCATTGCGGCGGTGGCGGTTGGGACGCCGCCGCCGGCGACGTGGAAGCCATAGAACCTGCCGAGGACGGGATCCTTGTCTCCTCTGACTGTTCTCCTCCGACATAGCTTGGCTACGCGATGTGGGGGCGGGGCAGCGGCGGGCCCAGGCGGCACTGGAGGATCCTGAAGTCCGGGCAGCGCATCAGGCGGCGGTGGTACTCGGAGACCGCCATGGACGCCACCGTTGTGCGCGCCGGCAGCCGGTCGAAGATGCTGCGCACGACGTCGTCGCACATCGTCCTAGCGCCGGACTTGGTCGTCGTCGTTGTCCTCTGCCTCTTGCCCGCGGCAGCACTGGCGCCGGACTTCGTCGTCGTTCTCCTCTTCCTCTTGCGCGCGGCTGCAAGAGCCGCGGTCTTCTGCGCCTCCGCGATCTCATCTTCCCGTCGCGACTTCTCCGTGCTGCTGCTGCTGCCCACCACCATGGCTTATCTTCGGGCACTTACAGATCGGTTTCTTCTGTTCTAGGAGTATTTAGATCTTGACGAGAGCCCGTTATATATTTTGAGATGAGATGTTTCTTTTAATATACAGGGAAGTACACGATCCGTGAGATTTTATTATTACCATAACAAATAAAAAAAACCGCTTGGTAGACATTTTGTTGGCAGAGAATCATGTGGTTATTAATTAGCTGTTATTATATTCCTTGGGCGTTGCTCCAAATGCAGTAAATTACTTGGACATCGAGAGTGACCGAGTTGGAACACAGAAAAAGAATGATGGGCAAAAGAACAACTTGCAAGTGACAATCGAAAATTTTGAGGAAAATAGTTCTGGTTGTTACGACACTGAAATCGAATTGACAGTAAGAGAAACGTTATTGAACATTGTCTTTTCAGAATTTTTTAAAAAAGGAAAATATAAAGTTCACGGTCGCCGAACCAAGCATGCAGAGTCCACCAAGACGCACATACTTCACAAGCAATACATTCATCAAATTCAAAGTCCATTCGCCCCCGAAAACGCTCTCGTGTAATTGATTTTTCATAAGGGTAGTGAATCGTTACAGGTAAACGATTTGTGTGGGATAAGTTAATTATGAAACCATGACCAATGTATCTTACCGCACGTATTGTTTGTTGACCGTAACTAATGAACCCAGTTATCATAGGAACATATTCTAAATATCTATGAAAAAGGTATGTTTCTTTCTCTTGTTTGAGAGAAATTTTTGTGTTGAAGATATTCTACCTTGCCACTAGCATGATGTCGTTTTGTTCCTTCTAATTGATGTATGCCTTGCCATCAACGAACGTCCTCCATCTGCCTCGAACCTTCTCCGTCCAACGTCGCCCGACAGCTATCCGTCTACGACGAGGTTCATGACCGCGAGGCTAGAAAGCCAGTCGATCTCACATGGGCAGAGGGAATACTTTCTGGCACCATTGCCGCCACTATTGTCATTCTTCCTCACTGTCGATGATCCATCGGTGAGGCTGAGCAAATACCGCCCTTCACCCTCCACGCTAAGCACCACCGCACCGCCCTTGCCGTGGAACGACTCCAACCTGATGACCTTGCTTGCTCTGGCAGGCAGTTGATGGATAGCCCAGTTCATTGACGTAATATTCATTCTGTTTGATTTAACGCCTAACACAGAAGTTTTCATGATTTCACCGGCTGTTGCCTGGTAGGGTACAGTGACATTGCATGCTACTTGCACCTTCTTAGAGAAAATTAGAGCTTGAATGCCTAAGTTTTTAAACACAAGAGTTAACTAAGCACAAAGACAGCAAAACTTGCCCTTGATACTTAACATCACATCACCATAAAACGACTTAACAATGCCATGTGAGTACAAAGGTTTCAAAAGGGAAGTCGTAGTATGACAATGCCGACTTTCAATCCAAGAAGTCAGTTCACGCCTTGACTGAGACATTAAGGTTGTGTCTTTCTGGTTATAATATTTGCCACCAAAGTCCTCCAGCTGCCTTGAAGTTTTTTCCTTTTTTGCATCACGCGATAATGAACCGTCAACAACGAGATTTGTGAGTGCAAGGCAGGATAGCCAATCCACCTCATATGGGCACAAGTGGTACTTCTTTGTAATATGCTCATTATCAATCTTCCTCACTGACCGATCGCTGAGGCTGAGACAAAAGAGACCTTCACCTTCTATCCAGAACACCACAACACCACTCTTCCCTCGGAAAATCTCCAATCTGATGTTTGCACTGGAATGCATCTTCAGCACCCGCAACGGCAAGAACCTCGTCAAGTCAATCATTTCAGAAAGAACCCAACTGTCGGAACCGCTGTCAGACTTAGCATTATGCTTCCATAATAACATCTGAAGACCCTTCATGAGTATCAATAGAAGGTCCCCCTCAGCAGACTTCGCAGGCAGTGGTTCCTTGCTGCACTTTGCTTTAGACGGGAGCTCCACGTATGACAACACTTCTTCATTCACATGCAGTGTGACAACATGACTGAGCCCCAGCTTTTCCAGCTTCCGCAGAACCAATGGATACAACCATGGGAAGCAGCAGTTGGGGATGATACAAGGTACAGGCCATGCCATAGCTCGGGAGTGCTTGTAGGCCTCCACCAGTCAGTGGTCTTTGAGCAGTAGTAAAAATAGATGAACTTCTTTCCTTTGATCCAAACAGAGATCACCTGGAAGGACTGGGATATACGCCCACCAAGTCTGACATCGTTGGAGACAAGCAAGGCATAGTGGTCTGGTGGTACATATGCAAGGTCAGGTATACGGAACACTGAACCAGTGAGAGGATTGCAGACACGTACAACATCGGTCTGGAGTTGCCTTCATTGTCTTCTGAGCGATAGCGGAGGACCAGGAAGTTGTCCTGGGATGCAATAGGCTCAAAAAAATTGAGGCTCCAACCAATGTCCTGCATGAAAGTGTCAAAGGACAATGGTTTGGCTGTAGTGTAGTTCTCATTGTTGTGGCCAGTGAACTGAAACAATTCAGACATTGGTCTAAAGATGGGCGCCAAGCAACGACTTCTGTCATCATAATGCTTCCATAAGTGCTCGGGAGCCTCAGCACTGCACTGGTAGAAAAACCCAAGGAGGAGAGACGGAGTGAAACCATGGTCAAGGTGGCGCCTCTTGAGGCCACCAAGAAAGATTGAATCCTTTATGAAACAAACGCCATAGCTTGCAGGATGCAGCAGCTCGTGCAAGTGATGCTGGATCGGATATGTGTTGGGGAATCTTGTACATGATGTCTAATGGAAGATGTGGCATCTCTTCTTTCTCCATCGCCCCTTCCTGCAAAAACATGATGGCGGTTCTATGGTCATTCAAAACTATCGCTTGAAGAATTGGCCCCAAAAAGGGAGCAAACAATCTGCTTCTGAAATGCACAATAACAGAATGTTCCTGGGTATAGTTACTCCCATTTTCGTAAACACACCTTGGGTATGCGCGCATATCCATTTAGCATTTTGATTATGTGTACATACTCAATTTAAGATTTTTCAAAATGATAACCATGAAAAAATTTCGAAGGAACATATATTATTTAATATACACTGAAATATTGAATTATTTGTGTGTATTTATACAGCCATCACTATATAATAAAAAACATAAGTTCCAATGCAATTTGTTCATTTTTATCACTTTTAAAAATCTTAAATTAAGTATGTACACATACTCAAAATAATAAATGGGTATGCATGCATACTTAGCGTGTGTTTTAAGGTGGGAGTAGTTACACTTGGGAGTAGAGAGGGGATATATATATACATACCAAAATATGTAGTCACAATTCAACATCTAGGCAAAACAAAAATATATTTATGAGCCGTTAGGATATCATCTTTTGTTATAAAGACATAAAAAAAATTGAGGGATTATCATATCCTTGACTCGAGAAGAAAATGACATCATTTATTTGTTGGAACTACAGTGTCACCTGTATACCTAAACCATGTTTCTGCAGAACCTAAGCAGTAAGAAAAAATATCCCATTTTGGTCTCGTCCCCCGCGACGCAACTGACTTTCAGACCAATAATTCTCTGACGGTTATGCGCAACATCAAACACAAAATCGAGTTTCCGAATCGAAAGAGGAAACCAAAATCTAGAACACAGAAGATTCGCCGCAATCTGTTCGCCAGTCAAGCTAGTGTTTGGAACCACGCGTGCGACGGCGGACTAACCTACAACCTCGAAGCCATCTATTGACCTCGTGCAGTTAGTAGGTATCAGAACTTTGGTACTAGGCACTGCATATTGGGGGGGGGGGGGGAGAGAGAGAGAGAGAGAGAGAGAGAGAGAGAGAGAGAGAGAGAGAGAGAGAGAGAGACCTGAGAAGAGCGATCCCTCGCCAGGCTTGAGATTTGAGAAGGGGTGACCGTCGCCGGCTCACCGTAGGACCCTGCCGGCTGCCGCTGACCGCCCGGAACCGGAAGTGCGAGAGGAATCACCACCTACCGCTGTGTCACTGTGTGGGTTGGGTGGGACTTGGGAGACTGGACAGGACAGGAACAACAGGTGTCATCATATGGGCCATTGTCCTGCCGCAGGCCCAATCTTGGCTGGGCTCTCACTTTGTGGGCATGTCCAGTACTCCCATGTCAGGCCGAGAGAAAATAAAGTTTTGTTGCAAGCCTGCAACATATTGTTCGGCTTGACAAGGTTCAGCCCAACGATAGGTTCCGTACAGTGTACCTACACTAATTTCTTTTTATCGGTCTACTAGTAAATGCTACTAGCCTACCACCTAGAGATAATTTGTAGCCTGACTGAAATTTATTCGCATGTTAGTTCTTTTATCATATTTATGATATGATTCATATAGACGCTTTACTACTACTTGAGAAAGTCGTGATGATCAAACGCAGTCAGCTGCTTTCTTTTTATTTGAGAGGAACATCGTTCTCCTCAAACCTCGACTACTGTAGTAGTACTAGGGTCCAGTAAGCTGAGCAAGGTCTTAAAAACCGTTAAAACCACATGGTTTTTATAGTTTTTAAACAAACTGCTTCGACTCGATTTTTCAAATCGAACAGTTTTTCTAAAAACTGTAACTGAGTGCAGTAGTAAAAACGGTTTCATTTATTTTTTACGGTAAACGGCGTGATTTTTAAGTATTCGATTTTCATGGTTTAAATAATTTTTTAAACCTTGGAGCTGAGGCGCCGTAACTGGGCGGGCGTATCACGTGCGTGCCGGGTCCGGCACCGGCGCAGCGAAATGGTAGGGAATCTCATCTCACAGCGTAAGTAGGAGTAGGCAGGAGCCAAATTTGAGTAGCAGTGTGTTTTCAAGTTGCACCAGAACGGCCTGCTGGCCCATGAATAGTCACCGTCTTCGTAGCCCTGAGAATCTACCAGTGCTGTGTCCGAACACTGCACCAAAGCCCAAAAACCAAAGTGAAATAGTCACCGTCTGTACTAGCTAGCGTTGCACACGGCAGTCTCAACACATGACTCCCACAGTCCCAGAACGGAAACGGGGATGTTTGTAATAAGGGTAACGGGCACCTTTCCTTGCGCAGCAACAGAGAAAAGGTAACCGGGCCACCTTTCCATCCCCGCGCGGCACCGCACGGACGATGATTATGACCTGACCAGCAGCAGTAGAGAGTAGTGGCCGCCGCGCGCATCCATTTGTTGTCTCACGTCGTCCAGTGTTTAGCTCGAGCTAGTAGTACTACTAGCATGCTGCCACACCGCACGGCACGGTCCAGGGTGTTGTAGCTTGTACAGTATACTACTACGTATATGTGTACGTACATAGTAGTAGTACTGCGTACGTAGGGGTATTACAACCGCGCCTGTGTTGCAGTAAAAGACACTGCTTCAGTGCTTGCTTGTACCTGTGCGGCACATGAAAGAGTAAATACTAGCTACTAGCTAGTACAGTGTACAAATGCGTGATGGGAATCTAAAAATGGGGTTTAGTAGTACGATACGATTATTGTCATCTGCGTGATGTGGTGTACACAGGACGGTGCACCCCACATACACATATATACAGGGCTAGCCACTGATGACGATGATAATGGTGATGGCGCACTGCCGAAGTAATCACGGCTTGGTTGGCTCCTATAGCTATAGCTAGGTTTTGAGGGTCGTAGTAGTACGCGACTAATAGCAGTAGTACTGGTTACGGAGAGGACCTACAGATGGTGTGATGTTTGCGCGTCCTTTCGGAATGAATAAGGTGGCTCCACGCCAATCATCTCCAAAACCAAATCTCTACATCCCCCCACCCCCCCGGGCACCCGCACACTCGCTCTATCTGTGCGTGAACGAGAAGAAAGCAGGGGGGTGTGTCGCGAAAAAGAAAAAGCGAGCAAGAGCCGCATCCACCGGACCACCCAACCCACTGGTGCCAACACGACAATAGGTTTGCAAAGAAGCTCACCGTCTGATCCGCAAGAAAGCGCAGCTCAACAGCAGTAGTAGCAGTACTTCCAGCACCACGAGCGCCGTCCGATCCAGACACAGACGGCTGGGGTATGGACAGAGGGAGGGAGGAGGGCCCCGCGGACGAAAGCGCCGGACTCGCATCATTACAGAAACGGTCACACTCACACACGCCATCGACGGCTGCTGCATCTGCCCACCTCGAAACGGGAAAGGGGCCAAACGGCGCGCCGCTGTCATTGGGCGAAACGGGGAAAGGACGAGAAGGGGCGAAAAGGGTGGGAGTGGGACGGATGCTGCTGTGTCTGGAGTCACTCACGCCGAGAACGAGAAGAGGAGCCCTCCATCCATCCCATAGGGCGCGAAAAAAAGAAAAAGAGGGCAAAAATCAGTACTACTCCGGCCTGTTGCAGCACTAGTACCGCTTGTTGCAGCACGCAGTCAGTCAGTCCTTCAGTCAGTCAGTGTTCCGGCCTGTCGTTGCAGCAGCTACAGCAGAGTCTCAGTCCTTGACAGCTCTTCTCCTCCAATGGAACAGTAGATGCTGCCTACGACTAGCTCCACAACGGACAGTATACCCCTCCCTAGCTTTCACTTCACTGTGTGTGCGCACTTTACCTCCAACAGAGCGGATCAGACGTTGCTCCCAAAGTGGTGGTGGGTGCCAATCGCCAACGGACAATGCTGACACGTACTAAGTACTACTCTCTACTGTACTGTACCAAACCGGAGATCTTTTCCCTTTGTGACTGAGGACCCACATGTCATCCTCTCCCCACTGTAATGCACTGATTCTTGCTTGAACTAGTAGTATACTGTAGGTACTGTATTACTTGTACTACTATACTACTACTATACTACTATACTCCTCTACCTAGTGCGTAGAACACTTACGTACTACTACTACAACTACTACTAGAAACACTGCTAGATGGTCCTCCTCGTTTGGCTTTGCTACTACTACTAGCACTCGGACCAACAAGACCACTTCGTCTTCCCTCGTGTCAAAGTTGGGTTCAAGATCAAGCTTGGTTCGTCACGTCCCGCAATAAGAGTAACTGGACGACCCATGTTCGGAGGGTGGTGGGATACGCACTAACCAGAACCAGAATAATCATTTGCCACAGAGATGCCACATTTTGGCGTCATATTCACCATTGTTGTAGCTTACCATTGCTCCGCGTACCACTTTTTGCACTAATAAAGGATGCACTAATAATCTTGAATCCCATTTCAATACGCCACACAAGCCTGATAAGATGTGCGTGCGTGGGTGTGTGGTAAAGGTTTACTAACATTTTCAAATAAATACCATAAGTTTGAGATACATCTTATAATACATGCCTTGAGACCAAAACGTGGGTAATGAAGAACCCCACGAATCCAGATCGTAGCAGCCAACTACAGCAGCTAAGATGTTACAAGGCAGAGTGCAGTGCAGAGACACCAGCGCCATACCGGGTCTTCTGGTCATCTCTCGATTAAATAGTACTGTAATGGACACGGCTATCGGCAAGCTGACTATGTCACAGGGAAAGCCAGCCGCCGTTCCAAGCAAAAGACAGTTGAGCCCTGACGACAGGTCTCTCAAGCCGTCGGGGGGAAGTAGAACTGGCGGTCTGGAAACGGTGCCGGCGGCGGGTGAGAAGGAAACGGGACGCCGCCAACGGCGGTAGAGAATCCTGATGATGCTGCAGAGTTGAGCGACGGCACGTGAGGGGAGCCCTGCATTTGCCAGCCCCAATTGGGGAATGACTGGGTACCCAGCTCGGGCCTTCGCTCCATTGGTCTTTCCTGCAGTTGCAACAGCACGATAAATGGTTTAGCGCAGCAAGTCATTTACACCATCAAAACAGAGTAACGAACCAACGGTTGTTGTTCAGCAGCCCACTGGGTTCAGCTAAAGATGGCAAGGTGAGCACGCAAGTAAGCAAATCAAGACTTCATAGCTCTGTTCCCTGCTGCGATACTTTCAGGACTAAAGGTGTGCAACATGTGATCAGAGTGCTAAGATGCACCCCAGCTTCTCAGGTTACTGTCGTGCAACTGTTAGATCTGATGACCGCAGTGTTCAAAAGATGCAAATTGCAGAACTGCCTCATTGAAACATCAATCAGTTCACAGGCGAAACAGTATGTGCCATAGGAAGTACACGAGTTGATATGAGAGTTCAGGGAATATCTGCCCTTCACAGTATCATGAAAAAAGGCTGGGTTTCCAAGAAACAAGACAATCAATAGAAATACCGGGTAAACATGCTGACTATTGTTTTCCCATGCCACAGGATCAAAATAAGAAACTACTACTAGTACTTTAATATCAGTCTATACGTATCTGGGCACATTTCGTTTGTTTGTTTCTCCTCTCTCTCTCTCCTCTCTCTCTCTTTGAGATAATATGGGGCATATTCAGTTAACCTTCCAATTCCACAACAATTTCAAGTGGTTGATCGCATGGGAGTAACATAATTTGCATTTATAACACGGGGTTTTGTGTGGTAATACCTGGAGATTGGGAAAGAAGCCAGGATAAGCAGATGAGTACAAACGCTGATGGTGAGGAGGGACTGCTGTGCTCTGTTGATACACGGCCCACGGGGACGACGAGTTAATTGGCTACAGTAGCAACATAAAGGTGGAAAATCCGTAAGCTCAATAAGGTTATGTGGGTCTGCAGCCATCAATTAACATCTCAACCAACGATGATCCAACCGAAAATCCTAGAATCCTTATAGCTATTAAAGGTTCCACAAAGACAGACGACAGTTCAACCTAGTTGCTTCCATCTTAAGATTTACTATTTGTATGAGTACCTTATTATAGCTACCGCAAGTAGAAAGCCATAGAGAGAAAAATGGAGCCTTCCACTGCAGTGTGATCTTGAAGTAAGTTTACCTGAGAGGCCATCGCACTTGAAGACTCTGGGGAGTCACATGTTAGCTGGAGACCAGATACAGGATTGTCCCTTTTCGAGTCGTGAACGTTAGGTTGTGAAATCCGCAGGTCCAAATCAACAGCATCGCCGTCAACAATTCCTATGAACATTGCGACAATTGTAAGATACAGTTGAGATATTTATGTATGAAACGAAAACTTTTATTGCAAGCTGATGTAATACCCTCATTTTCGGTGTCAGGTGGAGCATCTCCTCCATTGTAGGAGCTAGGCTCAAAGTTGGTAACAGCTTCCCTCCCATTGAACCGAAGGGCTGCTCTGTCATATGCTCTGCCAAATCCAACAATTATGAAAGTCAGTAAAATTGATGAATCAGGATGTTGAAAGTATGGGCAGTAAAAACTGTACTATTATGCTACCTTGCAGCTTCAATTTCGCTGTCAAAGAGCCCAAGATAGACATACCTGCATGTAAATTCCAGATTTTAGAATGTCTCAACAAGGGATGCCTAGACAAGGTAGACTTTGACAAAAACTAATTCTGACTAAATTGTGCTAGGATTGCATTTGGCGCAAAGGCATAGGTTTGAAATCTAGTGGTTGCTGCAAATAGATATGTATCATGTTTTTAGTTGCAGTGCCATGACATAGAATGCCTAGAAAGCAAGGCACAGATCAATCTCTTTCGTGAAATATTAGAAACAGTGAGTGTTTTGGAGCGTTCAGTCTCTCACTAATATATTTGAGGCACGCTACCTATTGATAGCATGGTTTATAATTACAGTGACACGTTAGAAATCACCTACTAC
This sequence comes from Oropetium thomaeum, assembly GCA_001182835.1. Lineage (NCBI taxonomy): Eukaryota > Viridiplantae > Streptophyta > Magnoliopsida > Poales > Poaceae > Oropetium > Oropetium thomaeum. The sequence goes on along the minus strand of LFJQ01000100.1, from coordinate 448,014 downwards.
AAGTTTTATTCTCTGCCATCAACTGAAAGTGATTGGCATGGATATATCGCCAGGATCAACCCAATATGAAATGACGAGTTAGGAAAACATCATTTCTGCAGATCTTTCTCATAAACAGGGCAAGAGCACATGAACTAGGCTAACAGAGTAGAGATGTGAAAGCCAGGTACTACTATATATAGACAAAATTTAGTCTGCTTACTTCTTGCCAAGAAGCTGGCCCATCCTGGCCTCCCAGCGACCACACTTGTGCAGCGTGACGCCGCGGTATTTGGAGCTCCCCCTTGCGAACCCGGTGCTCTGGCGTCGTAGTATGTGCACGAACTCTTCCTTGGTCCAGTTCCTCATCTAAAGAACAGACTGATCAATCCATTGTAAAACTGCCGACCACAGAGACCCAGTCTGATATCGCAAGTTATTACCTGCTTCAAATCCTCTTCGTAGTCGCCAAGAGTGAAGTTGATGTCCGCTTCGAGCCCACGGAACTTGATCGCAGCACGATCATATGCCCTGCACGATGCGTATACTTGACCATTTCAGTTCGATTAAGGATCGAACACAGCAATGAATGAGAGGTCAGATAAAGTTCACGCTCTAAACCTCGCAGCGGCGTGCGCAGTGTCAAAACCACCTGAACAAAACAGCATCAGAACATCGAAACCAGATCGAACTAATTAGGAGTGAACAGGAGCTCGAGCTTGAAGGAACATGTGGCAGAACTCAGTCACTTACCTAAATAGACCTGCTTCCCGCAATCCCTGCCCAAATTAAACAGCAGCGGCGGAAATTGATTAACAGTTCATTGGCGAAGCAAATACTACTACTAGATTATTAGTAGCAGTGGATGCTATAATTACGAAGCAAGCGAGATCAGAGGCTGACCAGATGTGCGACTCCCAGCGGCCGGTCCTCCTGTAGAAGGTGACGCCTCTGTACTGCGAGCTCCGCGACCTCGGCCCGCGCCGCGTCTTCTTCGCGGCGACCACCGGCCGCTGCGCCACGCTGAGATCCTCAGAGCGGCGCGGTTGCCACACGGGCACCGGCGCCGCCGCCGTCTCCGGCTCGGCCGGCGGAGATGGGACAGGGAACAGCTGCCGCGTCATGAATCCGGAAGAGGCGCCGACAGGCGCCGCGAGTTCGCCGGAGCAGTCCTCGTCGTCGGGGTTCCCGAGCAGGCCGAAGCGGAAGCCGCCGTCCCCGGAGTTGAGGACGGACGAGCTCGACGTGCCCGAGTCCGCCGGCGACTCCACATTGAGATCCAGCACCATCTGCGATCCGGGAGCCCACGGGAGCCGAACGCTTGCTAACCTCCCGCTTAAGCTTTTCAACTCACCAGGCCAGCCAGTCACCACCGTACTACCACCGTACCGCGTGTTCCGCGCCCCACCCCTCGAGCTCGATCGGCGGATTCGATCGGTAAACACGAAAGCGGTTCTATGGCGCCGGAGCAGGAACGCAGCAGCACCGATAAGTAGCGAGGTGGGAGGAGGAGCAGTGGGTGGTGGTGGTGGCCATGGGGTGGGGTGAGGACGACGAGAGAGAGAGAGAGAGATGGTAGGGGGCCAGTGGGAGAAAAGGAAAGGGCGACGGGACGTCGAGGAGGCGAAGGGTATCAAAGGTAAACTATTTTTGTGCAGGCGAGCTTCGCTACGGTCACGCGCGCCACCGCAAACGGTGGTTGACGTGTCGCGCGGCGGCTCGCCGGAGGCAGCTGTGGCGATCTGTGCTCCCCGTGGTTTAGCTTTAATTGTTGGTTTTATCAGATTGTTTATTCAAAATTATTATAGTTCTCATCGTACTAAATAAAATAACTAAAGTTGATCTATAAAAAATAGAATAAAGTACAACAGACAAGTGTACTCTAGAGCCTGATACAGACAAAATAAAAATAGATATTTATAAATAACATTTTAGTATAATTTTAATATTAAACATTAAAATCATCGATGTCAGATGTCTGAGAATAACATACAGTCAAATTAAATTGTAGTCAAATACTATTGATAAATCAATTAGTAAAAGCATATTAAAAAATATTTTTTCACGTGAAAAAGCCAGCAACCACGCCTAAAAACCGTCGATCCCAGGTAAAACCGGCTGGCTACCGGCCAATCAGCACCCGACAATGGCGTTGTGCACCCTGCACAATCCCGGCGCGCTGCCCTGCACCTCTGTCTCTCTCTCTCCTTTCCTCCACCGGCCCCGACCAATAATGCGCGCAGACACGATCATCTCCTATTGTACTATACGCGCGCTTATTATAATACTGAGTGAATGCATGAACAAACAAAGCAAACGCCGTACGCATCGAGCGCATTTCAAAAGGTGCATTATTTCTCCGACGGGGCCAACAAAAAGATAATAATAAAAAACTCGAAATGTAAAAAAGCAGCGCCCCGTTGTACTCATCATCAGCCACGGACGATGCGCCGTGCTGCTGCTCTGGGGGCGAGCCGCGCCGGTCAAACAAACGGCCCGTTCGTGGTTGCGCGCTCGGCTGTGCGTCGAGAGCACCACCCCCCCCCCCCCCCCCCCCCCCGCGCTCGTCGTAGCCCTGCCACCGCGACGGCCGTGCTCCGTTTGACCCGCCGCCGCACGGGGCACGTACGACATGCCCCCGAAAGAAAAAACGCGTGGTCCCCGAGCCGCGCACGAGGCGCACGCATCCAGTGCCCGTTGGCTTGGTGAAGCGGTAGTAGTAACCATCAGATTCACAGAATAATCCCTTAAACTCCCAAGTCTAAAAAAAAAAAAACAGATCTCAACGGAGGATCTAGGCCGTCCATTGGACAATCCACACTTCGGCACGGACGGCTGAGACGCCCTTGGTCGCGTCCCGTGCCCGGACCGTTTCGTGCCCTACCACTGGTCCCATATGCGTGTGCTATCGACGCCATTACTCTCGAGTCCGTGCAGCCACACGGGTACACAGCTGTGCCGGTGCTCTCGTCGCCCGCCCGCGCCGGGCAACGTAGCTCGTTTCGTTTCTGGGAAAAAAAACGTGCCCGGACGGCCGCGCGCGCGCGGGTCGGTGACGGACGGAACCGTGGCCGGAAAAGGAAAGCAAAATACACTCGCGTAGCGTCCGCCCGGTGGCGGACGGAACCGTGCCCGGAAAAGGGAAAGGAAAATACACCGGCGTCGCGTCCGCGCCGGTGGTGGTCTGGTCGACGGCCAGGGAGCGGCGAGCGACAGACAGCGCCATGAATGGCCGGGCTGCAGTGCACTCGTCGGTACAGTAGTGCTCTGTCTGCCCCGCTTGAATGGTGAATGCCTCGACTCGACTGATTGAGATTGAGCCAGTGAGAGAGTTGCCGCTAGCTCTGGCCGGATGTGTCCGTCAGTGAAAGGTTACCTCGACTCGGCTGGCCTGCCTGGCCAGTGGGGTTACGTACGTACGTCGACCGTGCCGCGCCGTGCGTGATGGGTGGGAACGGATGGATTTAATGCAGACCGCGACGGATGGCCAGGCCAGGCTTCCTTTGTGTCTCACGGTTCGAGCAAAATGGTTTGAGAGTCGGTTTCGATGAAACTGACTTTACACCACCTGCGCCTAATCCTGATCCAGACCAGCAGTAGTGTTTTTATACTTGTTTTGTTTAATCTAGTAACCTGACAGTGGGAATCGATTTGTGTTCTCCTTTTTGAGAACTTTTGCGTGGCCAGAGTGGTTTTGATGGCTCTCAATTGAAAGCAGGCGATTTTGTGGGCTTTTTCGGCACGTTTGCTTTTTTCCTTTCAATATTATTTCGGGCGCAGAACTACTGCTATGATGCAGTGGATTATTTATACTGCAGATTCGAACGAAATTCTCAGCCATTCGTTCGTCCATTTGCCTTGGTCAGGTGCAGCGTACAGCTGACTAGCTGAGGTAAATAAAACACCCGTTTTGCTTTGCAACTTCATTTGTACGCAGGGTGGTTTAAAGGCCGAAACATGAAAAGGGCCTGCATTTCAAAGGGGCACGCCTGGATTTTCTCGTGGACCAGAAACCGTAGCAACAAGGAACATCTAGTACAAAGCCCGGCCCATTTACTCCATCTAATAAACTCGCCCTAGGGGGATATAAACGCTGTGCCTGCTCCCAGCCTGCAAACCCTTCTTCCGCCGCCGCCGCCGCCGCCGCCACGCCAGTCCTCCTACGCCCCTCGCCGTCTGCAACCCTACTCCCGCTACAGGCTTCGCGTCACCTTCCGCAGACACAACATGGGGTACTTCGTCATGCTTATTTCTCGACGTGTGCTTCGCTGAAATATAGATTTCTCGCTGTTTTTTCTAGATCTTATAGTAGATACTAGTTTCAACGTCTAGTGATTCATCGTTCATGATGTTTTCGTTTTCGTTTGTTACATTTTCATTCAGGAATTTTTATTAGTCTCTTGTCAAAACGAAGATTAACTTACTGCGAACTGCTTATAAAGGCTTTGCTGTAGCTTTCAGAGATCGAGCCAGTTGCTATAGAGGTTCCGTGCATCGCATTGTTGCTTGATGTTATGCTCCTTCTAAATTGCCATACTTATAGTTGTTTTTTGTTTATTGCTTCATTTAGACTGCATTTCTCACAGTTCCACAATAAGTTGGTGTTTAGCATCCTCTTTATCATGCTACAGAAATGCTCATTGGTTAGCTTTGACTGCTTAACCGCATTATCTGCCTGTCCAACTCTTTCCACGCTTCTGTACGTTAATTCAAATCTAGAAAATGTTATGCTTGAAAAAAAATTCACAATCTGTTACCTTTGTGCGTCTAGATTTATGTTTCTGTTTATAATTCCTGAACAATGGAGTATTAAATACTGGATATATGGACTGGTAAAATGTTTTCTTGGAGATCGTTTTGGCCTGATATTTTAGTGCCTGAACATACAGCAATTTATGTTTTCAAAGCTCTCGTCCCATGCATGACCGAACTGCTTAATCACTCCAAATAATCTGGTTGTCATGGAGGCACATTCTCATCACTACCGCTGTTCTAAAGCATGCTAGTACATGTTGTCACATGTGCTGACACTCTAAGTTGTATGCCACATTATGTTTTTTTTTTTTTGAAATGGTCTTTAGAAATTCTGAAAATTCCATTGTTTCATTTGTTAAATCTATGGCTTAGTTATCCATATATTAGCTCTTGGGGTGGACCTGTATCTGTATATAGTGTAAATTTTGCTGTCTTGGTCGTTCATGTTCCAAATTTAAAGTTTCCAATGCACAAGTAAAATAAAACCCAGTAGGAAGTTCATGAAAAAGTAAATGTAGTTTGCTATATCAGTGCTTGCCTTTATGGCCTGGTTTTGCCTCCTTTTCCTTGAGCTTTAAGGGTGATCATCCTAAACTGCCTGTTTAACTGATGGAGTCTACTACCTCCATTTTTTAATTGTTGACACTTTCTAGTACAAATTTGTACTAAAAAGCGTCAACAATAAAAATACGGAGGTAGTATGAAATTTCTCTCACTTCCTTTGTTTTTGTTAGTTGAGTATGTAACTGCTTTCACCATTATGTGCCTCTTTAATAACTGCTTATTACTGGAGTATTGAAGCTGAATTCTCATTTGCTACATCTCGAGCACACAGATTTAGTGAATGCTGATGTTTGTGGTTTCATCATTGTAGTAAGACACGTGGTATGGGAGCTGGGCGCAAGCTCAAGACCCACAGAAGGAACCAAAGGTGGGCTGACAAAGCCTACAAGAAGAGCCATCTCGGCAACGAGTGGAAGAAACCCTTTGCTGGTTCATCTCATGCCAAGGGAATCGTCCTTGAGAAGATGTGAGTTCATTAAGGGCTAGCACTACTGCTACTCATTTCATCTGAAATTAACCTATACCTGACGTGCCGTTTCTTTACAGTGGTATTGAGGCTAAGCAGCCAAACTCTGCTATCCGTAAGTGTGCCCGTGTCCAGCTGGTGAAGAATGGAAAGAAGATTGCTGCCTTTGTGCCAAACGACGGTTGCCTGAATTTCATAGAGGAAAACGTGAGTTGTGTTTCTTCACTCACATAAAAGGTCATTATGAGCTAACAATGCACTCCGTCTCATTTGCTCACTGTTTACCTGTATTCTCCGTCTATGTAGGACGAGGTGCTCATTGCAGGGTTCGGTCGTAAGGGTCACGCCGTGGGAGATATTCCCGGTGTCCGTTTCAAGGTCGTGAAGGTCTCTGGTGTTTCCCTGCTCGCTCTCTTCAAGGAAAAGAAGGAGAAGCCGAGATCTTAAATCACCCCACCCCCACTTTAATGCAATGATCTCCTGTGCTTGTGGCTCTTTGGCGTACAAGGAGTCTGTCTTATCAGAACTCATGTTGAGATGAACCTACAACTGTTTGGTCATACTTTTTTTAGTAAACATCTGAATTTAATTGAATTCTATCTATGTATAAAACTATTAGTCATCAACCTATCATATAGTTTATATCATTGTCATGGTGCTCCTAGTATGTATGCCTTGCTTTATTGAACTTGCTAGTAGTCTGATTCTCTTGTCGCTGAGGTGACGGATGGGAACCGATAGCTGGCTGCTGCTAACTTTGTTCATCTGGACCGTAAATTGTGGGATCGAACGGCAGAGTGCCCGGCTGTCTAGTTGCCATTGCCACGCTCATGCTGTCTGTTCATCGGCAGAGAGCAACGGGAGATCGCGATCCGGCGAAGGTCCGGCGTGGAGTTCCATGTCCGGCGAAGGACAGCGTTGAGCTTGACCCGGGCAGTCCCTATCTGCGTCAGGTCAGCAGCCCCAGGGCCCGCCTTCAGTAAACCAAAAAGTTTCACTTCCAAGTGGGTCCGCTGACAGGTTCAACTCGTTTGGTCCGCCGTGTCAGACTCCCCATCCAACGAGGTAGCATCGTGTCACGGGGGTCGCGAGCCGTGACCGAAACAAACGAACCCTTTTGCCTCGGTCGTGTGGCCGGCCGACCCCGTGTATAATAAAAGAGGCTGGCGAAGTAAGGCAGGTGAATCCAAGTCTGGTGTTCGACTAGGCGCGGCGGCCGAAGCTGTGAGCGCTGCCCCTGCCTCCTCTGCTCCGCTCCGGCCGAGCTGCCCGCAGCCACCGCCGCCGGCGCGCCTAGCTGGCCGCCCCGTCGCATGGAGATGGCCCCCGCGCCCCTCTCAGCTAACCCGCGCACAGTGGAGGAAATCTTCAAGGACTTCTCCGGCCGCCGCGCGGGCCTCGTCCGCGCCCTAACCGCCGGTAACTACAGCTTCCCTCGCCTTGCCTCCCTCGCAGTAGCTGCTCCCTGTGCGTAGATCTAACGGTGCTCTCTCGTCTCGTCGCGTCGCCGGTGCAGAGGTGGAAGATTTCTACGGCTGCTGCGACCCAGGTGAGTGAGATCGATCTGCAGCGACCTGTTTTCCGGGTGCGTGTGGATCCGGGGAGGAACTCAGCGGATCGGGATTTTGTTTGCCTGCGTACAGAGAAGGAGAATTTGTGCTTGTACGGACTTCCCAACGGGACGTGGGATGTAGCGCCGCCGGCGGAGGAGGTGCCGCCCGAGATGCCGGAGCCGGCGCTGGGAATCAATTTCGCTCGCGACGGCATGCAGCGCCGCGACTGGCTCTCCCTTGTCGCGGTCCACTCCGACTCATGGCTTCTCTCCGTTGCCTTTTTCTTCGGCGCCCGCCTCAACGCTAACGACCGGTATCAATGCTGTTGCTCCACGGAACTTCTGAATTCGATTTCGAGCAATGACCGCGTTTTGTGTGGAAAAAAAAATCTGGAATGTATGTTTTCTCCTGTAACCGATGGTTTTGCCAATTGAATTTCTTTGCCTTTGTTTTTGGATTATTAGTTTGATGAATGTAATTCACTTTTTTTTTTTGGCCTCTGTGGTGGAGTATTTGCTTGATGAGGGTTTGTTTAGCTACACTCCAATCCATATAAATTAAGAGGATTGAGGGAGAAATTAGTCCATTTCTACCCTAAACCACCTCAATCCTCTCAGTCCATAAGGATTGGAGTGTTGCCAAACAAAGCCTGAATGTAATTCAGTTTCTGTGCATTTGTGGTGGACTATTTGCTTGATGGATGATCGGTGGTGGATGGGGGTATGCCTGTTCGAACTTATCATCGATTTATTTGTTTCACTTGGTGCATGTGTGCGCATGTGCACATGTTTATTGTGCCCGTCTTTTTGTTTGCTTTGAGTGAATTGGGGTTCATGCTTTGTGGATGAGCTCGCTTTATTGCCCTCTTTCCTGTAGCTTCAAGCCTACATGGTGCAAACAGAACCTTAATCCTTTACTATTGACTGATGGTGATAGTGTACTTCATCGGATTCGATGTAGACAATGCCAAAACTCTGGGCCCAACCCTTAATGCCTTTTCCCCCCCTCCCCACTAGGCCTGAAATCATTCAAAGAAGTAGAAGAGGATCTTGTGCTTTTGTGTTGGTCCATCCTTGCATTGTCAGTTGTTTTAGGGATTTAATGCAAACCCCACTTTTTATTTTGTTCTCTTTTTTTTTCTTCTCTTTTTTGTTGTTGTTATGAACAACCCCGTCTTGTGGAACTAAAGATTAAAGTGGCATCTGCAAGTCAGAAGCCTATTCTACACTGATTGATGGCCCATTCATTTCTGCAGGCATTCTGCCTTTTTTATTGTATGATAGTTTGTTTTCATCTATGTCGATGTTTTTATGGTGATTGGCCAAGCTACCACTTACTGGCGGATGCAATGTGCGTGTACTGTGTAGAATAGGAAACAAAAGAAGTTCGTTGACCAAGCTGAGAACGGAAGTGGTCAAAGCAGCTAGTAGTGAGTAGTGAATCTTGTTTTCTGAAAATTTCACTGAGCATTTTAGCTGCTTCCTGCGATCAATTGCTGTATTTTGCCTGGAAACAATAGTAGCTTTTTTTAGGGCAATATTAGCTGGGTTGTGCCAAAATTGAAGTGGGACAAACTGAATTGTTCATTTCGGTACCAACATAGCTTTCTTCTGGGATATTTTGATTGTTCAATATAATGCTTAAAGAAAAATATTGATTAACATGTGCTTAATTGGAAATTGGTGATTACCTATTCTGATCTTGGCAGTTCTGGGTGGTTTTCCTATCCTAGTACAAGGTTTTATGTATAACTTTGTAGTGTAAACAAAAAAAAAATTGTTGTTTCCTCTGATTATATCTCCTATAAGGGGTTGTGGATTCTTATTCTCAGCATTTATTTTTTTTAGTGCTTTACCCGTCTCTAGTTTGATTTGCATCGACCCCCTTGGGGAAAGGGCTGACTTTAATTCATACGTCCCTTCCATGAGAAGCATAGTAAATTTTTTCATGCTTTTATACCTCTGTAATCCATATGCCTTTTCATTGTAAGCATTTCGGTTTCACATCATTTTATGATTACTGAGTATTTCTTGAAATTTCAGTCTGCATAGTTTTCTTGTGTTAAACATCCTGGGATATGGTATCCATGATTTTTATATTCTGACTACTTTAATTGACTGCTCTGTTTAGGTTAGCTCTGTCTATATTTGTATTGAGTCTTGATTTGATGTTTCTAACCAAAAGAGACAAATTAAGATTGAGATCGGAAAGTCAGTGCATAAGAATTTTTTCTTTTCAAATTTGTGTGAAAACTTAAGCTGAATGCTCTTACTAATTAGATGTTTATTGCTCTTTTATATCCCAGGAAGCGTTTATTCTTCTTGATCAATGATCTTCCAAGTGTCTTTGAAGCATTCGTTGACAGGAAGCACGGCAGAGATAGGTCTGGTATTGATAGCAGCGGCAAGTCCAGACATTCATCAAAGGTGCCCTTATTCATTCCTTCAAGTAGTTTAATTCCTCTCTAATTTCAGATGGAAACATAGCTATTTATGTTTAGACCTAAAGAACATAAAATGGCCTAAACTTTCTTGTGTACAGAGAGGAAGCGATGGCCAAGCGAAGAAATCTAGGGCAGCTCCGCCTCCGGAAGAGTATGATGATGATGAAGATGAAGATCACAACGAAACCTTCTGTGGGACCTGCGGGGGTCTCTACAACGCGAATGAATTCTGGATCGGCTGCGACATTTGTGAGCGGTGGTTCCACGGTAAGTGCGTGAGGATCACCCCCGCCAAGGCGGAGCACATAAAGCACTACAAGTGCCCTGACTGCAGCTCGAAGAAAATCAGGCAGTAGATTGCAGTGTGTGCACCTGTCGTCGCCACTGACCCATCTGATCAAGACCAAACCATACTCCCGCTCCATGTTTGCAGCTAGCTGATGTGAATCCCTCTAGATGTTGTCCTGTTGTTTGGTAGGAAGAGGCAAAGGACTGATAGAACATGCTCGTTGCTCATTTTATGATGGGACAATTGCACTTTTGCCCTTTTTTTGAACTCCAAATATGATTTTACCTTTTTTTTCATCTTTGCACATTTTCCCTCCTTTTTTTTATATTGAAAGGGCTGTGTCTCAATGGTTTCTGCTGGCGTTAAAAGAAAATAGCCGGCCAGATTAAAATGACTGCCTTAACATCCGTAGTAATTTTGAAATCAGGTGTACCGGAGCACTTCATCAGTTCGATTGATATACTAGTGAGGAGATGCAGCAAGGAATCTGTACAACGAGATATTAGTACTGCAATTTACTGCAACCAACCCTTAAAACAAGAAAGCAAACACACGAGGATCATGTTTTCGAATAGAGCAGAGTGGCAAGTCTGCTCTGTTTGAATACAAAAGACCTGTCACATTTTTTTCAGGAATGATCTTTCTTTTAAAGTGGGAAATGCTGCAGTTACAGTTGAGGCTCCACCATCTGATCTGTACAGTACCAATGCATGTTTGTGCGTCCGATTAAAAATAAGTATCTCGTTCTTTTTCCTCTGCAGTCTGCACCTTCATTTCCCATCGGCAGCGTCCTAGGGCCTAGGCCAACCGAGCCGCTCCCACTCCCGAGCGCGCTCACCCTCGCGCCACGCGTCAAGCTTCTTCTCGCCTTCTTCCGGGCCGACCTCACCGTCCAGTCCCTCGACGAGTGGCAGGTCAAGTCCGCTCAGATTTCCTCTTCATCCTCCACGGCAACAACCACGGCGTTGCTCCTCGGCCTTGACGCGGCGCCATTTGTGGGCTTCCGTTGACGCTACACAACGCGTGGGCGTATCCGGGAAGCCTCACGGTGAAGGACGGCGAGCACGCTCCGGGGGGGGGGAGGGGCGAGCGCTGTGCTTGACATGCATCATGTTGGTTGCCGGGGAAAAAGGTGTATTTGAACCCGATCCCTTTTTCTTGCTCTTCGATTGTGGTCGGGAGGGACGTTGCGCATTCATTTCTCGTCGCATCGGCGAGATTTTTTGGCATGTTCGTTTCCTGTCTGCTAGGTTTGCTGTTTCCATTCCCATTGGATATATATTGCTCCTAGTATTATGATATCTGTGTGCTTTCCCTTGCCTCAATCCCCTACGTCCTGTGGCCTCGAATTGTTGTGTTGTGATGGTAACTAGCTCTCACATTCACTTATATGTCAATTTGCGTAATTTTAGTTGTCTGCTGCTTCCATTTTGTGGATCAAATAATCATGCTCTGTTTGGTGGTTATTTGTCCATGGTTATGTTTAGAGAGTTGGTAAATATGTAATGGGAGTAAACAAAACTGTTGTACTCAATAGTTTCAATATAGATTTTCAAAAAAAAAATTTAAATTTTTGCTATGTATGCAATTTTATTAGACCAACACATAATTTGAGCCATTGAAAGTGTCAATAAGATGGACAAATGTAGGAAGCTTTTAGGTTGGGTTGGGAGTGTGAATAAATAAGGAGGTGTAGATAACTATTGGAGATTTTTAATTTATAAAAAACAATACTCAGACTCAAGAATAGTTTATATAATATAAGTTAGAGTTGCTATAAACTTGCCTAAATGTGTTGTGCTAGAGGTAGAGCCTGAGTTATAAAAAGAGATGAGCTAAAAAAAATAATTGTCAACGAAGGTATTATATTATGTTGGTTGAAGAATGAATGAAACTTTCTTTTCTAGCATAAACAAATAGAGCTATTTTAAACAATGTATTTTTAAAAAGATTATTAAAATATCTTTGAATATAATATTTTCTATAAACATTTTCATGGTATCTTGAAGTATGATATTTTCTATAGAATGTCTTCAAATATCTTAAAACAACTAAATGTTATTTTGAATAATTTAGTAATAAAAAATTAGTTGATTGATCATCATTTTAATATGATTTAACTAATAAAAATTATGATAATTCTATATTGTCATTAAAATACTAGACAAATATGGTGCCACATATTCATATATTAGATCTCAGCTATTGTGCTATTGTGTGTCGCATTTTTCTTCCTACTGGGTAACTTACACTACTTACACAATCTCTCTTCGCTTGTCACAACATCGTTTTTCTAGAAAATTTGTAGGATCTGGATATTAGATGAGACGCAACCTAATTAATGACAAATTTTGACATTCAGTTAAACTTTGAGACACATCTTAAAGAATTTATGAAGCTACAAATTGTGAAATTCGGATTATAAATTGGAAGGTGAAAGAATTTATCTCTGAAACAAGTTTTATTGCTAGAGATAATTTTTACTACTTATTTAGTATTATTGTTCCTTACTTGCACTTGAAGCTAGATCATAGAATCTAGACAAACAAACAATAGTCAAACTTTTTTTATATTCAAAATTTTAAAATTTTAGATTTTCCACTAAATTTTGGAAGCTAAAGTGGCATAATCGCTAACACGGTGGCTTAATTACTTGGGCTGGATTGGGCCACCAAAGGCGAGGCGCCGCACTGCTGCTGGTAGAGAACATGCCGGCGATGGTTGGATTTGGAATCGACGCCGCTCCAGACACGAACGCACTGGCCTCCACCCCGAACCTAAAAGTAAAATCACAAGCTGCCGCCGCCGGCACCTAGCCAGCAGCACACGACCAGGCAGCACCAACCAGCACTGCAACAGCGGCGAGACTCGCAGTCGCGGCAACCCGTCGCCCCCTTTTAGGTGTGGCGGCTGCCCTACTTCGCCATATTGGTCGGTTTGCCTCTGATTTGGGTGGATCAAATTCGTTGTTCAATGTATTGTTTGTTTTTTTTTTCTCAGCAAAGGATCATGGAGAGCGACAAGTTGCTGAATCTACCGATGGACGTCATCGAAACGATCCTGTCGAAGATCCCCGATCCCGCCTCCTTAGTGCGCCTGGCTTCAACCTGCAAGTTCTGGCGCAATCTCATCAAGGACGAAGCCTTTCTCGACTCCCTCCAGAGGCGGCGCCACAGCCACGGTCTTGCCCCGTCCATGCTTCTCGGCTTCTTCTACCAGGACAACACCGTGTCTCCGCCTCTGCACGCACTGCAGCATGATGACGACCTCGATTTGGCCCCGAGCTTCATGCCCACGTCTGAATTCATTATTGGCAGCAGAGATAGCGTCCTCTCACCGCCGGTTACCGTTGATGCCTTCATGCGAGTGGGTGTCGTCGGCGCAATCCTCAACTTCTATGAGCCGTTCGCGTCGAAAGACGGCTTCTTGGCGCTCCGGCACAACTCGAGAGCCAGCCAAGCCAGTCTATACGTCTGCAATCCTCTATCTCTTTACATCCACGACATTCCTACGTTCCCAGGTAACGTGGAAGTTCACAAGTTCGCCTTACTCGTCGACGAGGACGTCACCACTGAAGGCCAGACATGTCGATCCTTCCAGCTCGTAGCCATTTATTTCAGAAGAAGAACGAGGACGTGTGACGGCTGGACGTACAGCTCGAAGAACACGCGTTGGGAAAGACTCGGACCCTTTCCGGCGCTGCTGCACGGCCTCAACATGGTGAAATCCCCTACCGCTGCTGCAGCGTCGCATGGTGCCGTCCATTTTCTCTGTGGGAACTCGATGAACTGGACGCTGACTCACGTTGCCAGGCTTCACGTCGGCACGGGAGAGCTGTCGTACTTGGAGCTCCCTTTGGCTCCAAACTGCGGCAGGGGAAATATGTTGGGAAGCTCTGCGAATGGTGGCCTGTTGCTGCTGTTACTGGAAGACCTTGAGCTGTCGCTCTGGAAGCACGACAGCAAGCTCGGCAGCGGCTCCGGCAGCTGGGTCCTCCCCGAAACGGTCGACCTGGGAAGCCTCTTGCCGCCTGAGGTGGTCCGGATGCGGCACAGGTCAAGGATCGTGCTCGAGACTTTTCTTGGGAGGAGCGGTGCGGTTGTGCTTCGGGTTGAAGGGGAGGAAGGGTCGTTCTTTCTGTTCAGTTTCGCTGACGGGTCGATGAGGAAGATTAGTGGTGATGGTGACGAGAAGTATTGTTCCCTCTGCCCATATGAGATCGACTGGCTTTCCTGCCTCGCGATCACCAACCTCGTCGCCGATGGCTCACTGGCGCATGATGGTGAACGGAGTAGGATTCAAAACATATGGGTGGCAGTAAAGGCTGCACAGGATATGTGAAAAAGAATTTATACTTTTTTCAAGACTCTGCATGATGAGACCGACCATTGTTATTTACAAGCTTTGTGTATGATTCTTACACATGGTACTTATGGATTTATGGTTTTATAGTATTTTTATTGGCTGCAGTGTTCTCTAAATGAATGTCGTAAATTTTTGTCCTTATTTTTTCATGTCATTCTCAAATGAAACCACAAAATATTACTGTCTCAGTACTAAAGAAAAATAGAAAGTTTTGTAAGTGAGGGAGGAATGGGATTCGGTCCAAGAGTGCTGCAGTATGAGATCAAGAGCCGACAAGGCATTTACCTCAAAAAAAAAAAAAAAAAACCGACGAGGCATGCAAGCTGAAAAGCGTCCGTCGATTCGACTCGACGAAACCCCAACCCCAACGATATTCGAAAGAGGCCAAACCCCTGGACCGACTCGACTCAACCAGACCAGGCCAACCACAAACACCAAACCCCTTCTCCCCGTCTCATCCAACGCCGCCACCGGACAGGAGCAGCAGCAGCAGCAGCAGGCCAGCAACCATGGCGCCGGTGGATCCCCACTCCTACACCGACGTCGCGCACCCGGTGACCAAGCACGCCGCGCTGGCCTTCTACCTCGACTTCACCGCCTCCACCATCCACGCGTCCGCGCTGCTCACCCTCTCCGCGCCGCACTCCGGAGACCTCGTCCTCGACACCCGTGCCGTCACCGTCCACTCCGCCACCACCGTGGCCGACCCGCCGGAGCCCATCCCCTTCTCGCTCGCCTCCACCCCCGACCCCGTCCTCGGCTCCGCCCTCACCCTCACCCTGCCCCCCGACACCACCTCATTCCGGCTCACCTTCTCCACCTCCCCCGCCGCCTCCGCGCTGCAGTGGCTCGCCCCGCCGCAGACCGCCTCCTCCCAGCCCTTCGTCTTCTCACAGTGCCAGTCCATCCACGCCCGCTCCATCTTCCCCTGCCACGACACCCCCGCCGCGCGCATCACCTTCTCCCTCCTCCTCAACGTCCCCGCCCAGCTCTCCGCCGTAGCCTCCGCGCGCCACGTCGCCCGCCGGGACCCGCTGCCCTCTGACCGCCGCGGCGCGTGCGAAGAGGCGCTGTGGTGCGCGTCCGGCCGCATCGTCGAGGAGTTCGAGATGGAGCAGTCCGTGCCGCCCTACCTCTTCGCGTTCGCCGCCGGCGGGATTGGGTTCAGGGACCTGGGCCCGAGGACGCGGGTGTATGCCGAGGGAGGGGACAAGGTCCTTGATGAGGCGGCCAGGGAGTTTGCTGGGGTGGAGGAGATGGTCAAGGTCGGGGAGACGCTGTTTGGTCCGTATGAATGGGAGAGGTTCGATCTGCTCGTGCTGCCACCGAGCTTTCCATACGGAGGCATGGAGAACCCCAGGATGGTGTTCCTCACCCCTACAGTGATTAAGGGGGACGCTGCAGGGGCACAGGTTGTGGCGCATGAGCTCGCGCACAGTTGGACTGGGAATCTGATTACTAACAAGACCAACGAAGACTTCTGGCTGAATGAGGTGAAGTCTTTTTGCTGTCATTATCATCGTGTACTTTACAGTTAATTCTGAAATTTGCTATTTGTGAAGTCTTTCATGGCATCAAATAGTTGTGTTAGCCAAATAAAATCAGTACCTCGTTTAAGGTTTGAATTATGGATCTGAAATTTGATGTCCTTGTTTAGATTAGCACAATTTTTCTCTTGAGGTGATGTGTTTCTTTACAATCGAGACTGGAGAAACATGTGTCCTTATTTTAGGATGCATGTCTTCTGCTCAAATATGTTGCGATCACAGGGTCTGGGTTGAAAGCACTTTCCATGGCCCCATTTGTCTTCTAGTTCTTTTACTTTCTCTGACCAGAGTTTACAATTTTTGGAATGTTACCTCGAGCTAAGATGGGAGCTGTTACACAGGGTACATATTAGATAATTGAATGGGTCTGGCTGTGATTTATGTAGATGTTGCATATTTGTATTTTCTCATGTCTCGTTCAAGTCCCATATCATCGTCACTGCATACAGGGATTCACAACATATGCTGAGAGGAGGATTGTTGAGGTGGTCCAAGGGGAGGAGCGAGCGGCCTTAAACATGGGAATTGGATGGAGAGGGTTGAACCGAATGATGGACAGGTTTAAGGATAACATGGAGTTCACCAAGTTGAAGCCGAAGATGGTGGGGATTGACCCTGATGATGTGTACTCTGAAGTGCCCTACGAGAAAGGATTTCAATTTCTTTGGCGCATCGAACGCCAGGTTGGTGGAACTAACTGTTTCAATATACTATGTAGTACTTTTTTATTTAATTCACCGATTGTTTCTGACTGATTTTTAATTGTACTGTCCTCATTTTTCTGCTGTTGTTCTTAGATTGGTCGACCTGCATTTGATGATTTCATAAAGAAGTACATTTCTACGTTCAAGTTCCAATCGATAGACACGGAAACATTTCTTGAATTTCTGAAAGCCAATGTGCCTGGGATAGAAAACGAAATTGACCTTCACCTGTGGATTGAGGGGACTGGTATTCCTCCTGACGCCATGGAACCAGATTCAGCTATTTACAAAAAGATCTGCTCCTTAGCTGGAGAGTTCAAGTCTGGGAAACTACCAAGTGAAGATGAGGTAGCTGACTGGAATGGGCAAGAATGGGAGCTTTACTTGGAAAATCTACCCAGAGATGTTGAAGCCTCACAGGTATACTTATTGATTGCTATTTCTATGTATTAATACCTTTGGAAATTATGCTGCTTCGGATCATGATGCAATGCAGTATGTGGTGACTATCGTAGTATGAACTTTGCAGTGTTATGTATCTGGTATTTCGGTCCTATAATCAAATATTGAACACTGCAAAATGTTTGTTTTCCTTTCTTTTTTTTTTCTTTTTTTTGAATCAAGAGCACTTCTCCTCACTAATCATTGGAATATGATCATGTTGCAAACATTCCAACAAGAATTGAGGAGTAGTCCATTCTACTTTAGTATCTTTATCTGTTACAGCCATACGTAAACTGTGTGATGAGCCCCAGGCAAATACATTTATTAGTGGTGGGTCAGTACTGCAAATACTTTTTTCTTTCCAGTCTCCATTTTTATCAGTGCTGGTTGAGTGTTGTTTGAAACAATATAAAAATATCACAAGATTCTGAGTATTTTCATCTGTAAACTAAATAGCGCTCATTAGCAAGTACTAGCCTATAGCTGTTCAATCTGGGCATCTAGGAATATGTTAGCTGAGTCAGGGCGGTTTAAATTAGCTTGCCCTTAACTAGTACTAAGATATACTGTGCCGAGTAAGAAAGTTTTCAGTTATTCAGGTTTGGAGTTTCCTAGTTTCTTCTACTGTAATTTGCTTTCATCTATGACAAACTGTTAAAACATCATGTTGTGGATCAGAGCTTTGCTTTCTAGTGTAAAATAAGCAAAGATATACTCCCTCCGGATGCAAATTATTGACGTTCGGACAGCCTGTTTGAACTAGTTTTGAACTAGCTTTTTGGTCGGAACGTCAACAAAAGAAATACGGAGGGAGTAGTTCTCCAGCAGTTTAAACATGAAAAATCACCTGCTCAAACATCCATCTGTTGTCATGCAGGTTACTGCACTTGATGAACGGTACAAGCTATCAGAGAGCCGTGATTATGAGGTCAAAGTTGCTTTTCTTGAGCTGGCGATTCCTGCTGGGTGCAAGTGTTATTTCAACGAGGTTGAGAAATGCTTGAAGCAAGTTGGAAGGATGAAGTACCTCCGTCCGCTCTATAGCTCGCTGGCTAAGTGCTCCAGCGAGGAGAAGATGCTGGCCCAGAGGATCTTCTCGGAAGCTCAAGAGTTCTACCACCCGATAGCTCGTGGTGTTGCAGAGAGCATTCTGTCGAAGCATAGTTAGTTAGCTAACTGAGGCTATTGCGTACTGGATTCACGGCTTTTTTCAGGGCTGAGAGCAGATTGCTAAGTCACTGTGGTGTTTGCGTAATACGATCGCCCATGTAGGTTAAATGATGAACTGAATCTTGATAAGACGTGGAGACATGATAACTGTACTTCCCTGATAATGCTTCTCATGTTTTTCCGATGTTTCTGATGTTGTAAGTACTATATCCATTTGATTTGGCTTGCTAGAGCTTCATGTTTCTTTTCTAAAGGAAATAAAACTCTACTATGGATGATGATCTTCATAAAAAAGCAGTGCGTTCACTTCGTTAGCAAAAGGAATGCTTCTGTTGCCGGGACTCGGACCCGGGTCTCTCGGGTGAGAGCCGAGTATCCTAACCAGCTAGACTACAGCGGATTTTGGACGACACGACAGTTAAATAGCTATTAATCTATACTCCCTCCAAGGTCTAAATTCTAGTCGCTGGAGGATTTTGCTCCAAAGAACCTAAATGAAGTCACTGGGGGTTTAGGCATGAATTAACGTGTCTAGTAATTAAAGCAAAACCTATAAAAGTTGAAAAAACTTGTAGTCCCAAGAATCAAACCTATGCTGGGTGGCACGGGTAGGACGGGTATCTGGGGTTATTTAATATTTCTTGGTATGAAATATGTTGTCTAAAATGACTTTTTTTTGGGTCTGGAGGGAGTAATAATTATTAAACAATAACCCTTGTTTTTCAACAAGTGAGAGGGCCCTAACTTCATGCTCTACCAAACAAAGCAAGATGTGGCCACTCCAAAGATAGCCAATTACAGAGAACGCCCTAAATTTGCTCCAAGGCATGCTTTTCTTCGACCCTTTTTATGTCGTGAATCGCGCGGCAGGCCATCTAGAACTTGGTACATATACAAATCCACCTCCAAGCAATGCAGCATTAAGTGTTGAAGCCATTTCGTCAAAGTTAGTTTAATTAGTTCTGCCTGTTACAGGGTCCAGGTAATGTAATATGAATTCTTATGAACATTATTATTATATATGTTGATCCATGTTGGTGGTAAGTATGATCTTCACATTTCTCCATGGACATCATGTAAGCTCGTAGGGACTTCACTTTTCTACATGAACATCTCATAATTCCGTTGCCAAGTAATGAAATTCTAGATAGAGAGACACCCCTTGTTTTAGGAATAAAATGTTGATCAATGTCCATGGCACCTTTAATACATAACTCGTATTGTAACTCTCTTATTCTGATGTTAGGTGTTGAACATGTGAAGGAGATATGGGTGGTGGGAAGGACAAACCTGATTTTTCGGATGGAGATAAGGGTTTTCATGGAGCAGGTGGATACGGTCAATATCCCAATGGATACCCTACTCCCCCTGGTGCATATCCTCCTGGACAAGGTTACCCTATTCTACCTGGTGGGTACCCTCAACCTGGTGGATATCCGCCTCAGGGTGCATACCCTCCAGGGGCATATCCTCCAGCGGGATATCCTAACTATCCACCAGCTAGTGGTTATTCTGGACAATATTCTGGACAATCGATGCACGTTCCTCCTCATGGTATATGTTGTCTTGTTGTTCACTGTGTCTCTTAAATTTATTAGTAATATAAAATATTTTGATAAAACATTACAATGTTTGAAGTTGCAATCAAAATATCCTATATATTAGAGTTTTGAGGACAATTTGAGAAAACAAGAACAAATACGTGATCTACTGTATATACATCGAAACCTTTTTAATTATTTAGGCCATGGTGCTATGTACGGAGGAGGTCATGGGGCCGCAGGCGGTTCCGCAGGCTACGGTGCGATGATGGCCGGAGGTGCCGCGGCAGCAGCTGCAGCGTATGGAGCTCACAAGGTATCACACGGCCACGGCGGGGGCTACGGGATGTACGGCCACCACGGCAAGTTCAAGCATGGCAAGTTTAAGCATGGCAAGTACGGCAAGCACAAGCATAAGAAGATGTTCGGCCGCAAGTGGAAGTGAAGGGGATGAAATGAACCGCATGTCGTAGTTAATTGTATGCCAGCCGCCTTGCCATTTTGGCTGTCAAAAACTTACTGGTATCTCTACTTATGAATTATGATGATGAACGTCTTATTACATCTGGTCTAGTAGTGTGGAAACAAAACAAGGTGCTTTTGCTGCATCGTCGTCAAAACTGATATATGGGCCATTCCTAAGCAGGGCCGTGGGCCTATTAAAACAGTAAAACCCAATGGCCGGTGCGCACTGCCTACGATAGTAATCCTGATGACCGCGTCACCAGTCACCACACAACTGGATCTTGTTTCTTCAGACGATTTCTCCACACCGTCAAATCACTCTTCCTTAGAAGAAGACGAAGAACAGGACACAGCAACGCAGCGTCATGCTTTTATAGAAAAACACCAAAGAAACTAAAACACAATTAATCACATTACTGCATAATAAATTCAATTATTGTCAACACGTTACACTACTCCTATCAACAAAAAAAATTGACATAATGATTTTATCTAGCAATAATGTGACCAATCGAGTATCCAATCAGAAACGCGCACATCCAAACTCTCTTCTTCCGGACCCGGCCTCCACTCGTATGATGACTTGCCATAGATGTCATGGGGGCAGGCCGCTGCCCATGCTCCATGTGGAAGTAGCTTCTGTTGGAACTCATCCATCCTACCATCTAGACTGAGGTTCACACTGAAACTTATGTTCACCTTCCGGATATCCGTGGCGCTTGCGAGTATAGATTGCAAGAACCGTAGTTCACAGTCGGTTCCTGTCAATCCTCTAAACTCTGCTTTCTGGAGGTGGACGAAGGACATGCTGCTGGATTCCCAGTGGTCTTGGTGGTCGCAGGCGAACGACATGGAGTCCCTAACGTCTTCTTCCGACGAAGCTTCATCCTGTTGAGATGGCATGCATGGATGGTTTAGTGTGACACAACAGCTGAGAGTATATATATATATATGTATATATATATATATAATGGCGGCATGAGATGGAGTCTACGACACTCTATAGCTTACGATTAGTTAATTACTCACCCACATCTTGCAACCATGCACTTCGTCTTGTGTAAGGCTGAGATATCTGAGATTGTTGAATCGTGTGAGGAGACCTGCTACGCCATCTCCGAATGAGTGTCGCTCAGCCATAAGATGGACATGAACTGCCAACAATGTGACACGGGGGAGCTCTGGTATCTTATCTTTGATCACGTCAATGCTTTTCTGTAGATGATCAAACACAAGGATCGAATTTGAACCTTGAAACGTCATCAATTTTCTTATATAAATGATCTCCAAGTTACAAAATTCAGTGTGACAAGATATTACTGTACATTCATTTTTAGTGAAAAAAAAATGGGGCAAGCGTACGTACCTCCGGAACATATAGATGAACAAGAAGATCTGTGGCCGAGCTACAACGCTGCATGAGGCCGATGCTAGCGTCGTTCATGTCGCCCTCAGAAAACAACACTGGCCCAAGGATACTAGTAGTAAAAACATGAAAGGTGAGGTCAACCTTGAGGCCCCACACGCACGGCAAGTCCCCGCCGTGGACGCCAACCCGCGTACTGTTGTGCAGGAACGCGAGTTTCTCCAGTCTCGGGGCCGAGATGGTTACCGACTCGGTGTCCGCACACGTCTTTACTTGGAGATGAAGGAGGTTGGGAGTCTTGAGCTCCAACGACTTCATCCCTTCCATGGACTGGAGCCATACGTCCAGCAGCGCTTCGTTATCCAGTACGAGCTGCTTGGTTGTTCCTCCGCAGCGCTTGAAGTCGACGCACACCATGCAAAGCTTCTTCAGGCGCGGGCAGCAGGCCGAGGACAGGAGGCGGGAAAGGAGGTCGCCGCTGCCGTTTTCTAGCTTTACGAGATTGACCTCGAGATCCGTCAGCAACGTGAACACTGCAGTTGAAGGGAGCCGGACTCTGGCCACAATGTTTATGTCCAAGTGCATGGTCACCAGATTTGCAGAGCTAGGAAGGTCGTCAAGATCTATCATGGCCGTATCTTCCTCTTCGTCCTTTTCATCGTCATCATCATCGTCATTAGCAAATTCGACCACTTCATCCCGAACGTCCACTTCTTCGTCCACCTCTAGTCCCGGCATCAGAAACTTTTGAGGCAGACTCAGGTCCAAGAAGAAAGACGTCACCGGATGCCGCACAGCATACTGAATCCAGGCCTCTGCGGCTTCCACGCCCAGCGACACGAGCTGGAGCTGATCCCTTTGACCGGCGCGGAGACGGTGGTCCACGAGGAGCAGGGTGGCCAGGAAATCCACGCGCTCTTCCGATCGCGCGCGCCTCGCAAGGACGTTGCTGACGGCGGCGACGTACGCATGGACGTCGCCGGCCGACTCGAACTCGTCGTCGAAGATGAGGACGGGCGCGCGCGTCCAGAGGTCGCGCCAGCGCCGTGACAGCGCGCCCGTGCGCACCACGTCCTTGGCGTCCTCCACCAGCTCGAGTATGTACAGGAGCACGTCGTCGTCGAGCCTGCTGATCAAATCGTCGCCTCCGCCGCCGCCGCCTGCTGATGGACTTGGCGTCGGCCGCGTTTGTTTGCTGGCCTCGTTCATCACGTTCGCGGTCGCGGTGGTGGAGGACTCCATGGCGGTGCACGTAACTCTCGGTCGATCTGTATCTATGCCCTATTCCTTTTCGCGGAAAAGCTATACGACGTATTGAATACGATTTTTTTTTTTTGAGCACAGGATACGATCTGTTCTGCCGTCCGCGTGCACGACGCATTGCGCAATTAGTAGTGGGCCTGGTAACTGCCACTTGATTTCATCACGTATTGTGGGTCGTAGTGAGATTTTGGCCCATCGGATGTGTTGGCGAGGGTTTGGTTGCGTTGGGCTTTGCCGTCCGTACGCTACTTACTGTACGACACAGTTCCAGTTTGAAGGCGAAGAATTTCCTGCTGCATCCTGATGACCATGACCGAGGTATTGTTTTCTTCAGACGATATCTCGCCACACCAGCAAATCACTTTTTCCGTAGAAGAAGACGGAGACCAGGACAGCATTGTGCAGCGTCATTCTTTTATAGAGTATTTTACAGCAAAGCAAGAGGAAGGGAAGAAGCATCAAGACGGCGCCATGCATATGCGTGTGCGTGCACACCTACCTCGCATGGCGCCAACCAATCTGCCAAAGCAAACAAAAGATGATCTCACAAGACGACCACAGGAAGAACCAAAGCTGCATTCAAAGGGCCAGGATATGGACGACGCAGGCAGGCAGGCAGGCATGCTGGCCGGAGGACAGAGGCGCTGGCCCAGGGCTGGCGTGCTGCCCGTGGCCGTCCGTGGTCAGTGACCCACATGGCGTGCCCGTGCGTTTTGTTCATGGCGAACGGATCGTGATCTAATTAAGCTAAGCTAGCTCTCTGGTTACAGAATTTTTCACCCTTCTGCCTTTTTCTCCTTCATTCAGGCGGCCATCGCCGTCGGCCAGAGCTGCGCGTTCTTGACCTTGGACACGCTGTTGAGCACGCCCAGCGGCGTCACGTCGCCGACCACCGTCACCTTCTTCGCCGGGAAGTCAATGTCGAAAGACTTCACGCCTGTGTGCAGAATTCATAAATAAATAAATGATGAGGTTGGTCTTTCGATCTTATCTTGAACTGTGAAGAAAAGTTCCAGATCTTGAAATAGTACTACTACTAGTAGCATATAGTAGCTGCCTGCAGGCTCGCTCACCTTCCATCTTGGAGAGGTGCTTCTTCACCTTCCCCGCGCATGCTTTGCAGTGTAGAGATACCTTCAACACAACCACCTGAAAAAGATTCCGACGCAAGAACTTTAAAAGTGCTTCCATTATAGTACTGTAAGAAAAAGGGGGCATAAATGTTGGTTTCGCATAGTTTGGATAAACAAGAAGTCAGGTAGTATGAGGAAGTATGCAAGCTACTCCTCTGAATGAATTTATTAATAAGCGTTGTTGTACTCTGAATTTCTGATGCTAACCCAGCAAGTCGCAAAGGTACGGTGCAGCCATCCAGGAATTTTAAATCTGCGCAACACAGAATCTTTAACTAGCTTTCCACAAAAGCGTATCTGCTCGTAATCATAGTATTCGGATAACTTCACCCGGAAGTCGTTGCGGATATCAAACGAGAAATCATTGCATAAAACCCCTCCAAGCCCCACGGGTATGATCGCTAATCATCACATAAATCGCACTTGTGAATATTTCTAATCAATAAGATGGGAGGAAAGCTTTTTATAAAATTTACAAGCACTGCAAACAGCATGCTAGTCAGTAGTGTTCAGTAACATTTTTTCGGAAAAAAAAAAGTCAGGCAAGTCCGAGCTCAGTAACAGTAATAATGATTCACACACAGGTAGAGTAATGGACAGTTTCGTCACCTGCTCCCGCGCCTGCGTGCTCTTCGCATCAGCTGCTTCTTGCTTGGAAGTTTCAACGGCCGGAGGAGCAGACTCCACCTCCTGAATCTCCTCCTCGACGCCGGCGGCGCGGCTGCTCAGCAGGTACCTGGCCGAGTTGGCCGGGCTGACGAGGTTGCCGCCGCCGCCAGCGTTCGCGACAACCTTGTGGTGCTGCCCTTTCCTGCCGTCATGCCTGTGCGTCCTCGGCTCGGTCGGAGCCTCGGACAGAGCGCCGGCACTCACGATGGCCTTGTTCGACCGGACCATCATCGGTTGCCGCTCCAGGTTGGGGCAGATCGCGGTGGACGACGGCGAGGAGCACGAGAGGCGCCGCTCCAGGCTCGGTCGTATCGCGGCGGCCGCCGGAGACGAGCACGAGAGGTTCTTCAGGTCCCTGAAGAGCAGAGGAGCCATGGTATGGTGCAGAAGAAGCCGGTTATGCTTAGCTTAGCTGCTCGCTCTGGAATGGTGGTAGTGTGGTTTGGTGGAACGGAGTGAAGGAAAAACGCTTATATAGCGGACGGAGCAGAGCATCACTTTGTTGAAATGTGGCATGGCAGGGCGGTAACTCACGGCAAAATCCATCCAAAAGATGGCAAAAACAAACTCTTCTCGAGAGTGGTGCTAGTGTTTTTCTCCATAAAGAAATCCACAGATGTCGTGTAGTAGTAGTACATCAAACAAGGAGAGTTAGTTCATAAACTAATAGTGATCTGCAGAAAACTTAGTATTTTAGAAAGAAAAAAGAAAGAAGAAGCAGTTTTCCTTGTTGTTTTGTAGTACTAGACAGAAAGGCAGAGTTAGGCTCCAGTGTTTAGGATCTCCACGATCTTCATTCACACAGAGAAAGAAAGAGTGCTGTCAGGTTAAGTTAAATTGGAGGAAACGACACGTGT
Source organism: Oropetium thomaeum (assembly GCA_001182835.1). NCBI lineage: Eukaryota > Viridiplantae > Streptophyta > Magnoliopsida > Poales > Poaceae > Oropetium > Oropetium thomaeum. Next base: position 422,441 of record LFJQ01000100.1, on the reverse strand, counting down.
TTCTTAACTTTATCATATTGCTCTGCCAGGTTACTGTGGTGTACGTGTTTCAGATTTTTTCCAGCCACGTTGCCACCATATACATATGGCTCGGCTCGGCTCTTTTTCCACCACATGAATCTCTCGATCAGGGAAATTAATATCGTAATTTAGAATGATTCATGTACAGGCAATGATGAAAGCGTTTTGCCAGGTTTTTACTGGCACGATCATTCAGGATCCATATCGACGGACGCCCCCCGGTACGGTGTTGTCGTTTTCGTGTGAATCAATCGATTTGGCATGATTGCGGGTCAAGATCAAGCTACTAATTCCGGGGCGGAAAACACGCACCGCCGCCCGGGACCGTAACGACGAGCCAGAGACGGAGGCCTGGCCTGGTAAGAGAGCCCATTCCGTGGATGGATGCCTGTATGGTACCCGCGGCAGAGCAGAATCCGGTTCTTCCGCCACCACCACCTTCTTTCTATCGGTACTACGTCCGTGGCATGGATGGCCATCCATCCCTCCCTTGTTGCGAAAAAGTTGGCAGCGGGATTCCGCAACGCCGGGCCAGCGCAGGCGTGCGCCGAGATCACTGTCTCGCGGGCTCCTTTCACCACCGCTGTGCAAGCAAGGACGGACCACCACGCATTGCTTGACCCGAAGCTGAAAGGCGCAATTCATCCGTGGAATGGCGAATGAAGAGAGTGGCCTTCAACTTGAACGGACGCGGCGCACCTACCTCAATTCCAGGGCCGTTGCCGCTCGGCGTCCGCGGTTCCGGTCCGGCGGTAGCAAAAAAATCAACCGCGCGCGCGACGGACGGGGGCGCATGCAATGGTGGCCGGTGCCCGTTGGTTTTGTGGGGGGGAGGCAGAGACGAGCGGCGTGCACGTGACGGTGCCTCGTCGTTTGCCTGCGTGATCCTGTGTATGTATTCCTGTGCGAGAAAACAACGCAGCGTGGCGCGGGGGAGCTGCTTGGCGGACACGAGGCGCCCTGACGACCTGTTTGCCTCCGAATCCGTATGTGGTCGCTGCCGTTGCCCGGGTTTTGTCAGGTTGCTCTCCTCTCGCTGCATCCAGATCGTCGTACGCCCGCCCAACCGGTAAGTACCCAACGGCTCGCTTGCAGATCTTCTTCTTCTAGTCACGCGTTCACTGTCAGGCCATCCATACATGTCCGGAAATTTCAAGTCGGAGTGACCACCAGCGCCAGAGAAAGAGCAGTACTACTAGACGTTACTCACACACACACACGTGAAGCTTTTTGTGTGCTGGACCAATAGACTAGGCTGCCAAGCTTTTTGAAACGCAACGGACTGGAATAAACGGGATAGGTGCGGCGGAAGTTAGACGAGAGGCAAGTGGTCCGAGCTGTTTAACGGGCGACAGGTCCCCAATCGCCAAACAAACGGGCGACTGGGCCTACTTTCGCCCGGGCGACAGGAACCACTACTGATGAAAATAATGAGTCAAAGAACTGTTAAGTTTTGCACGTATAGAATCTACATAAAAAAACCATTGATATTTATCAACATCGTTCTATACCACCAACGAACAAAGTCCTTGTTGTCTACAAAACATACGAGCGTCTATGAACAGAGCATCTCCACAATTCGATTTTGATTAAGAGTTCGCTCACATTGGAGTGTGTATGAAAATGCCTGAAACGATCCTTGACTGGGGTCTAACATCCTGTTGGTATGGCCATCTTCTCTTTACTAATTGTTCACAAATGGTGTTGACTTTGCAAACAATAAACAAATAGGCTCAGCAATATAAAGTATGTACCATATGAGATAAAACAGAAATAGAATGATTCAGGAAACTAAGACAGGCATTTGAGATAAAACGGAAAAAGTTTCAAGACTGATACTGCGGCTCAGCAATCTCAAGTGTGAACCATATGAACCGAGAAAGATCAAATCAGATCTACACGAGGATGATGAACCAGACGAACTAATCAATTATATTTTATTATGGACTAAAAATTCAAGGTCTAATTGCATACCATAATTGACATTAACTAAAAATTCAAGGCCTAACGAGCATGACGTATTGATCATCACAATGTATTGATGATCACATTATGTAATGGCCGTACTTACCGGGCTCCTGATGAGGATTGCGGCGGCCGCGGCGTGGTGGCCGTCGGCGGGTGGTGTGATTGCGTGGAACCCAGCGACGGTGACGTGGTACTATGGACTTGGCAGCCTAGAACCTGACGGCGTGAAGAGTGGAACCTGGTAGGGGCGGCGGTGTGGAACCCAGCCGCAGCAGCTTGCTGGGTCCCGGCGGCGTGGAGCGTCGATCGCGGAGGCGTGGAGGCCTCGATCCCCGCGTCGTGGCTGCGTGGAGCGGCGTCGTGATGCGGAGACTGTGGCTGAGCGGTGCGGGCGGTGACGGCGAGGCAGAGGCGCGCTGCGGCGACGGTGGCTAGGCGGTACGTTCTGGGGCAGAGGCGCGTTGCGGTGAGGGCAGATGCAGTGTACTCTGGGCTTTCGAATCAATTTGTTCCAATTTTGGGAAGAAGACGCGTTCTGGCGGAGCGAATCAATCTACTATTCCAATTTGAGTTTGTTTCAATGATGTCTCGTGTAGGGGTTAACAAAATTGTGTAATGGAAGACTCGATAATTAGTATTCATTAGATCTGAGTTAAAGTAACTTTGTTAATAAAGAGAACATACGTGAGTTGTTGGATTTAACGTAGAGTAATATTATCATGTAATTGTGGGGGTAATATTAGAATAACAGAATTGTTTTGAAGATTGATGAAAAACGACGGAGTTAGTGCATTATTAGAGTAGAGATAAAGATAAAGATAATATTAGAGCAAATCCAACCGCTCCTAAAATTAAGTTGCTAAACTAAAATTTAGTAAATAATTGAAAAAACGGTCTTCCAACCGCTCCCTACATGAGCTTACTAAACGTAGGAACTTCTTAAATCGGCCTTCCTACTACTCAAATTTGACAACCAAGTTGGAACTCCCGAAACGTCGAAATTCAGCCCTTTCCACCGTAAATCGCACCCACGGGCGCCAAACCACGAGCACCCGCCGCGAAGCAATCGACTTGGACCATCTCTCTCCCGCGTCTCAACGGAGGAGGCATTCTTTCCAAGCCACATTGAGCGAACAGACTTCATGCTCTAGGGTTCGCCGCGTCGCTGCCGCGCCCTGGGCCTGGGCGAGGCTTCGTGTCCTGGTGCCACTCCGTGCCGTGTCATCCTTGCAAGGGAGACAAAGAGACAGGCCGCCGCCTCTCTCCGCCATTCGTCCTACGAATCTGCCGTTGCCTGCAGCAGGTAGGGTGTTTTTTCCCGCCTCACCATCGCTAGTGCTACTCTGAGTTGCCCCTGTACCTGATCTGATTACTGACGACGTGCTGCTGTTGGGCTGAAGGAAGCAAGGCGCAAGGGAGATAGGAATAGGTTTCTTGCTTAGCTACTGCCGCTTGTTGATCCTCCCTGTGGTAGAAGTGAAGGGGAAGGAGCAACGGCAAAAGAGTATTTTGTGAACTGATTCAAATTCATCTGAAATCAGCGATATCACGAACTAGTCTCTGCGCCTCAAGAACGAGTCTGTCTCGGCGCCACATTGATTTCTCTAGGCGTACATCGATCTCATGACTAGCTGTTGGGCTGTGCTGCTTGGCCCAATAAAGGTCCAAGAATGCATTGTTGACAAAATTTGAAATATTTTTAGAAACCCATAATGGGAATCGTTGGAGTGTATATTTTTTTTACTCACAATATTTAAATACAAACTAACTCTCTAAATTAATTTTTTCGGAGTAAAATTTTAAGTACTGGTTGGAGTTGCTCTTAGAGCATCTCTAACCAATCTTTCGAAAGATTGATTTAACAAGTTTGTAAATAAGTATTGAAAGTAAAAAAAATTTATGTATTCCAACAACTTTCAATATAAGTTGTCAAATCTATTTAAAATATTTGTCACGTATGTAATTTTCTTCAGCCCAATCTATATATGAAGTTGTTTTAATTTTTTAGGAGCTTTAATGTGGTTGAGAGGGCTTGTTTAGGCCCTGTTTGGTTGTGACTTTTGGAGCTGTGGCTTTTTTTAAAAGTCCAAAAGCCAATCAAAGGGAGTCTTGCTTTACAACTGCTGTGACCGAATGCAGGTGGATAACTTTTACCAAATCCCGATCGAACTTTTTACCCGTATGGCCATCGAATATGAAACTGTCGAAGGTCAATACCAGAGGTGACCATAATTAACGGCCCGCGGCCTTAATAACACGAGGGAGGCGAAACAATCTCCGTCTCGCCGGACCGCTGTGCCGCGTGAATACTTGATGGATCGGACCCACGGGTAACCTCCGCCTCGCCCGACCCCTCCCGGATAGGGGTCGGATTCCCCCGTCTCGTCCGGTGCGCTCGACCTCCTCGCGTCAGGGTCGGAAGATCGCACGAAGTTCAGCCTCGTCCGACCCCAGGGTCGGGCGAACCGCCTACCACGCCACGAGTAGACGGGGCCGTGACGCTCAGGCAATAAATGCCTGCAACTCCCACGTCCGCAGACTGGAGAGGGCATCGATTACCCGAGCAAGTGGGCAGTAAATGCGTCCGACGTGCGCAGGCCGAAGGACGGTCACTATTCCCCCCATTCCTGTCAGAGCCCACTCCCATGCTAGGATGGGACGTTCCTGAGCGACAGCTCGGCGGGTACAGAAACAAGGACGCCGGCGCCACTCCGCTGATCCCCACCGAAAGTCGTTCCTCCATACGGACGGGACATCCCCGATTGACGGGAGCTACCATGTTGCCAGATCAGAAGGACGTCGCCATACCCATGACGACGACCACAACGACGAAGCCCACTTGGGGTGTATGGCCATGACCACCACTCCGCGTGTAACCCGGGTCTCGCCTCTTGTGGTATAAAAGGGGAGAGACCAGGGATCATCAAGAGGAAGAGGAAAAAGAGACGATCCGAGAGAGCTCCTTGAGAAAGAAGAACAGGAAACACTTCTCCACGCACGCTCATCCAGAGACTTGGGAGATCTTCCTTCTCTCGCCCGTTTATAACCCCCTACTACAAACGATCATAAATAACACGAGCAGCTCGAAACTAGACGTAGGGAACAACTGCCTGAATCAGTATAAATCTTTGTGTCCTATTACGAACCATCCGAACCCCAAAACGCATATCCCATGATAAATTACTTGTTGGCGGTAACGAACACCGACAGAAACATACCGCACTCTCTCGCTCTGTTATTTCGAATCCCTTACGAATCCCGATCAAGGTCGACGGATGTAGGTGTATTATAACTTTTTTTTAAAGCTACAGTCACAGTTGTTTCAACCAAACGACTTTCAGATTTCTTCAGAGCTCAGAGTCCACAGCCGTTTTTCTCACAGCCACATCTCAGAGTTAAATTTTTATAGCTACAGCTCAATCAAATAGTATTAGAAACTTAGTATAAAAAATGGTTAAAGTGCTTTTTTTTAATTACTTCCTAAAGTTTAGTGGACCGAAGTTAAAGAACAGGTGGAGTTGCTCTCGTATTATCAAATAATCGTAATAGAAGAGTACAAATATCTGCCGTGCCCCTAACCCATGACCACCTTTTTTTTAACTTGGCTTCTCTTCTCGCAACAGCAGATAGAAGGAATCTATGGAGGACGAGGTGCCGGCCAAGCTGAGGAGGTTGGAGCACCTTGGCAACCTCAGCGACGGTCTCAAGTTTTCTTCTTTCCACATGGAGGACCTGCCCTTGGTATTTCCTTCTGCTGTGTCTTTTGTTATCTCCTCGTTCGATTGTGTTTTGAAAATCATAATAAGTTGATAAAGCACTGAGCCTTCTCAGTGAGGGCGACAGGCGGAACTCTGTCGGCCGCCGGCCACAGGCCCCTTCCGAGCGAAGCGGCTGCAAGGAAGGCGGCGACAGGGCCATCCACCCCCACCCCAACCCCAACACCCACACGCACACACGGATTCCGGCCTCTCCCTCACCGGATTCAGCGCCACCTCATTCGACGGGATTGGGTTCTCCAATAACAGGTGCGGCTGCGGGGATGTGCGGTGGGTGTTGCGTTCACGTCTGGGACGAGGCATATGCCTCTCCCTCACCGGATCTAGCGCCTCATCCGACGGTATCGGGCTGGCCAATGGCAGTGGCCTGTGGCATGATATCTTGTTAATATGTGGCTTTGAAAACTTCACCATTTATCTATGGGCACTCTCTGAACTCTTTAGGGAAGTCATTATATTGGATTATTCAATGTTTGAGGATGAATTTATTATAAACAATGTTCTTCCCAAGCGTACTATCAGAAAATTGAGTAGAGTCTCGGTGAGGTCTCAGATATTTTCATTGTTTCTGAAAACCTGAATAACTATGCCTGCCATGCTGTTCAAGACACATAAAACTTAGTTCGGTGTTAGAGCATCTCCAACGGTCAATTTAAATATGAGTTCCAAATACATCATATTTAGGAGCAACCAAAAAATTTTAAACTTGAATTTTATCCATTCTCCAACAGAGTGCGTAAAATAGACCCTTATATTTTAAATTATACCATGTCATCAGTTTTTTACTCTGAAATCCAATGTCCAGCCTCCTTTTTCTAATCCTAGTCCTAGTCGGTGGTTTTACAAAAAAGAGCCCAGCAAGCGGACGATGGAATTGACATTGCCTATTTGTCCCTTTTTCTAGGTAGAAATAGGAAGAATTTATGAAGAGCTAAAAAATAGTAGCAGTTTTGAGACATTCATTGGAGATGATTTTTTACTCTAATCTCTTATAATTTGATTTAGGAAGTGTTTTAGGCTCTTTATTGGAGATGCTCTCATATCATATCTTTTCAAAATATGAAATATGCTGCATTCATCATTCTGGAGTTTGGTAGAAGTCAATATCTTCCTAGTTCTATTTCACGAGGGACACATTTCATTATCATATTTTGGTTTCTTTTAATCTATCAGATTTGCATGGGTCAGTTTTTCTATGCACACGTTTCAGTCATTGTGTAACTCTTGCTTTGGTATTATCATGCCTATCAGCCTGCTTGTAACAAATAAACCATTATCTTTGGTCCAGGATATTCAACCTCTTATAATATCATAACTGTCACTGAAAGAGGCTGCAAAGACGAGCATTGTGGCGAGAAACTGGAGTAAACTATGGACATGTCATCCTAATTTATGCTTTGCTGGCACCATGGATTGCTGTTGCGAAGAGCATAGCATGAAAATAGAAAGAGCAAAGTTCATCGAGACAGTAAATTCTATAGTTGAGCAGCATAGTGGAATAGGGCGGAATAAGTTTGGCATCCATTTTAATTTTCGGAAGAAACCTTTGGATAATCTTGACAAGTGGATTTGTTTTGCTGCTGCGTCAAAGGCCAGAATTATAGATATTAACCTGTGGCCAAAACGGGCCGGTCATGCACCAGCGAAAAAAGTTTACAATTTTCCTCTTGAGGTTTTAGGTACTCAAGATGGCTCTTTTATCCGGTCATTGTCTCTCAATAATGTTTCTATAAAGCCACATCCGGATATGCGTGGCTTCACAAAACTCCGGATGCTTGTTTTGCACTATGTGCAAATAAATGGAGATCTTGCAGGCTTACTAAAAGTTTGTGGTGTTCTTGAGGATTTGGAGCTCTGCATGATCTGAATGTACCACTTCAACTTGATAAACTTGAACGTGTGCTAATTTTTCGCAAGTGTCGTGTACTACAGATGATTAATTTCCATGTTGCTGGTCTCACACAATTTGAATATAATGGTGAGGCAATTCCTATAGCGCTTCATGATTGCTCAAAGTTAGAGAAGGTGACCCTAACATTTAGATCAGGCACGTTCATGGATGACAAAGATTTAGTGCGCCATGCATCACTGCGATTCCGACTATTTCTGCAGTCAAGGTGCTAAATGTTAAGGCTAATATGAAGGTTCATGAACCATTCTCGGTCTCTCAGGTACCTTCCTAATGCTTTCACCTTTTTATTCTTAAAAGGTAGTAAAATGTTATTGTTTATTTGTTTGGGGCATGTTTCAGGTGGACAGACTGATGACAAGACCAATACATATCCTTACGCATTTGAGGCGCCTGACTTGTGAAGTAAGTATCTTCACTAATGATCCGAATAGTCACGGTGGAATTCTCCAATTTGCCCACTATTTGGATCTTGCACCACAACTCGAAATGCTCAAACTGCACGTGAGTATGGACTTTCTGTTGATTTATTATCTCCAACTATTATTCTTGATTGATTCCTGACCGAGACTGCTTGGAAATTACAGATGATGTACCATACGACGCGTGAATCCATCTGGTCTGGTGAGGTGACTGGGAAGTTGTTCTCGTGCGCGACGGGCCTTAGTTGCCTCAAGACGGTCCACATGAGCGGGTTCCGGTGTTACCGGCCACAGATTGAGCTCTTGTGTGGCATTCTTGGGAAGGGTGCTGCGCTTGAGGGTGTTACAATACAAACGGCAGTGACGATCAAGTGCATATATCCCACTACTACTAAGAATCGTGAGCGCTATATTCGTGAGTGGTTGCGTCACACCTCAGAACGCTTTGGTAAAGCAATCAGTGTTGTTTAAGAGTAGGGATGGCAACGGGTTGGGTTCGGGTCAAAAAATGACACTCACACTCGTACTACAGGTGCAAAATGACACTCACACCCGTACCCGCGGGTGGAAAATGACAACCGCACTGTCGGATTCGGGTGGCCGTCTGGTTGAGATTATATATGAAACAACTACTTTTTAATAAATTATAAAATAATTAATCTAAATATATACTTATACATTGATAAATAGAATATTAATATTTATTTTTAATACTAACATTTATTTACTTATATTTACATTAATAAATAATACTATTTAAAGAATAAATGTTTTAATTATGTAGATTCGGGTCGAGTGCGGGTCATCTACGGGTGGTATAAAACACCTGCACCCGCATCTGCGAATGTTTGGGTCTGGTGAGGGTGACATCCACGGGTGAAAAATGGCAACCGCGCCTGTATCCATTGGGTAATTTGGGACCCGTTAGGTTTTAGGTCTGTGGATTAAATTGCCATCCCTATTTAAGAGGTAAAAATATACAGTTAAAAATTTCAACTAAAGCATGTTATTTTTGGATGCACTGCATAAATCTATTTTAATTTTATGTTTTTTATTTGGTTTACTATGCAATTCAAAGCTCTAACAAATTTTATTCGTAAAAAAAGGATTAATAGATAAGGAAAGCCAATGGTTAAGTATTATATTATGTATATGTATGTACATGATTATTTATGTTCTTTGCAAAATAATTAGGAAACAAAGTTTATGATGAATTTATAGGATTTTATTTTAGAAACTTTTTATTTGATGTTCATATTGACCCCTAAAAATATAGAGAGAAATATACATGTTTTATTTTAGATTCACTGCATAGATCATAAGGATTTCCAAACAAATTGATTTTTCTATTTTATGATTTTTTTGTGATTTATTACGTAATTTAAAAGTTTTAGTAAATTTTATTTGAAAAAAGATTAATAGATGAAGGATCTGATTGCAGGTTGATTTTAGTAAAGTTTGAGGGTTTTTCTACAATAGAAACTGAAGAGCGGGTCGGGTCGCATGTTGATTTCGCTAAAGTTTGAGAATTTTGCTGTAAAATGGCCTGTCCTTGTACGATCTGGATGGTGGGTTGATTTTGGTGAAGTCCAAGGGCTCTTTTTCAAAATAAGCTAAGAGAGCAGATCGGACTATGGGTTGATTTCCCTATAGTTGGAGAACTATTTTGTAAATAGACTAGCCTCGCGCTATCTAGGCCGTTAGCCGGCTGAACGACGTGGCCACCCTTCTTTTGGTGCAAGAATATATTGATCGATTGACAGACACGACGACGAAAGGTGTATTGTATGGATGGAAAACAAATACGACGCCTCTAATTTCATTTGAAGGATGAGAAATTTTTAGGGATGAAATCATCTAATTCGTGTTTGATTAAATATGAGATGGTTCAGAAAGTATTCCGCAGTACATTAGCTTGCACGCCTCCTCCATAGAAGCATTTCTTTGAACGCCATATATACGTACGGTGATGTTCTTGATGGCTACTGTGCGGAGTAGTGTCGAGGGCCGTGCGCTCAGGCGAAACACGTTATTTTTTGTCACGTGATATGACGAACAGTATGGATGGAAAATAAACACAACGCCTCGACACGAACGGGGAGACTCAGTGACGGACATTTGTTGCGCACCATCAGTCCATCACCGCGTCTCCCCGCGGTTCGTTCACGCGGAAATCGGTAGAGGCTCCGCCAGTGGCGCGTCGCCGGCGGGAGTGGTCGTCCCATTCTTGAGCAGCTCCGACACCCTCGTCGCGATGCTCAGCTTCGCGGCCGGCGAGACGCCGTGCTCCCCGATGATGGACTCCAGCACGGCCTCGCAGAGCTGTTTGTTATCAATCGCCACGACGCCGGTCTCCGGCACCGACAAGTCCTTAGAGAACGCGACCTGGATCCGAGCAGCAGCATGCATGTCATCAACATCGTCCGATTCGTCATTCAAAAATGGGATAATCCCAAGTGGTTGTGGGGGTGGGGGGTACTCACGGAGAGGACTCCGGCAGGGGAGTGGGTGAAGAGGATGGACGCGCCCGGCGGGAAGGTCTCGGGCTTGAAGGCTTTCTTGAACTTCTCCACGGCCACGGCCTCGGCTTCCGTGTACACGCCGGTGGCTTTCCAGTACGCGACGCAATTCTCCGTCACCTTCTCCGAGTACTGCTCGCCGGTGAGCGGCAGGATCATGGTCACTCTCGTGAACTTCTCGAACTCGCCTGCGCAGTACGGCAGTACAAAATTAAGCAGTCGCATGCGGCGCAGTACACAACTAAAGCAGCGATTTCATCAGATCGCGCGCTCGAGGTAGTACATGCGTCTTGAGTTCTCACCCGTAAAAATATCGCGGAAGAAGGCGACATCGGAGGCGAGCTCGTCGGCGGATTTCCCGGCCCACCGCTTGGCCAGCGCCGGCAGGGCGGCGCCCTCCTCCAGGTACACGCCGATAGCGGTGAACTTGATGAAGTTGCCGCCGATCTCCATCCCTCGCACACCTGCGCAGCTCGCGCCAAACCCACGATTCAGTTGTCATACTCTGCAGCAAGTACAGTCAGTTCGTGTACAGAATCTAAACGAACGGAGAACGAACGCACCTGCGCCGGCGAGGAAGTGCGAGAGGCCGGAGCCGGGGGGGCGGGCCAACGGCGGGAAGACAACGCCATCGACGACAACCTCCGACACGGCCATGGAGAGATTGAACGTAGCCTGTTGGCAGATGCAATGCAACGTAAACAGATTTGACAGGATCTTCCGTATAATAAGGGGCGATTGGGGGTAGTTGCGGCGCACGGCGGCACGGGATGGTTAGCTGAGATGCGACATCCCAACCAGGCAACCAGCTACTACTATAAAAGGGCACCAGCTCAAGTTTAATTACAGGGATGCCACGTTACGTTTTTTATTAACTAAGTCAAATTGAACTTCTGAACTTATGTTACTGTTTTCGAATCAGAGGTACCATTTGACCTGAAATTTCGTTACTAGTACTTTGGGATCATAGGTACTACTTCCGTTCCTAAATTATTAGTACCATTTTTGTGTTTGGTCAAAATCAATCACTTTCAATCTTTCAAAAAAAAGAACAATTACTTTCAACTTTGACTATTACCTTATATAGATGGCGTTATTAAATTCATCATCAAAGAAGATATTATAAAGTGTAACTTTATATCTAAAACATATGTTCTCGATGGTCACATGGTAATCTAGTTGATCTTACACCACCTTTCCAGTTTTCTCTCGTGTAACCTTGATGTACGATAATTTGTGGCCTCCCTCCTGCACCTGCGCGCCGGCTTCACATATGTAACAATGTGATTGTCAGTGCTGTGGCACTTATGAGTCCGTCCTTTATTCTTGCATTGTTTGCACTTATGAAATGCTATGCTTTAGGGTAGTATTTACCTACTAGCACATGGTTGAGTAGGGCTGCGAGGAAGAAAACTATGGTAATCTTGGGGAACCAAGCCATTTTGATCATGTTGTGATCCGAACTCTGGTACGTTATGCAAAGATGATTTTTGAAATGAAGACCGTGTGTTGCATCACTCTAGGGCCCTTTATATATGGTGAGGGCACCTTCAAATTTGACCTATCGTTTCTACCTATATTGGCTGAGCTGTGACATGCTCAATAAATATTTGCTCTAAATAGTTCTTCAGAAGTAGAAATTGATTACTGCCATATTAATGCCTTCCTGAATCGTTTTAGGGAGTTCCTTTGTTGCTTAAGCCCTCCCCAACAAAATTTAATTATTTTGAGTATATTCATATTAATTTTATATTCCTAATACCGGTAAAACCAAGAAAAATGCTGACTTTCCTCTCTTTTTCTGCTGACAATGTCCTTTTTCTATAGCAGGAAGGAGTAGGAGTTTTTTTTTTCAGACTCGAAAGGAATGGGGAAGTTAGTAGCAACATTTGTGAGGAACTGAGGATCCTCTTCACCACAGACCACATCAACTCTAGAAATAGAAAAGATTCTTAAAAAAAAAAATCTTCAGAATAGAAAATGCTATGGATTGTGGCCTTTTGCATTCGGTACGGAGGACAATTCATAATCACAAGGGTCTGGATATGATGGCAACTTTGTAATATTTAGTTTTTTGTGGGGCATAACTATGGGTAGTTGGGATGAATTGACATGACGTGGCATTGGCTGCCAGGTCAAGCTCCCACCACTACCATTCAATCCCACCAAACGGAGCGTGTTTGCACGAGATTAGAAAAGCTCAGAACACCATCGAACTGAACTGACATTTCAGGAAAAAAAAAAATAAAAATATATGTCCAGGAGAATTGATCGAATTCATAGATCACAGTTTACTCAGAGCTGTCCAAAGAACATGTCACTTATTCTTGCTTTCAAGAACAATACAAATGTCTGCCACTACAATTTCCCCTCATTTACAGGGTCCTCACAGATGAAACAAATCGACAAAAGGAAAATACTCTAATGCTTACAAATTCCGCTTCGACATATACCTTTTTGTGGGCAAAAAAGAATTCACCACCTAATCCCATATATAACATTCCTATCACCACCGGAAGCACGGCGACTAGACCAAAAACCCGTCAACCACTGCTTTAACAAAAACGAACAATGTGTTCTAAGTATAAGGAAACAACTATAGCTTAAGAACTACCAAAGGGCCTGCAACAATGATAAAAAAAAAGGCTACTAGGACCGTGGAAACCTAACCGGACAACAGATCCAGAAGCAATTCTTCTAGAAGATCATCCTTTATCATTTTCTCGATATCCCTTCCTACCCTGTCAATGCATTCTGCTAAATCTAGCCACTTCTGATCCAATGCTTTCTTCTCAGGTTTTGGCTTACAGAGTGCAAGCTCTTCCCTCCTCTGAGCTAATACCTGCAAGATTTTTTCCAAGAGACCCTCTGAGCCCCACAACGGAGCCAAGTTCTTAGCAGTATTTATCCAAGGTTGCATGTTCATGCATGGGGCAAGGATTTGTGACAATATTGTGTTGACCATGTCAAACAAAAGCTTCCTGTCTGATATCGACCATTGAACAACTTTGGCATACTTCTTTTCAAGCTTCTCAAATACATCATAACCTGCAGGAGAGTCGAGAGACTGACACACCTTGTACAGCTGATCCTCTGCAGTGCCATGAATGCCAGAAGCAATTAGTATATCCAGGAGATAAGAAAAGTCCCTCTCCTCTTCATCTTCAAGTTTTCCGATAATATCTTCAACCAGCTGTAACGTCCCGCCTCCCCGAGGCCGGGCCCGCTTACATTAGATAGCTTTTATAGGATATAGACTGGCCTCACAGACCAACACAAGTCTTTTCTACGCACATTTGTCCTCACTCATGCGCACCCGGGAGTCACTTCCCGGTCGGTCACCCATCCTGAAATTGCTCCAGGCCAAGCACGCTTAACCTTGGAGTTTTTCTGGAGCTAGGCTACCGGAAAAGAAGTTGCAACTTGTTAGTATGAGCATTCTATTAATCCTATTAAGCCCTGGGCCGGGATATCACACTCTCACCCCCTTAGAAGACCGACGTCCTCGTCGGTCAACCCCAGGCCAGGAACGTCCCCTCTTGGCCACGTCCGTGTGCCCAGTGCCAGCGCATGTGCCATGCTGTGTGACCACTCTCTGGGCTCACACCAGCCATGCACACCATGCCTGCGCAACTGCGACACACGCGCCCGTGAAACCGCGAGAGTCGGCTCTGATACCAACTGTAACGTCCCGCCTCCCCGAGGCCGGGCCCGCTTACATTAGATAGCTTTTATAGGATATAGACTGGCCTCACAGACCAACACAAGTCTTTTCTACGCACATTTGTCCTCACTCATGCGCACCCGGGAGTCACTTCCCGGTCGGTCACCCATCCTGAAATTGCTCCAGGCCAAGCACGCTTAACCTTGGAGTTTTTCTGGAGCTAGGCTACCGGAAAAGAAGTTGCAACTTGTTAGTATGAGCATTCTATTAATCCTATTAAGCCCTGGGCCGGGATATCACACCAGCTCTATGAGTTCATCGTTGATCTGCTCCATTTCAGAGGACAAAAGGTCACTTGTTCCAGCAGTGCTACTTGTATCTGTGGCGGTTTCCAGGGGTGGAAATTTGACAACCTCAAGTCTTAGCTGGAGATCTAAATTAGGGAGGCGACCACATATATTAGCTATGATAAAAATAGTGCAGAATCATAACAAAGCTACAATATTCACAAACAAATGTATCAAGTCATAGTGCGAGGGGGGGTAGTAACTAACCATATGGATCTGCTGGCTTTCGCTTAATGTTTTCAGAGTCGGAGCAATCTTCTGATAGAGGTTCAAGAACAGATACTGGGCTAGCCTGACCTATCTCTTTGCGGTAAATAACAGATACGGACCCTAGATGCTCAGCAAGAGCGCAGTATACCTGACAATCCAAAATAACATGAGCATCAGGTCGTGAAAACAAACTATATATACGACAGTCTTATTTTAGTACAGTGATATCGATAGGTCCTTCAACTATTTTTTGGAGGAACTCTTTTGAAATAAGATAATGCAAGAAACCATGCAAATAAATATCTAGAAAAAATTCCCTACTAGTATTCTACAAACTTGGAAAATAAGCATCTACGAAATGCAGTATCATCAGTAAAGTTCCTAAGCACAGATTCTAGCACATACCTTTTTTGAAGTGATCTTCCATTGATCCTTAGCTATTACACCCAGATATGATAAACTGGAGTTATCACTAGTGTCGCTTGAAGAAGATACTTGGAAATCATCAATGCTTTCAATGGATGTAGAGCTGCATGTAGCACTCCAGAATTGTTCAAGTGTTTTTGGACTGAGTGGTTCTGAATAGCATAATTGATTTTGTCTAACTAATGCATTTTCCACTATAGCCTTTGAGTGTCCTCCCAGTGACAATGAGTAATCGGGCTGATCATGAACCTTCTCTTCACTTAACAGGTTGATTTCTCCTTTCGAATTCACATTTTTATGTCTTCGATTCAAAGCATAGATACGGCTTCGGCTCTGATAATTCCTAGCATTTTGTGGCTGACATAGCAGAGACATTTTCTCAGAAAGGGAACTACTCGCACTTGCTGAACCCACCTTTGTTGAAGCAGATCTTTCAGCAATTCGGAACACTTGATGTCTGAAATCATTCAAACTGCTACAGCTCTTTACAGTTGGAGGTTTCATACTGTTGCTGTGATTGATGAGACGATAACTAGGCTGAGTGGGCAATCCAGAAACATTACTTTCGGCATGAAGCAACTCTTTACAAGCGGATATTTTCTTTTCTCTCGGCTGTGAAAGAGAATCTGCTAGAACACCACGTACACTATACGATCCTGCCATCACCGAAGGTCGTGGCCAGGCAATTTCTCGTGCATCTGTCTGCACATCAGGGATACATCTGATAGAATTTCTGTGGGAGCTCTTATGCTTAAATTCCCCAACATCCCACGAAAGCTTTAAGAAGAAACTTACGTCAGAAAAAGAGAAGCAAAAGAAAAAAAAAAGGGCAGTTGAATCAGAGTTGCCAATAATACAACTTACAGTATCGTCTTGTGTAATGGATCCAGTGCTACACCTGAAGTCATATGACACTCCATTAACACGGCGCTGCTTGTCTACATGAGCAAACCCTGTGTACAAGTCAGGAAGCAAAACAAGAAAGGGTCAACTCGAAATCAATTAGACTTCTCTGTAGCTGCGCAAAAACAGGTACCACTCGATCATATAAACAACTCGAGGACTGCATTGACCAAGTTTGGTTGCAACCGTACAATTAGGTATTTGTGCTTCGGTTATAATATCCATCGTGCATCTACGTGATCATTCTAGAGCACAATTATGACTGGACTTTCAACCCCCTAAGTAAAAAAAAAAGGGTTAGCAGACAGCACTAATCCTCTTGACATTTGCCTGAATTTGCACGCAATCACATTATTCTATGAACAGCTTGTTTTATTTGAATTCTCCGGTGATCTCCATTTTGTTCATCATGTTCCTCGGACCAGTACGAAATCATTTTCAAAAGCGGGAAATAAATGAAAAGATGCTTCTCTGTCCTACTTCCTTGATGACGACGATGATGATCTTCTCAAATTTAACTTGCGCAGAGCAGGAAGCAAACAGGGAACCGCAAAAGTGGAAACGAATCGAAACAACCTGGACTGGACTCCTGGAGTACCGTTCCTGGGGCTGGACCGCTGGAAGGTGGGAGCAAGCGCCACCCAGCATGCGGAATCAACCAGAACCGAACGATCACGCACGCGAACTCCCAGCAGGCTCAAACCAAACCAATCACGAAAACCAACTACCGAACAGCGACCAGCACATGGGATTTCGTATCGGAAACAAAGTGTTTCTGACCTTCCGTTCGTCGGCGAGCCGCGCTGACGCCGCTCGCCGGCGCCGGCGACGGGTCCTCCGCCGCCGCCACCGTCCGCCTGACGACCCCGCCTCCCTCTCCGGTCCGGCACGACCGCCGCGTCCACCTCCGCCCGCCGCTCCCGCTCGCCCAGCCCATCGACGCCCGCCCGCCCGACACGCCGCCAGCGCCCAAGCAAGTCAACCAGACACCCCCACCTTCAGGCGCGGCGCGAGCGGGTCGTGGTCGTGGTGATCTCTGCCTCTCTGGCTGGCGCGCGCGTGAGTATTTGTTGAGGCAGATAAACCGAGCGCCGCGGGGAGGAAGGGCTGGATTCGCGGGGGCGCCGCTTCGGGCGGGCGGGCGCGACGGACGGGGGTGGCAGAGGAGAAGGCGCGCAAAGAGGCGTTCGGTGGCGGGGCGCGTTCGGTGGCGGCGCTTGCGCTGCGCGGCAGCGGCTGCCTGCCGTTCCGCTCCGCGCCCTTCCCCCCTTTTGTTGGTCGTCCTCGCTGGCTGGCTGGTTCGCCCGCGTGGAAACCGCACTTCAAATCAAAGCCTCCGACCCCGACCCCGACCCCGGGGGAAGCGAAGCGAGAAATTTTCATATCTCGTTTGTTGTTTTGTTTCGCAGCAGATTCTTGTGTGCTGCCTGCGTCGGTTTGACTGAAGCTGCCGTCGTGGCTTCAGAGTAGTACGTACTATAGTTAAACTAACTCGCACTGTGCTAGTTATTGATTATCTTGCGATCGATGACATGACATTTTCTAATGAAAGGAGGCGGTGTGATTTCGTACACGGGTTAGAGAGGGTGTCAGGGGATTAATACAAACATGGCAGGTGATTTTTTTTTGTTGGTTCAAATAGAGAGTTGGATGGATGCGGTTTGCTTGGAAAGCAACCTTGTCTCTTCTCTTCTCTTTCTCTGCGCATGTGGCCAGCATCGGGATAAGAAAATGTATTTTTGTTTGAATCAGAAAATCGTGCCGGGTCGTCGACGAAGGCGGTAGGAAGCCGTCTCACTCCTGCTCTCAGAATGTTCCCGCGTGAAAGAGTTCCTCCCTCCGGTATCAAAAACAGTACAGTTTAGGACAAGATTCTCATCAAATATTAAAAATATAAATTATAAATAATTTTTAAATTATTAGGTTTGAAAAATACTTTCATAAAAATATATATATGTCACTTTTTAATAAATATTTTTTATTTAAAATTAAAGTCAAAGTTATGTTTTAAAGATCTTGTCATTGTCCTAAACTGTTTAATTTTTGATATCAAAGAGAGTACAGCGAAAATTAATGATTGCACTGAGAAGTAATAAATAAATACTACTATGATTGTTAACTTACTAACGAACAATAACTATATTGAAGTTTAAGTGGATTGTTCTTTTTTTTTATATTAGTTTAGACTTTTGAATGAACTAGTTAGATGTATGAAAGTTGATATGGTATTAGAGTCACAGGTTTCAGGTTTAAATCTTGATAGAGACAATTTCTTACGATTTAAATCTTCCACTTTAAAATTTCACGTTTGTGTCCTGTAGAAGTTTACACGTGAGGGAGAGTAAATGAATTGTCCTCTTTTATGTATTAGTTTATTCTTTTACATGAAACTGATTAGATGTATTAAACTCAATAAATTGGTCGGGCTCTACAGGTCCCTCCCGTTCGGCTGGGTGGCAAGGTGCCGGCTGTTTGGACGACGGGCACCACCACGTACTGTAATCAACTGACCGTAAATGAACAACTCCACTGTAGCATGCCGGTTTGGTCCATATAATGTGCAGTGATCGGACCCGACGTCGAATCAAAGCGTTGGTCATTACACATTCTATTGTATCTCCTCCTGGGTTTACGAAATTTGTCAACAAGCATGAATAGACGAGACTTGTCGAGGACTTTTTTTATTTTTCGCACCAAAACTGTGACCTCCACGAACTGACGAAAGAACGCACGTCATCAATCAATGGAGCTACTCTATTAGTAGTAGCGAAATTTCGCGCTTCGATCTTCGAGCGATCATGGCAATGGCGGCATCATTTTGCTCTGTGTTTGTTTGGTTTGCTCCTTTGCGAGATAGTACATAAGACGTAGCTTACGCAAGGCGTGGGGGCGCTAGTAAGCAGGTCGGCTCTCGACGGCGACGTGACAACTAACGAACGCGCGCCCCGGGGTGTTTGAAAGGTTGTGTATTACCATTGCCAGCCAGGACAAGTGATGTCGACTTCGTAGTCCGCGTCTCGTGTGTCCAAGCACAACTAGCGTGTTATGCAAAAATATAATACGTAGATTGGGCTCGATTATATGGAGGGACGATTCAAAGAAGTTCAAATTTGAATGATCAGATGGGCTACAGCCCCTTGAATTTGAGAAAAACATCTACTTTATTTTGTTATGGAGCGCAGATTGGATACTTACACTCCAGAATTTTATGTCAGTCCAATAATAAAAATTGTTGAACGCCAGTATACAATTTTTTTTAACAGTTGTTTCTAAAAGGGAAAACAAGCGTTTAATTGTTGGGAGCGTGTACTAACCGGGAAATGGGTCAAATTTGCTTAAATTCCAACCCATAATACTGTTTCTCGTGCAAGAAAGAAGGCCTTTCTCTTGAAAAGAAGATGTGGGGAGGTCTACTTCAAAGTGGGCTTAAAAGGCCGCGATTCGGCCCAGTTCCATTCCCGCAGCACACCTGTATTCCCGGAAAAGTCCAAAGGCGGACCGATTCCACCACCCAGCGCGTGCGTGGGTGCGTGCGTCCCCTTCCTCCTCCGATCGATCGAGCCAGGCTGCCC
Organism: Oropetium thomaeum; assembly: GCA_001182835.1. Classification (NCBI taxonomy): domain Eukaryota; kingdom Viridiplantae; phylum Streptophyta; class Magnoliopsida; order Poales; family Poaceae; genus Oropetium; species Oropetium thomaeum. The sequence goes on along the minus strand of LFJQ01000100.1, from coordinate 402,704 downwards.
CCAAGCCCCGGTTGGTTTCCTCCTCTCCGCGACGCCTCGGCCTCCCGCTCCTCCACCGCCCGCGCGCCTTCGCCGCTTCGCGAGGGGAAACGATCCGGAGATCGGCCCCCTCCGCCCACCGACGCCTGGTCCGCCTCTTCTGTCCCACCTCCATCGTCTCGTTTCGGTTAGCGTCGCCTCGGATTCCCGTTTCCGATCTGATCTGGTCGCTGTTGGTGCTGGTTGCTTGTGCTAGGGATTGGGAGGTAGCGCAGGATGGCGGCTCCGCCGGCGAGGGCTCGGGCCGACTACGACTACCTCATCAAGCTGCTTCTCATCGGAGACAGCGGTGAGTTACGCGAACACCACAGCAGCTCCTCCGCCTCCCTGTCCACGCTCGATCTGCGCGAGATCTGATTGCTTCGATGACGTGTTTTGCATGCTGATTGGGATCTGGTGCCAGATCAGTCTCTCGGATTGCGTCCAATGTGAATGGCTGAATGAATCTAACCACTCGACATCATCTAATGGTGTCGTTCGTGCATCAGTTTTTTTTTCTTTTTCGGATTACCCTTTCATTCTTAATTTAACCAAGATTAATGGTGTTATTATAACCAAGTTTTCGAATTGAGATTGTAAGAATTGATCGCTGCATCTAGTCTAGAATTCAATAGCCCTCGAGCGTTCTGGGTTGTTGATTCCACGAGCACTGGCCATTATGTATATCTCTTTTATATTATTATTACCAGTAATTACACATAAGCTAGCATATGCATGCATAGCATGCTCTTTGTGTTTCCTCTTATTTTCTGGGGTTGTCACCTTAGTGGAATGGTCTCCTATTAGCTTCTCTCCACAAATCCACCCCCCATGTTTCTTTGATAATTACCATCGCCCTTCTTTTATCCACCTGTCAATTTAAGAACCATCCAAATTGGGGCATTAAACGAAGCTATACATGATCAAGGTCTCCGCCTTTTTTAGATTACATAGTGTCTGTACTTCGTAATCTCAGGATAGCAGTAACACTGCTGAAGTCATAATTAAAGAGTTATCGTTTTTCATGTAAAATGCACGAGTATGTTCTTGCTCTCATCACCGTTACAAGAAAAACATTGCATCATTGATGCTAGTGTATAAGTAGGATTTCTGAAGCACAATGTTATGTTTTCTTCCTCTATGACTGTTGAAGCACAATTATCTAAACAAATTGCTTTATCTCTGTGGTCTGGCCATTATTTTTGCCATTAGTCTATTTAGGTTCACATGTAATTATCTGTTTCTGTGCACCTAGTGAGTCCCAGACGGCCTGACCTCATTGTGTCTTCTATTTGAAATTTTTGAGTGCTTTATGAAATATTTGTGAACCTTTCTTACTGTGGCTTGAACTAGGCAATTGTACACTGTTATAATGCAACTGGCATAAAGCTTTCTAATTCACACATTTGATGTACTGATGTAGGTGTTGGCAAAAGTTGTCTCCTCTTACGGTTCTCAGATGGCTCCTTCACTACTAGCTTCATTACCACTATTGGGTGGGTAGTCTAAAGTCACAACTCTATTCTATGGTCGAGGAATCATTACAATTTATATGTGAAAGCTTTGTTTGGACTTGGTTAATTCTGCCCATTCTATTGTCGGAACAGTATTGACTTCAAGATAAGGACTGTCGAGTTGGATGGCAAACGGATTAAATTGCAGATCTGGGATACTGCAGGCCAAGAGCGTTTCCGGACTATTACCACTGGTATGCATGTTTCGTTTGAGCAAAGCTATTTTGTTTCTTTCTTCAAATTGTATGGATTTAGCTGAAGGTTGTGTATAATTCTTCTTTGCAGCCTACTACAGGGGTGCAATGGGCATTTTACTTGTTTATGATGTCACTGACGAATCATCATTCAATAGTACAGATCCTTACCTTAAAATGCTCTTTCAGATAGTTCTTCGGTTTCCACTTCTGATTATGCTTTTTTTATTGACTTGTAGACATAAGAAATTGGATAAGAAACATTGAACAACATGCCTCAGATAATGTAAACAAAATTCTGGTGGGGAACAAAGCTGATATGGATGAAAGTAAAAGGGTATCTTCGATTTTGACCTTTACTCACAGTTGATATATGAAACTAGCGCGTGGTATAACTCTTAGCTATTTATCTGATCAATTCTTTTTGGTAGGCTGTGCCCACTTCGAAGGGGCAAGCGCTTGCTGATGAGTATGGGATCAAGTTCTTTGAAACGGTCAGTGGAAGACACATTCCGTTGGGAAATACCTTTCTTGCTGATGTATGTTTGCATTTGTTTCTTTTGATAATTTATTATTTTCTGCTGCAGAGTGCAAAGACAAACTTGAATGTCGAGCAGGTTTTCTTTTCTATAGCGAGGGATATCAAACAGAGACTCTCGGAGACTGATTCGAAGCCTGAGGTGCAACCCTCTTGACAATACCAATACATTTGCTTTCTTATTGCACGCCACCTTAGCTCTATGTTTTGTTTGCAGGATACTATTAAAATCAAACCCCCCGGCGAAGGTGACGCAGCAGCAGCGCAGAAATCAGCCTGCTGTGGCTCCTGAACAGACCTCACTATAAGATAGTGATGTTACTGCGCATGTAATTTTTGTCATTTTTTTTTTCTGTCAGCAACTCTTCTTGTGCGTTACTCAAAGTATTTCAATTCGGATTTGGATGAATGGGTGTTAAGTCAACAATTATTTGCTATATTGGTGGAATCTCTGCTCTTGATAATGACGAGCGCACTTTACAACTGGCGGTACTGGTTTTCATGCTGTGGAGGCTGCATCCTGGTGACCTGGACAGATGACATTGGATTGTTCTCTCTTCTTTTTTTCGTTTATTGCGTTTTCCTCGACGTGGAACAACCTTCTTACTTCACTTGCTTGCGGCAGCGAACTCTTCAATGGCGATCTTGTTTGTTGGTTGACATGATCATTGAAACAAGATAAAATAAGTCTTTCTTTTGTATGTTCCATTTCTTTTGTAAGCAATATTCACGAACAAAATCCCGAACACGTTATACAAGACACCACCAATCAAGCATGCTGTACCAAATGAACTCCGGATTACAATCACAAGTCAGATCAGGTACACTTAGGGTGGGGCAGTGTTTAGGTCCAAGCCCAGCACGCTTTCTGCTTCGTCGGCCTGCCTTCCAGCCTCAGCCAGCCCTCGGGCGCTGCCGCCGTCCACCACCACGGCACGGTGGCGCCTCATGTGGCCTCCCAGCGCCTGACCGAGGGCGAACTCAACGCCGCACACCCCGCAACCGTGCGCGCGGGCCTTGGCCGGCCCAGCCGTCCCGGCAGAGACGGTCCCCTGCGGACGCGGGCGCTTGTGGCTCGCGCGGTGCCCGCCCAGCGCCTGGAACGAAGGGAACCGGCGGCTGCACGTCTTGCACTCGAACACGCGCGGCGAGGCCGGTGGCTCGCCGCCACCGCTACGCGCAAGCAGCAGCATGACCTCTTGGGCCACGCTGATGATGCTCACCTCCGGTGGTTCTTCTTGTCCAAACGTCAGCCTCTTCATCGTGCTGAACTGCTCTTCTTCTTTTGCTTCTTTTGTCTGTGTGTTCGAGACAGATCGTGCTAGAGTGACTATTTATAGAACGCTGCCAAGCTGCGATAATAGAGTTTTTTGAGCTTGCTCAAGGGACGTTCGACGACTTCGCAGTACCTTTTGACTTTTTTTTTTTGTTTGTTTTTGAATCAGCATTCAGCAGTAGCTTTTGACTTGCTGCTTCTTATTGCCACTAAATAAAATGAACATGATGATAGGATAGCTGTAGCCTTGTGCTCACTCGCGCAACTGCAGACATAAGTTTGTTGACAAAGACAGGAGAGGAAGTTCAACACATTGGCTTGCCGCTTGGCTTTTCCTATGGAATGTGATTGTCAAACCCATGCGCGGGTTGATGGCGATTATAACGTAGTATACTTGTGCTGTAGGAATTCTTTTCTAAAGTTCTAGGGAGTGTACACCTAGTTACGGATTCCTATTCAGTTAACAATATACTAGTACTCCGGTGCTGACTTAATCTCATGCTTACAAAAGAGGGGACTTGGATTGAGGTTGACATGATACTGGTAAGAACGAGCTTGCTAATATCGCCACGACAGCAAATACAAGAAAGTTCAGCATGTATACAATGTTGTTTTTCTTACTCGGTATCGGTATCCCGTGCATAATTTGGTTTTTGTGCGGTCGTTATAGCCAAATGGGTATTTGCACGGAGTGGAGTGGAGGTGGTCTTATCTGCCCCTTTTGACTTACTCCATCCGTTCTTTTTTTTTAATATCAAATGTTTTGTTGAAATTTAATTTATTATTAAAGATTTTGAATTTTATATATTTAAATTAATTTTTTTGAATATGATGAGCGGTCAAAATTTTTGATCAAAGTCAATGATGATAAATAGAAAAGAATGGAGATAGTACTAGTTTGGTTCCCAACGGACAATCCTACTGGCTGACTTTGATGAGCATGATTAACAAGCGCAACGCCGCCAATATCAACGAGTCAACTGCAAGACTGCAACCACCTCTACTCCATCTTGAAAATAAGAAATACATAAGTGAAAAACAACATGCTACATTTAGTGAATACAGCAGTGCACAGTGATATCTTTTAGCCCACGTAATCCATGACTTTATATTCCCACTAGATTGCCAATGAAAATGACATTATTTCAAAGCTTTAATTCTATAACAAATTTTAACATATTTTTAATACAATACTAATGCATCTAAAGAAGATGATAATAAGCTGAAATTTTCCTCAAGTAAGAAATGTTTCTAAAAAAAGTTAGAAAACTGGAGGTTCCGTTACAAAAGCAACAAAAAAGTTGAAGCACGGCAAATTGACAGAGCTCCTCCAGACAGATAAATGAATACAATCATGACCACACTTGCTCTCGTATACAATGTATTCCATGGTACACTATGAACACAATCTCGTGTCTCATCTAACAAAAGAAAAAAAATGTACTACAACAAAAATTGTATAACAATAATCTGGCTCACAATGATTCCAATGTCTAGTGTTTTTTTTTTTTGAGATTTGCAGCTACTAATCCAGGAAATCTTCTACCTTCGGCACAATGTAATCTTCCCAAGCACTAAGCCGTTGCCCGTGCACAAATGTTCACAGGAAGCTGCTGCAAAGAAGGTAGCATCAAGGGGAACTCCCTTGTCAGGCTTATGAGGAACCTCACTTTTGAGTTGAATTGCTTTCGAGTCCAGCCTGCATCTGCAGCAACTTCTGCTGCTCCTCATCGTTCTCTTCCTTCGGCTCAACCTTGGGTGCCTTCGGCTTTGTGGTGGATTGCTGGTACAGAACACCACCTGACATGCATATCAAGAGCCCAATGGTACCTACAAGGGAGGCATGCTTGTCCCAGATAAGCAGATTAATCACAACAGTCAGGAGCTTGTTCACTATGCCAAGGACTGTAAAGCCGGTAGCAGAGATAGCCCGTCTGCAGGAAAACCCAAAGAAGGATATAGACAGCCCAAACAGGCATGAGAGAGCAACAGGAAGGATCACATCGAAAGATAGCCAGTTTGACACTTCAGAGCTGTCGAGCTTCATTTGATCAAACTCTCCCATTATAAGGAGCTCAAGAGGGAACAACAACAGAGCCTCAAGATTATTGTAAAGCACAAGGCCCCATGTGTTCAGACCAATAGTCATGACAACATGCTTGATGTACACGAAATCAATGGACATGCTTGCTAGGTAGGCTACTGCCCACGAGTAAGCAGTCACAGTGAACTGGTTGTCTGTGAAAACATAGATCACACTTCCACCAAGTATAGTGGAAAGTGAAAGCCATGTCTTGAATGATGGCCATGGCTGACGAAGATACAGTGTCTCCCCAATGGCTACAAATATGGGCACAGCAGAGCGGAACACAATGAAAGTATCCACATTGGCATGTAGCAGGAGTTCACTATTTGTGAAGATGGAGATATAGAACATCACAGCAGCAGGTAGGAACTTCCACATAGTCCTAAGATTAAGGCCATCATGCTCAATAAGCTTTAGCTGACCACACAGGAGAACACCAGCAACACTAGTTGCATATTGCAGAGCTGTAAGGGCTCCAGGATAAGGAAATTTCATGACTGCCCATTTGTTGATGATGGAAAGCAGAGACGCTGACAGACAATACCCAGCAGCCACGCCATAGATTGAGGCTTGCTGCAGAATAATGTTCAATGTATTACTCAAGGCTCCAGTTTTCTGAGTAACACTTGAACCTTCTGGCGAGGCACCTTCTTTTGAGGGTTCCGAAAGATTAGACATCTGCACCACAAAACTGCAATTACTAAACTTTGAAAATGAAAATACATGAGCCATCAGAATCATACAGAAGGTACTAGCCTACTACAAGCCAAATGAAAAAGGCAATACTGAAAATAGTGTGTATCAGGAAAAACAGCAGGATCAGTTCAACAGATAGTTAAGGGTACGTTTCCACATACTTGCAAGCACATAAGAGGGCGCAGTTCAAAGGACAAAGTGATTTATTGATCCAAAAGTTTCTATCACTGAAAATTCTGGCCATAAACTAATGTTGCAGTGGACAATGCGGAAGGCCGCCTAAAATTTTGCACAAAATGAATGATTTCATAATTCTACAAAGCGACCCTACTTCCAGATCTGGGCCTTCCATTCAAGTTTCGTACATGATAACTGTCCATACTGATACAGTAACATCAAATTTAACAGATCTGCTCATGGAAATAACAGATAGTTGCATTACACATTAACAAGTGCAATAATGAACTCATCAACAGAAATAGCAAACAATTTTAAACATTTTACATGAACTCCTAGCTTGCATTTGGTGTGGAAACCCTTTTAAGTACGCACTTCAATAAATATTTTCCACAGACTGTCTAATGAAAGAGCAAGAAGGTTACAGCAATAAATGATGATTTACTAAACAAAAAAAGCAGTGGTTATCAAATAGGTTGACCAATATTGAAAAGCTTCACAGAAAGAACCAAATCAGCATTTGATGCCATAGGCGATCCTATTGATCTTCTGTAGAAAACATTTCACCCATTCAAATTCTCCCATACAAGACCAGGAAGTGGACAAGGACTCAAGAAGGGCAACAACAAAGGAAAACAAGATGAAGCAGGTGCCAAGGCAAAAAGAGAAACGCAGAACACAATTGCTAAAAGCAAATCTCAGGACAAAATCAGAACACAGGGAACAGAAACATTTCATTACAGGTTCAAACCAAATTTAAACTATACCAACAAAAAAAAAATAACGTATCAGACTCAAGAATCCAAGCCAATACCAACAAGTACCTTGAAACGTCCAACTCTAGGATTCGCCATGAGGTCTAACCGAAAATCAACAGCGAATGATCTTGCTATGGAGTATGTATCTTTTAAAGCAAGTTGAGAGGGCCTGGCGTGGCAGAAGATGAGCTAACACTAGTATGCAACAAACACCTAGCTCAATCAACTAAGCTCGTGGGGCAACAAACACCTAGCTCAATCAACTAAGCTCGTGGGGCATAATGGATCTGCCAGTGACACCCATGGAAGTCAAATAAAGGTTGGGGCACGTCGCAAGCACATTAGGTTGTGGCCAATAGCCATCACTGGACTGTAAAGAATTTCGTAATATCAACACATTTTGCAACACCTAAGCACTTTGTCCAAGTCAAGGCAGACAAGTGAGACAAGGTCCTAATAATGCGATGCGCCAGTTGCACACAAGAAGAAACAAGTGGTTGCGTACCTCACGAAGCTTTTCTCGCCACTGTAGCTAGAACAGATTCCTCTCAACAACCGGAACGTGACAGAACCAGCTCCTCAACGACGCATCAAAAAGTGGTTGCAGGATCACGGAGTGCTCCCGGAACTAGCGGCTGGGGCCTCACGAAGCTGGCGCGCGGTCACATGAAGCCATAAAGCTTTGCAGTTTCTATAAGAGAGAAATAATGAAATGTGTCAGTTCCATCACCATACAGTACCGCAAGAAGTGATTGCGCGAACTAAACGCCGCCATGGATGGAGAAAAGAAGGAATAACATCTATTGTTAGGTGAGATCAAGAAAAGCATCCGTTCCCATCAGGAGTCAGGACCTGCGATACAACCACTTAACAAAGTAGTACAAGCAGTTTCGTGCGCGGCCAGAACATCTGACAGAGGAAATTATTGAATGCGACCCCGCCATCTACTACTCCTTAACAGCCATCAAGCGCCAAGAGCGTTGCCCCACAAGAAATTGAGCTTTGATGCTCGCGTAGAAGGAAAAAGGGCAAGAACCAGGCGAAAGCGTGCTCACCTCTCCGCCTGCAGCAGAGAAGGCCGGGGCAGGGCTGAGGGTCGAATGCTGGGGCGGGGAGACCCGATGATTTATCAGGGGGTTACTTTCGCGTTCCGCGGAATTGTTTTCGCGCGATGGCCGCTGGAGATCGGAAGGCGCCGGATCTGCACGGCGACGCCCAGGAGCAAACGCGGGGGACGGGATGCAATGGAGGAGATTGTCGTTTCTGGGCGTGATTCGAAGGAGAGGAGCGGCTAATTAGGAATGGAATAACCTGCCAAGCTCTGACCCGCCAGCCGCGGTAGCCAGAGGACCTCGAGGCGTCCGTCTCGGCGGGCGGCTGTTCCCTCCCGTGTTTTTTGTTTTTCGCCATTTGCGCGTCGGCAGCGACCGACGAGGAAGGAAGGAAGGAGGCGCTCCCTCGATCTGGGCCGCTTAGCGAGACAGGGTTTGGGTTGGACCGAAAATGATGTTGGATGCTGACAGCCGAATAAAGTCATGGGTCTTGGTACATGTACGGCGAGTTTCAAAGCCTGTAAGCCCGTCGGAAATTGGGATCGAGCAGTCCTTGCAGCCCTTGCCGGTCTCCTCTCCGGCGCGCTGCGAATATGAGAGATCAGTGTCCAAAAGATGGTTTCAATGGGCCCTGTAGGCCGATAAACTCGTTCGGGGCTTTGCTAGATTCTGGCCCAATGCTATGTGGCTGGGTTATTGCTTGGGCTTCTCGGGGAAGTATCCTGGGCGGCGGGCGCACACTCCTGCCGACTGAGGTCCTGCCGTACGAATCGCCATCTCCTTGTTCCGCTTTATTCCTCGCCGGCGTGGACGGGCGGAGAGCATAAACCCCACACTACGGAGAGCGCGCAGCAGTTTCCACCTCTGAGCCGCACCGCATCCATGGCCGCCGCCGCCGTCGTTGCGGAGCCCAAGACCAAGTACGATCGACAGCTCAGGTAACCCGGTTCCGCACATCTGCGCTCCCTCTCCCAGCTCTCGTGACGGCGTGATCGATGTGTAGATTCAGAGGTCCATTGTCGAGAGATCATATGGTTAGGGTCCTTCCGTGATGGGAGCCTCGCACGATTGAATTTCGGTCCCATTTAGATTTGCTTTCCTAGGGTTTTGAGCTCATGTTGTGCTCTGAAGGTAGAGGAGGATTCTCATTCGCTACGACGGAGGTTGGTTTTCTCGGTTAGGATGCTCAGTTGGCCTCTAGGTTTCGAAGCTGTAGGCCTAGCGTTGGTGCTTTGGTTGCTTGCTGGTTGTTGTGACTGATTTGCCAGTGCTTATATGTTGTCCATAGGTTTTTTTACAGCCTTTTAGGTGTGCCTAAAGTCCCGGGCTCTAGTAATAATGTGTGCCATTATGACGAAAATTCGTCGTCTACTAGCTGATTTAATGATTCTAGCTGAGCCCCTTGTTCCTCAGATACAACTACATATTTTAAGATTCACTGCTTATTACTGATGTACCCGTACTAAAAAGCACCTAGGTGGGTTGATGGAAGTTTCAAAACTCGCTTCCAATCTAAGTTGAGACGATAAACATGAACAGGGGTGACTAAAACTGTGATTCATACTTTGTGGGATGACCTTTGCCTGGATTTGGTAGATGATGTCTCTATGTAGTCTATCTTTTTTTTTTTTCCCCTCCTAATCCACTTGGGTTGACTGTTTGACTGATATTGGACAGTGTCATTTCATCCATGGCAGTGCAATAGTAATAGAATAAGCGTGGATCTTGAAACTATGAATTGACTGACAGATATTCAACATTACCGGCCACATTTATCAATTGGGCAATAGCAAAATTTCCTGGTTTTCTATTGCAAGATTTTTCTGGGTTGATTTTTCTAGTGCAAGATTGTCCTACCATTTAGCCTTTGCTTTTGAAGAATTTCTAGGTTGATATGCTTGTTATTAGCTGCTGCTTTTACACCATCCACATTGACATAGCAAACCAGGACAACTGAAACCTCTTGGTTACTATGAAATACAGGATATGGGGTGATCAAGGACAGGCTGCACTGGAGAAGGCTAGCATATGCTTGCTTAACTGTGGTCCTACTGGAACTGAAGCATTGAAAAATCTTGTGCTTGGAGGAATCGGAAGTGTTACTGTTGTTGATGGCTCCAAAGCTGAAGCATCTGATCTGGGAAATAACTTTCTGTGTAAGATGTTCTGACTTCCACAGATTTTTCATATTCTTCTGACTTCATTCCAAAGTGCTTAACCCATATGTCCATTCCTACAAGAGCTGAATGAAGGATGCTTGGTGGAACTTATATTCTTACTACCTTACATTTGCATCCAGTGGATGAAGGGTGCTTGGGGCAACCAAGAGCTAAATCCATATGTTCGTTCCTGCAAGAGCTGAATGATGCTGTTAAAGCCAAGTTTATCGAGGAGTATCCAGCAACATTGATAGACACTAATCCCTCCTTCTTCTCCCAGTTCAATGTTGTTATTGCTACTCAGGTGTGTTTTCTTTTTTACCTACTCTTAGGTTAAAATGCAAAAACATACTTAATCTGGGGAGTTACTGCACTGGGCTTCCCTTTTACTAGTGTTGCTGAAAGATAATAAAGATTGAATTGTGAATCGCATACACCCCTACGCTGCATTTTTTAATTATAGTGGAGTAAGGTTAATCATTCGAATATAAGCCCCAGCGCACATTTTGTGAATATTGGCAGTGCTGTAGATCTACCATACCATATTCAGTTTCGTTCTGTTTAGCAATGCTGTAGATCTACCATTTTTCTCAGGCAATTGTCACTAATGCTTGTAGTGTCCCCTCTCAATTTTTAGAGTATTGCAGTCAAGATATCTTATACATTTTATTTCTGAAGTATCTTTATATAATTGTTTGTCTCTTTTTTGCAGCTTCAGGAGTGTTCTTTACTGAAACTAGATGATATCTGCAGAAAAGCAGATGTTGTATTGGTTGCTGCACGTTCATATGGTTTAACTGGTATGGTCAGAGTCAGTGTCAAGGTACTTTTAACACACTCACATCTAACAAATCTGTTAACCTTTTCCTGTATACCATGACATCACGGTCACTTCTAGATACTCCTTGCAATTTTGAAGCTTTCATCCAATAATTGGCACGTAATTGCTCCCACCTGAGCCTTGTTTTGTTGCATTTTTACTTTTGAGCAGTTCTTGCTGTGCCACCTACTTTCATTGAACAAAAGCATTTTGGGAAGGTTGACATCTTTTTGTTTTTGGATCTTGTTTGTATGGATCTCTTAGGTTTCATCTCTAGCCTACTCCAACTTATTTGGGACAAAAAGGCTTGGTGTTGGTTGGTTGACATAGTTTTGTTTTTCTTTTTTGTTCAGGAGCACTGTATCATGGAATCAAAACCAGATCATTTCTTGGATGATTTGCGACTTCACAATCCATGGCCTGAACTCAAGCAGTAAGAATATATTCATGCCTTTTTTTTTACTTATAGAAAAATGTGACATACTATTTTTCCAGGAAGTCACTGTAACTGTTGAATTTCTTTTTTACAGATTTACAAAGTCAATCGACATATGTGATAAAGATCCTGTTGTGCACAAGCATACTCCATATATTGTTATCCTTGTGAGGCTTGCAGAAAAATGGGCAGATGCGCATGATGGTCACTTGCCTTCAACTAGGCAAGAGAAAAAAGACTTTAAGGTACATTCGTTAGGACTGTGCCCTCATCAAGCAAACCAATTGACATTACACTTTTGACTGTTGTTGAACTGACTAAAATGCTGTTTTCATCAGGACCTCATTAGGGTCCATATGTTAAATGTAGATGAAGAAAATTACAAAGAAGCTGTTGATTCTTCATATAAAGTCTCTGTAACTCCAGGAATCAGTAAGTTTATTTAATGTCCTCCATTTACTTTCCATAATAGCGTACAACAGATTTACCTAAAAAGTTCAGCAGAAGCAGATAGAAGAGTTCCATGTACAATCTCTCCAGGTGCACCTAGCCCCAGTTGTCCTCGCCTGTCTTCTTGTTGCTTCAGTCAATCAAAAGGCATAGAAAAAATAGGGAGAGAACAACTGGATCAGTCCTGGACTTGGTCCCGTCCCCGATGGCACGGTCTTGGTGGCAAGTGGCAACCTCCAACACACGGGGACCTCCACCTCAGCAGCTGGCAGTTCCTTGTGACGACGTTGACAGTGGCAGCACTGGCTGGAGCACGGACGCTTGTGCGGTACTCAAGAGCAGGGCCCCCTCACCCATGATGAGCACCGGATCGATACAAACACTGAGACCAGTCTGCCCTTGCTTGACAACATGGGTGACATGGCAGCCGGATCAATAGGATCCACCACGAAAAAGGTGCTCTGCCCCTGGCAAAGATTGTGGAGATCGATCTCCTCCGGGGCACACGGTGTGGAGGCAAGCTGCTGCTAGGGTTAGGCCCCAAGACTAGAACTTAAACTCGTGATTATATGTAAGAGCGAATAGATTAGGTATAATGGCATATTGTATTGCATTGTGCCTCTGGGAAGGCATTCATAGAGTTCAGAAGACTTGGGGGTCAAGGCGAGTCTACAATACATAATCTAACCTACCAAATCTACTCTAACACTTTGCATAGTTATTGAACTAGATAGATCTATTTGGTGCCACCTAAGGGCTCAACATCACAATGTCGATATTGCTTCGCACATTAAAATCTCTGATACTAGCTTGCCACTCATTCCTGTTGCAAACATTTGACATGTTCACAAGTGCAGGCTTGTTGTGCAAACTCTAATGATGGTCCATCCGGTGTCAGTGTTAACTCTATCAATGAGATCAGCTAATATTCATAGTTGTAACTGCTCTGCTAGTAACACCTAACCAAGCTCACTTTGCACGCTAGAGAGCATGAAGAAAATAGTAGCTGTCAGCTGTCTGCAACGATTTAGATTCAACAACAACAACCAAGCCTTTGAGTCCCAAATAAGTTGGTGTAGGCTAGAGATGAAACCCCTGAGATCCAACACAAACAAGGCACAAAAGAAAACAGAGATGACAAATGATGACAGACCAAAAAAAAAACCCCAGTAAACCAAAGGTAAAAAAGGTGAAGCACCCAATAAAAATGATTGATCCGGAAAGCTTTAGATTAATACGTAAAATTTGTGTGTGTGTGAGGGCGGGGGGGGGGGGGGGGGATGTTTCTGGTTGTGTTGTGTAACCGTGGTTTTGTTTTAACTTAAAGATAGTCATTCACAAATGTGGTCCAGTTTCATATTCATACTGCCATTGATAGCGGAGTTCACTCATTGATCCTTACAAAATGGCACATGCAACTTTACAAACTTGCAGGGTTCTAACTCATTGGTTTCTTATAGGTGATGAGATCCGTCATATAATTGATGATAGCTCGGCAGAAGTCAGTCCCTCTTCACCAGATTTCTGGATTTTAGTGGCTGCTTTGAAGGTAACAAGCAATTTCAGATGTATTGAGTATTGAGTTCTTTTACACATGCTTTTAAATTTGGCATGCTAGGTTAAATTTGAACAACCTTCTGAATGCTGAGTGGTAAAATTCAGTTCCCTAGTACTTCCTGGTGCCACGTAATAAACAATTGAGAATTAATCTGCTTGGTCTAGTTATAGTCTTTGTTTGGTGTACTAATACTGACGTTTACCAGCAATGCTTTGCTGGTCCGTACCCTATCGTGAACCAATAAACTTAAGCTTTTGTTCTAAGAAGAAGTTTACCATAATATTTGGTTTCGAAAGCGGATTGCTGAAGGGTTTGTTTCTTGGAGAAGTCCCAGTTAGGTATATAAGGCTTGGAAAGTTGCTAAATTACATGGACTACGTAATAATATGTCTGGCATGTTTCTTTATGGCTCTTGTTTTTCATCAAATTTTTCATGTTGCTTTCTCTTTGTTTTCAGGAATTTGTTGCAAATGAGGGCAATGGTGAGCTACCTCTTGAGGGGACAATTCCTGATATGACATCACTTACTGAGTCAGTATCCTGCTGGTGTCATGCAGATTTTCTTTCATCTTCAGGTTCAAATTCTTCCATTACATGAGTCTATAATGTTTTTTGCGCATACATTTGCAGGTATTATGTAAGCCTTCAAAAGATATATCAAGCTAAGGCTGAATCTGACTATCTTGCCATGGAGCGTCATGTCAAGGATATATTGAAGCGAATGGGTCGAGACCCAGACTCTATTTCAAAGGCATATATCAAAACGTTCTGTAAAAATGCTAGAAAACTCAGAGTAAGCTGTTTCTTTCAAATTACATATTTTGTAGCCCCTGTTTATGGTTGCTAGAATTACTCTAATGCATGGTGTGCTCTACATTAAGTCATTTAGTGGGTCTTTCCGTTCTTGTATTTTTGTTTTCAATTGATGTTACAACCCCTGCCATGTTTTCTAAGAAACTCGTCTTATAGCGCTGACTGAGACTCAGATCTTTTTGTTATCAATCTGCCACAATATTTGTTTTGGGTGCTCCACACTTATTCTTTTGGTTTACTGTTTTTTTCCTTCTTTTTTCCCTTTTTCTTTGTTTCCTATCCCCGTTTCTTTTTATCCCCTTTTTTTTTTCCTTTCGGTGTTCTTTCTGTTTGTCATTTGTTTTGGGTGCTCCACACTTCTATACATATAGTTTTTCTTCTCTGCTTCCCTTTCTCTTGTTTGTGTTGCTCTCTAGCATACCGCAACTCGTTTAGGACTAAAAGGCTTGTTGTTGTATCAATATGCCAGAATAATAAATTGGATAAACATGAATTTATTACTGGCCTTTTGTTTCAAAAGAATATAAGAGCCTGTAGATTGAAAGAGGCCAAATTAAAGTCTTGGTTTGTTGTTGATTTATCAACAAGCTATATTTGTTTAAGAGATAAACCAAAACAATATTTAATCAGTTTTTGTCATAGGGACTGATCATTATCCTCTGTCTAGGTCTGTAGATACCGTAGTATCAAGGAGGAGTTTGCTTCTCCCATTCTTTCCGAGGTTCAAAAATACTTCACTGATGAAGATTATAGGTCAGCATCCATAACTCTGATGTTGCAGTTCGTGTTTCACTTATCTTCTTGTTTTATTAGTTGATGTAAAAAGAAAATGACATACATGTTTCATATTTCATGGTATTACTATTACATTATCTACTCTATAGTTTGTCAAAATAGTGTTGCATACACGCTTGATTTGATCTAACATGTCACATTTAGACAAAATGACAAATCTATGATATTGCAAGACTAGCCTTTCTTTTAAGATGGATTCTTATAACTATGTGGAATTGTGCTGCAACTGCATCTATACATAATACTGATTTTTTGGCTAGGAAACAGAACAATTTCGTTGCTAGTGGGGTTTAATATTTGGTGTCTGTCAGTACATTATTGTTTATGCTGTTTTCTCATTCCTTCAGTTACAGGGAGCAGTATTCACCATGTTGGTATTGATGCCTGCATTTTAGGAGGCCACTGGGGGGCTACTTTGGCCAGTTCACTTTGTTGTAGTTTAACTTTTTATACAGAGCAATCGATAAAGAAATGCTGCAGCTCCAGCAGCACCAAAACTACTCTGAACATTCATGCTCTTCCATTCAATTCCAACAACCTAGCCTGCAATGACTTGACTAATGACAATCAATGTGTGTTTGCAGCTATGCAATTAACTTCTATATTCTGCTACGTGCTGTTGATCGGTTGTCTGCCAACTACAACAGATTACCTGGAATATTCGACAGGTACGTGGGAAAATGTTCATTTGCTTTTGGTGAACATTTCTGCTTTTATAGTACTGATTATACACTGGATTCAATAGTGAGATTGATGAGGATATCCCTAGGCTGAAGACAGTTGCCGCTTCAGTGCTCAGTGACATGGGTTTGAATGGAGCACCCTTGTCTGAAGACCTGATAACTGAAATGTGCCGATTTGGGGGTGCAGAGATTCATCCTGTGGCTGCTTTTATTGGTGGAGTTGCTTCCCAGGAAGTAATTAAGGTCTGTTATCCAAACTTCACTGGATAAGCCCTCGATCACACCCTATCTTTTGTGGCCCCTGCACATCATAAATCTAGGATTTTTCCCAGCAATGTAGAGAACATGGTAAAAGACCCTCTAGGATGTATGTTTGGATATAAAGCTGGAATGAACATTTATTGATGAATGTGAATCATTATTATTAGCTAATGTTCTTTCCCCATCTTGCAGCTGGTCACCAAGCAGTTTGTGCCATTGGCTGGAACGTTTATATTCAATGGAATCGACCTCAAATCTCAAGTTTTGTCTTTATAGCATGATGGCGGATCGTTCACCCTGATGAGTACTTTGGAGTTGCTTCAGATTTTTGTATCATGGCCTCGGGGTGCAACGAAGGCGGCTTCCCGAACTTGTTCAATATGAGATTGGAAGTGTATCGTTGTACTGACGAGTAGCATATATAACTTGCATAATATTTATGTGAGTGGCATTCTTGCCAAGTAGCTTCGATAGTTACCTTTGTAGTATTTTTGAACCTTTCTAAAAATGGATGACAAGGAGAGAAGTGGTCGAGATGTATCGATGCTGTTGAAGTAGTTTTCTTTTCCAAAAAAAAAAGAAAAAAAGTATAGCCGCGTGTCATGTACCTATCCTGTTCTCTCCCAGAGTCCCAGTTCATCACTTGATATGATATGCTTAAAAAAAATCACTTGATATGAGACTGACGGGACTGATTCCATATGCAGATTTGCATAATTGATACTAAATGTCTAAATGTAATAAGACCTGAGACGAAGAAGACCAACAAGGATGGATGGCTTGGAATCTGCTAATCAATTGAAATGTGCAAGAGTTGACGAAAACGACTGGTATTCCCTCCATTTCAAAATAGAGTTTGTTTTGAATATGATTTTAGTTAAATATTGAGAATATAAAATATAAATAATTTTTAATTTATTTAGCTTAAAAATATATAAATTATATGATTAGATTTATCTTGAAAAGTATTTTAAAAAAACTATACGTACATCATTTTTTTAATAAATATTTTCATAAAAAATAAAAGTTAAAGTTATATTTGTAAGATCGTGTCGTTGTCTAAAACGAACTCTAATTTGAAATGAAATGGGTAATGGATAAGATAACCCCCTCAACTGAGAAAGTGAGAAGCGCTTTCATGTTTACCACGTAGGCACCGACCTCGCTGTACGTATACTCTCAGGAGTACCATCGCATAGGCAGACGATCGAAAGACTTCCAGCAAATATCGACACGCGTTTGAACAACGAAGGGAGAAGATGCGTGGTTGGCCGATATATCGCGGAAATGTGTTTGCTACATACAGGCTAGTCCCATCTAATAATAACACATCCAGGTCCTAATCGTTCACTCCCGAAAAGAGAAGGATATAGCTAGCGGCTATCTGTGCCTTTTGTAAAACGCGATTTCCTCTTTTCGATCGATTAGTTTGCTGCTTGTGCCAGGTGGTTGATCGATCCAACCATAGCAATGCTATGGTACAGCTGTGGACCTGTGTGTGATCAAGACTCTGTTCACAGCAATCTGGCTAGTGCAATCAGCTTTCGATTGGATGGGCGAGGCCGCGCTGGATGAACCTCTTTTAGTCTTACTAGCAATGTCGTTCGTACTACTACGGTACTTGTGAAAGAAGCAACGTACGACCACACACTGATGCAATGATGTTCCTGCTAAAACCGCGTTTGCAATTGAGAGGGATAACGACGCCGGCGTCCACTGTGTATCGTCCTCATCCAATTGCGAGAGATACTAAAATATCTCTGGAACTTGTCCGCAGCAGCGCAGCAACCCCTCCACGAGTTTTCACTTGTTTGGTTCTTCACATACGTCATCAACAAGGTCGTGGTCAGATATACCACCACACATCAGGCTCAACTTTTTTTCTTCGAGAATCTAAACTGCAAGCGCTGTTCTTCGCTTATTTTCTTGCGTAAAAAAGTGGTGCAACATCTTGTTTCCTGTTGGCCAACTAATAAAGCACGATCTACCGGTTTTGATGACGTGTGTGCACTTTATTACATAGTACTACACCATTTACTAGTAGTACCTTCACGATGTGTAGATCCTACAAGTAGTACGTACACTCTCGGATTGGAGGTAAGCAACCGCGTACTCGTATATGGGGGCTCTGCTTCTTGCTTTGACCGCCGACATGATGACGTGTAGTCGTCGACACGCATAGTATCTTGCACAGGTAGTGGTATCCGTTTCGCGAAACTCGAAAGCGGACGAGACAGAAACGTCCGGCCGCCCTGCGGCGTTCTCGAGTAATGTATAACTAACTAAAGACGTGTTCAATGATCTCAGTTGCGACGCAATGCAGGTTATAAAATACTACTCGGTAACGCGGCAGTAGCATTATGAGTAACATGAATGACATCAGGCACCACCAACTTGTTAATTACTTCCTTTAGGTCGATAAAAAAACTCGTTCAGTACAAGATTTTAGTCAAATATTAGGAATATAAGTTATAAAATTATTAGGTTTAAAAAAATTAAAAATCATATGAATAAATTTTTCTTTAAAAATTCTTTCATAAAAATATTTATATGTTATTTTCTAATTAATATTTTATAAAAATATAGAATTAAATTTATATTTTAAAAATCATGTCAATGTCCTAATCGAGTTCTTTTTTAACATGAAGGGAGTAATTACAAGTTGTTGTTGGAGAGGACACGAGCGGTCGGTATGATAGTAATGTCTAGTTTTCTTCTAGAAACGGAGCGCCGCCGCCAAGTTGCACATCGGTCCCGATCCCCATAGTGGTCAACCCTTGTAGTAATTGTATAGCCTGCAGCCGGGCCGGGAGGGATCTGCTGACTTGTCTGTCACGCACGCTACTACGTAATCGTACGTAAGTTGAATTAATTGTCAATGCTTCTCTCTCTCTCTCTGTATTTTTTGTTTGGATCGATCAGGAAAGCAGTTTGTTCTTCTGCGGCGGCGGCGGCGGCGGCGTGGGCGCTTTTGGACCAAAACCAGAACGCACCACCCATCATTTCGGGAGTTGGTACATGCATGGGACTCGGTCGGCAAATAACGCCGCGATTAAGGAAGAGGAAGAGGCTACAGCGTGCCCCCGGCGGAACAAGGTATTTTCCGTGCGAACCACGCACTCCATCGGCTGCCGGCTGCGCAATCGAGTGACCTGACCTCCAGCTGAAGGAAGCGCCCCAGCCCAGACGCAGAAGCCACACGGTCGGCACACGCGAGCTTCCCTCCGTGTGACTGACTCATGTAGTCCCCTCCATTCATAAATATTATCTTTATTTTTTATTTTGATATTTTTATTATAAATTTATACTTAGAAAGTATCAACAGCTAAAAAACGAAGATAGTAATTAGAATCAATAATTTTTTATTAACTTTTGTTTTTATTCAAAAATTTATTCAAATTTATAAAACATTGTATAAATGCAATCATAATAAAATATATGATATTGATTATAATTTTTTGAATAAGATGAATAGTTAAAACTTTCAAAAAACATGAACCGCGTCAATTATTTATGAATGGAAGCAGAAGTCCTATGTGGCGTGTGTTTTTTATCTTGAAAGTGTTAATTTACTAGTTTACAACCCATTGTTTATCTTCTGTTTTGAATATCAATTTTATTTAAAAATTTAGTTCAAATTTATCTATGTCTCTACTCATATAATACATCAACTCTGTCGTTTTTCACCTGTCCCCCTGAAAATAATTCCACCATCCTAATAATATCCCCACAATTACGATGATAATGTTACTTTAACTCAAATCTAACGACTCACATGTGTTTACTCTACTAATAAAATTACATTTACTCAAATGTAATGATTACTAATTTCTGGATCTTACATTATATAATTTTAAAAACCCCCTATACCACGTATCCATGTGACAATATTGCGTCAATCCAATCTGATCTGTTATTAGCTTTCATGACTCATGATCCAATCTGTTATTATTGTGATTTATAAGCTAACGCCATTCTCAGTAACCATAGGTCTCGTCGCCTTCCTCCGTCCGTCACCGCCCCGTCTTCCGCAACCACGAAGTCGCTGCCGCCTGATCCATCCTCTGCCCATCGCCGTTGCGAGGCCACTGCCGCGTCATCCGCCCACCGCCACCCACCGCTTCGAGGTCGCCGTCGCCCGCCGCGTTCTCTGCCCATCAACGCGAGGCTGTGAGGCCGTCATCGTCCGTCCCATCCTCCGCTCGCAGATAACGACGTGCGACGCTAGGCGGAGGAGCAAATCCGACTGATGGCGCACGACCCTCAGGTGGTGGCTGTGCTCGTCCATCACCTCCACACGGCCATGACCTGAAATAACATGCGCGCTCCCCGCTGTGCTCCTATAGGAGAAAATCACCTCGCACTGTCTGACTGGCCCAAGCTCCCCGCACACGGTAAGGAGACCCCTCATGTACTTCATCATCCTAGACCAGAGGTCCTTCCTAAACTGCCTTTTCTTCAATTCATTGGCTAATTTAGAGATTGTCCAATGACTGCGGCAAGCAATACTGTTTTAGGTAAGCAATTTAGAATAATTATTTGATGTTTTCTGTTTTGAACTATAGTTATATATTTATATACCAATTTGATTGTCATTATGCTTATGCATTTACGTGGAGCTCTGTACTCAATTCAGATCAGTAGTTTTAGGGCCTGTTTGGGAGAGCTCCACTCCACCTTTTCAGCTCTAATCTTAAAATTATTAACCAAACATCTAAGCTTCACCAAATCTAGATCGAGAAAAAAAAGATGGAGTTGGTGCTAACTCTACCTTTTTTTGGAACTCACGACGAGGTGCTCCAAAAATTAAAAATCATGGGGTTGATAGAAAATTACCACTATACCACTTATTACAAAACATATCCATTAAATTCTTTTGTCTTTTCTCGCGTTTTCCTTTCGAATCAAACCAATCTTACATAGATACAGAGGAGCTCCCACCATACAAAATATATTGATTTGTAATGAGAAAAATAGAGATTTTTATAGGGATATAATAGACCTTTTCAATCGAAACCTTAGATATCTAGAGTTGAAGTTAAATTTTAAGTCAAACACTTTATGGTGGATCTATAAATCTGGAGCGGAGCTGCTCCATGATGGAGTTGTGGAGCAGAGTTGATTTTTATGGAGTGGAGCTCTCCCAAACAAACCCTTAGTGTATATTATCCTGATGGTGAGATCTCGAATTCTCATCTTGGCTAATTCTTTTCAACAGTCTGTACTTAATTCTAATGTTTAAAGTGGTGATTGATTGATGTTTTACTTTGTTAAATGATTTAGGTACATAATATTAGCTTAAAGCTCAACTAAGTAACGTTATGTGTACATCATTAGTTAAAAAAAAACTTTCAGTGTTACAGAAATTACTTGTATTGGATTCTTCCATCTTCTTTTTTATTTCAATTATGACTGATTTTATTTGACAACATTGATTAGATCTATCCACCATATGAACTATTCTTTGAAACATATAGGAAATTTTAATAAACATATCCTCTTATATTTGAAAAATAACTTTTTAACTCAATCCAAATGTTAAAAAAAGCTTTGGAGTACTAAAAGGAAAATCATGACTTCATTTCAATTGTCAAGTACTAAATACTAGGTTGAGTCGAATTGTCTGCTGAGTGGGCTCTTTCAGTCAAGATAAGTTATTTGGTTATTATTGCACAGTTGTTGCTTACCATTACTTTTTGTGCTGTGTTCCAAGATTCATTAAAAAAACTTGATGGTTGATCTCATTTGTAATAAGGACGGGCTATTACTATATATAAAAAAACTCTAATGTCTTTTGGACATAAGACATCGAAGCCTTTGGTACTTAGATGTGATTCATTTTGTTGATGTTTAGCGTGCAAGCTATTCCAGTTCTTGGAGCCTTTGACAATTATTGTTCTCTTTTCATAAAATTTTATCATATTAAGTTATCATATTATTTGCTTTTCACACTATAACGTTAATATGAGCATTATATCCATATAATTAATAAAATTCATATGTTGGATTATCATATTATTTTGTTTCAATCCGTGGCATTAGCACGGACAAAAGTACTAGTAAATTATATAAGTGATAGTTAAAATACCTTCAATGATAAAATAAATTATAACAAAATAATATAACATATATAATATATATTAGATGAATTGTTAAAATTAATATTAAAGTCAATGATAATAACAATTTTAAAAAATAAATTTTGCAAATATAGAAAGGGTATATGTATTGCGAGTACAGACAGAGTACTAGTCATACACTGATACTACCCCTGGAAGCAAAGACCGAGATCGAAATTGAAAAAGAAAAAACGGGATGCACTAATCGTCAGTAACCAAAACGAATCAAGCTCCTTGAGAACGAAGACCGGGGTACTACTACTAATCGTGTCACTCTGCTTTGAAACAGTCGCGCTGGGTGAACGAAGGGTTCTAGAGCCTTCGACCAACTTCTCCTACAGATTAGATGGTCGGTCATCCCGTCTGGACTCGAATTATTGTTACTGTACAGCATCATTATCCCTTCACATTTTTCAGCTCCGAATAAAATAACGGAAAAAGAAATCCCCCGGCCGGCCGGCCGGGCGGCGTTGCGTTACCCCCGCGGCTAAGCAAGCAAGCAAACGGGGAGCCGCCACGCGCGGTTGCGTCGATCGTCGTTGCCTGCCGTGCCAGGTGAGGTCACTCTGCGCGCACCGCACCGCACGTTTCGGCGGTCCAGCCAGCCAGCCAGCCGTGCGTGCATATCCGATCCGACTCGACTCGAGTGCTCGACTCGAGAGTCCCTCCCACGTCGCGATGCGGCGCCGCGAGTTCCGGTCCGGGTGCGTGTCCTCCGCGGATTGGTCCAGTCACGCCAGCTACACACCAATGTCGGCCGGCCCCCCACCGACTTGCGACTTGGCCCCCACGTCACCGCTCGCTAGCTCGCAACCGACTCGGAGACCGTCCGTGTCCCGTGTCACAACCTATATATATATAAACGCGAGCTCCCCGTCTGCTCTCCCATCCAAAAGCGCAATCCACAACAATCAGGTTGGTTTTCTCTCCCCGAAGCCAACTCGATTCAAAACGTTCGGAATCCATTCATCATATCACACTTGATCGATCAGACAGCAGAGAGGAGTACTATGAAGCATCCGAGGGAGGAGGAGGTGGTGTCGCTGGCGCTCTCGCTGACAACGACGGACTCATCCTCCACATCGACGGAGGAGGGCTCGGCCGCCGCCGGCGGCCTCGGCGCCTCGTCGTCCTCTTCCGCCGCGGCGGCGGCGGCGAAGCGGGCGCGGCGGCGGAGGAGGGGACCCGTGGTGGCCACGTCGGGCGAGGGCGACTTCGTCTGCAAGACCTGCAACCGCGCCTTCCCGTCCTTCCAGGCGCTAGGCGGGCACCGGACCAGCCACCTCCGCGGCCGCGGCCACGGCCTCGAGCTCGGCGTCGTCGGCGCCAAGGCGCTCAAGCAGATGCACAAGCAGGCGCCTGACTACGACAGGAACGGCGCCGCCGCCACCAAAAAGCACCGGCCGGAGGAGGAGAAGAAGCAGCAGCAGCACCCGCACGAGTGCCACATCTGCGGGCTCGGCTTCGAGATGGGCCAGGCGTTGGGAGGGCACATGAGGAGGCACCGCGAGGAGTTGTTGGCTAGCGGCGCCGCCGATGACTGGGTCTGGCGCACGCAGCGGGAGGTGCCCGTGCCTGCCGAGCCGCCAGTATTGCTCCAGCTGTTTGCTTGATTCATTACTTATTAGGTTTGCTTGTTAATTAGGTCGTCGTCAGCATTTATCAATAGAGGATCTCAGGAAGATTTGTAAATGAATTGTCTCATCTTTATTAGATTTGTAGGAAGCTATATAGAGACACAATTTTTTCTTTTTTGCGTTTGATGTAAGTATGGTTAGGAGAGAGATTTTTGGTAGAGTTTGGATAATTTTGGTGTCACAGCACTGGTTTGCATATGGAATTATATACGACATGCAGGAACATTCATTCTTTGGTTCATAATTTTTCTCCCTTCTCTGTTGTCAACAAATGCAATCTGTCCGGGTATACATTCAAACAGCTGATCAATTGAGGCATGCATATGACTGACATTGTTCCCCTCCTCTCTGCCTGGTATGATTTGTTCGCTCCTCCTCCGATTCGCCAAATTCTTCTTCTGATTAATAAATCAACTTATTGTACTCTGGAGACTGCTAAAAGATTGATAACTTGTTGTGAGTAACGAACTACAGTATATAACAACGCTTTGTAGCCAAGCCTTGCATCTAATAAGAATTGGAGGCTTTCCATTTGGAGGACATCAAATAGATGCGTCAGTAAGTTACGCTCGCTCGCTTCCCTGGAGAGCAAACGTGGGTTCCACGTTTTCGATCATAATAGTAGTAAAATATCTATGGGAAATTACGTACACTACTTACGAACTTTTGATGCCTCCAGCAAGTCACCACACTTTGAGGATGGCGTAAGGATTATGCCTGAAGGCCTAGACGAATAATTAATGAATAAATCGTACGTTTTATTCATTAATGATTCATCTAAGCTACTACTACCTACGTTGCGGTGAAATCATCTACAACTACATACTAGGAACACTCCAAATTGACCAGGCAAAAAAAAAAAAAAAATGACCACGCGTAATAAGTTGCGGTGAGAAAACCCAAACTGACCTCTCCCTTAAGTTGATCAGACACAGGCTTAAGCAAACACACACACAAGGGAATGATGCTTAACATATACACGTACAGTGCAAATCCTAATTAATATAGGCGTGCAATAACCACATTTGAATATTTTATTCTGTTTCTTTTTGTTGAGCGCGGATCTCGCATTTGAAAGTTTGATGGGCCTGTCGTGGATCGAACCTTTTTGTGCGTGTGCGTATGTGTTGAATATGTCATTCCATATCTGAATAGACGAATAATCAGCCCATGAAAAAGGTTGCGCGCGGATGCCTGCGCGCATTGACGACGAAATTTAAGGTCCCATATATAGAGTAACATTTTTAAGTACATCGATCGGTGTTGTTGAGGCATATGAAAAATATGAAGAAGAAGAAGAAGAAGAAAGACACACCTGCGACGAAAGTTGCTCGCGTTTGCACGACGAAGAGCACATGCGCGTGTGCGAGATACGGAGGAGTACTACTAGGCATTCCTGTGCCAGGAAGTATCCGAAAAGCCAATTAATTACTATTCCCAGCATCCTATGTTCCATTTTTCTTCGCTCGCAAGACAACCTTGGCTCCGTCGCCAGAGGCAGGGTCAAACAACAGTCGACGCCGCGCCGCGCGCGAAGGTACGACCCAACCCAGCCCAACCCAAACCCGTGGGACCCACCTACGCACCTTCAACACCGTCAGTTACTGGTTCCGTCACGTCATCTACTAGTAGTATCCGCGTCCGTCGTTCGCGTCAGCCACTCCAGGCCCCACGCGTTAGCTCGCTTTCTTAACACCTTCAGTCGTATATCTTTCCGGTTTCGCGGACCTTTCCGCGCTCCTCCGTACGGGACGGGACCAGGGGGGAATGCGGTGCGGCGTGAGGCCAGCGCGCACGCCACGCCACGCCCAGCGCGTAAGCGTAATAACCAAACAGGAGAAGCTTCCGCTTCCGCTTCCGCTTCCGCCCCTTTCAAACGGACGAGTCGTCCGTCCCTGGTCGACGACGCGCTCTCGCCTACGACGTCATCCCCGGCGTGGAGTGTAGGTAGGCAGCAGCTGGCTGGCAGGTGCCCTTACGTACGTGACCTGTGAGACCATCTCCGACTCTCCGTGCTGCTCGCTCGCGCTTGTATATAAGGGTAACCCATGCACGCGGCTATCCATTGCATCCTCCAACAACAGCAGCAACTCAGCACTTCCTGCATTCTGCGTAACTAGCTTCGATCCTCGCGGTCGCGGCGCTCGGCCCTTACATTCTTGCTTGCCAGCGATCTTGATTGACCTCATCGATCTCAAGCCCTTCAACACAGCTCTCAAGCCCTTCGTTGACCTCATCGATCTCACTCAAGTACATGGCCAAGCACCCTAGAGGAGAAGCCGGCGGCGAGGGCGTGACCCTCTCCCTCTCGCTCTATCCCGGCGGCACGGGCCTGCCGGCGGAGCGCGCCAAGAAGCAGGCGCGCCGAGGGACCGCTGACGGCGCGGGCGGCGAGTTCGTGTGCAAGACCTGCAGCCGCGCGTTCGCGACGTTCCAGGCGCTGGGCGGGCACCGGACCAGCCACCTGCGCGGCCGCCACGGGCTCGCGCTCGGGCTCACGCCCTCCTCACCGGCCAAGGCCACCGCGGCGAAGACGACTAAGGAGGAGGAGAAGCCGGCGGCGAGCCAGCAGCATCAGTGCCACTTCTGCGGCGCCGAGTTCGAGATGGGACAGGCGCTCGGCGGCCACATGCGACGACACCGTGAGGCGGCGGCACCCCAGGCGCCGCCGGTCCTCCTCCAGCTCTTTGTGTAGAGTTACCTTGATTTTTTCTTTTTTTACCTCTGTTCACTAGCACTGTGCCAGCATTTTGTAGGGATTATTGTTCCTGTTTACTAGCCCATTCATTCATTCGTTCACTTACTCGTACGTGTATTATGTATACACATTACATGTAGTCAGTTATTACTGAATCTGGTTAATTTCTCTCTTCTTTTATTGAACTGTGTGTGCATGATTCTGAGACGATCGATCGATCGGTCAGGTCTTTCTCAGATTATTGTCGAGCTCAAGCGAAGTACCTACTAGCAGGCAATACCGCGTGACTTGTACTACTATAACAGATTTTGTCATTTCATCGGTGTTCCAAATAGATCGTGCCGTTGGGCTCAGGCACAGCTCGATCTTACGTATACGCGGTCAGGCAAGGCAATAGGACACGCAAAAAAAAAACAAAAAGTCGTTTCTCTCCCTTTTTCAATTGACGTTCCCCGAAACGTTATCTTCTGAGATTCTCAAGCAACTTTTTTGTTGTCAACCCTCCCGGTGTCCCGGCCCGAGCAAGAGTCCACCAGAGCCAGACTCGGCCTGTCTGCGTTGTCGTAACTCGTAACAAGTCCACCCGAGCCAGACACTGCCTGTTTGCGTCTGTCGTAGCAAGTTGGCCGGCTTGCAAAAATGGCTGGCAGGCCGAGTTTCCGACACCTTTTTCTTCTTTCCTCCAGCCTCGACCCTCCCCTTTGTACAGGTAACAGGTTGGTCGATCGCAAGCGTGCGTGAGCTCAGAGACTGATATGACGGATCCACGATGCCTGGCCAAATCATTTGTGTAGTACTATAATCAACAAAGCGTCCAGTTAGGTCTGTTTGCCGACACATCATTCAGCGGGGAGCAGAGCTCGGTTTGCTTCCATGCGGCATCGGAGCGACGGCCACATCGCCTCTGTTCTGGTCTTCTGGAAGCGCCGCCCGTGCCACAACAGCCACCCGCGGTGCGCACACGTACACCCCCCCTCCTCTCCAATCTGCTTCTTCGACGGCGACACCCTTCCTAACACGGCGCGTCCCGTCCCTATATTAATAAACCAGATGGCGAGAGACTCTTGCTGTGTCGCTTGTGATCGATCGAGCTTACTAGTACTACTAAATTTGCTGTGACATTGCGGATCGAGTGAGGCATCCAAAAATACCGTCAATTTCCCAAGTCATTCTCCAGAGCGCGATCAAAAGGAAGGACCAACCAACGCAACAACGATCATGGCGAATAACGTCGTTTCCGGCGTCGCGGTGAGCGACGAGTGCGTGGCCCGGTTCCAGGAGCTCCGCACGGCCCGCGCGCACCGGTTCGTGGTGTTCAAGGTGGACGACTCGCTGCAGCAGGTGGTGGTGGACAAGGTCGGCCCCCGCGACGCCGGCTTCGACGAGCTCACCGCCAGCCTCCCCTCCCACTGCTGCCGCTACGCCGTCTACGACCACGACTTCACCGTCGGGGACGCAACCGCCTCCGGAACGGGAGAGGCGCCGCGGAGCAAGATCTTCTTCATCTCATGGTACGTATCCAGTATCCAGTATCGTCCTCCCTCTGCTCTGCTCATTATTACGTATCAGCATCAGTTTTCTGACTCCGCGCGCGTCCTCCTCTCCTCTGTCTCGGAACAGAGAGCAAGAGGGCGATCGAAAATGGAAAAACTTTTTTCTCACCGTTTGCTTTGCTTGCTCCTCTTTGATTTGATGTACGATACATACTGAAGGGTTCCGGAGACGGCCGACGTGAGGAGCAAGATGGTGTACGCGAGCACCAACGAGGCGCTCAAGAAGGAGCTGGACGGCGTGCAGATCGACGTGCAGGCCACCGAGCCCAGCGAGCTGACGCTCGACGTCCTCAAGGATCACACGGTCACGCCACCCAAAATCTTCTAATCGGATGATCAAGACATGTACGTACGTACGTACAGTACGGTACATTATTGTGTTCGGATTTTCCCTCCCTTCTGGCTGGGTGTATTTCCTGCTGTATTCGTATTGCAGGTGTGCGACCCCGCCCGGCGCACTGCGCGCGTGTGTGGTGTGGGGTGGTGTCCTGTACTGTAACGTTGTTGTTGTGTGACGTGACGTTGGTCACGAATGAATGAATGAATAATTGCTGGACTGCTGGTGATCCATCGTCGTTATCATCGGTGGATCAGTGTTCCCAACCTGTGTCTCTGCTGTTCGTGCACATGGATCGATGTCCAGGCTATCACCAAAGCTTCTTTTTTTCCCGTTTTCTTTTGCGAAGGAAAGCTAGTATTAATAATGTTCACAGATCATCACCAACGTGACTACTAAAACTGTACTACCGTAGAGGTCCGATAAAAAAGGAAACTCCATGAATTATATAATTTTCCTTCGCATGATGAATTTTAGTTTCGGTCGCAAGGAGTCTAATAAAAAAACATGAATTCTAAATTTTCAGTCGTTTGAAGAAAAGTGTAGAAAGAACCCCTAATTGTCAAATGTCTGGAAATTTGCAAAAAAAAAGAGTAAATTAATAAGCCCCAAAAACATGTACGTAATAAAAATAACGAATAATGGAAAATATAACAACTGGGGGAAAAAAAAAGGATAAGGTCGGCGCGGGGAGAAAAGGCGGGTCGGCGTCGAACTGACGCTGCTTTTCTTTTGCGGTTTCGATTCGGCGGATATTTTCTTGCAGCCACTGCTTTGCTTTTCCTCTCTCTCTCTCTCTGGTCGCTCCTCCAGCGCAATTGCTCAAAGCCAATGATGCTGCACACGTGGAGCAAGCTAAGCCGGTACTGTACGAAACACCCCACAATTAAAACTGCTCAGGGTCCCTCCTGATGCTGATTTTTTCCTTAACAAAGCGTATACTCTTCACAATACATTTTCGTAACGAAACTCGTCGCGCTGTGTCTGTCGTGGCGCCCATCCGGACCGTCCACGGCGCGATCCGACGACGTTGGAAGCGTGTCGCGGCCGCAACCCGCGGCCCGCCTCGTCGCGCGGAGGCAGTCCCAGTCCAGCCACCACCCTCATCGGCACGCGCGCAGTGGAAAGAATACTCGGCGACCGCATCAAAACAGCAGCCAGCACCAGCAGCCCTTCCGCCAGACTCGCCACTCGAAACGCAGAGGACCCCCTCTCTTTCCCCTTCCCCCCTTCACCTCGCTTCGCTTCGCTGCGCTCGCCTGCTCGGCGGATTCCGTAGCTTCCGACCTCGGAGATGGTAAGGCTCCTCCCGCCGCTCGCTCCCCCCCTCCGCGTTCCGATTCTCCCAGATCGGTGTTCCGTCCGTTCCGTTGGTTCCCGCGTGTTCTATGTAGGGTTCGCTTGGGGTGGGATGTTCTTGTGGCGGCTGTAGTGGTAGAATGGTTAGATGCTTCGGATCTAGCTGGTTCCAAACTGAATCGAGGCCGTACCTCGGCTGTTCCTCGCTTCCCTCGGGTGGAATGTTTGATCGGGTCGCGACAAGTGTGTTGGTTTCGCGTGTCGTCGGGAACTACTACTAGTTGGAGCCAAAAAGTCGACCCTAGATTTCCAAGTGCCGGCGGGATTCAGGAACTTCGTCAGCGGAAGGAAGAGTCGGGAGCGGTGCCTGCCGTTTTGTAGTTCCGTGCAGCTTCTGTTTGGAGGGATCGTGCCATCTGGAACCTGAATCTTTTTTGTTAGATCTAAGTTCTGCATGACGGGCTTGTTCTGGAATCTCAGTTGATCTGTGTCTCATCGCGACATCGGCTAGTGTAACTGCAATACTTCTCTGATTTTAACTTTTAAAATAAAATCGTCCGTCTCCTTGACTCTACGTTGAGTCGTCTATGTTGGGTCATCATCATGGTGTGGATCTGTATAGACTGTCTGTAGCTAGTGGTAGAACACTAGAACCACTGACCATGATATGGTCATTCAAGTTACGAAACTACTGTGCCTTTCAGATCCAACTTGAGATTGGTCTCAAAGAGTTACTGGCTGAGTGGCTGGTCTTTTTTACTAGTACTAGTTTTCAAGGATTTACATTTCATTCTGCTGATTTAATGTGCTGAGGACAGCTATATCTCCCATACAAAATCAATGGAATCAACTGTATCTCTTGAATTAAGTACCTCGAAGCGATTTTTAAGGTAGTATTACCCATTTTAACCATGATGTTTTGTTTGTTCACAGGCGAATTCAGCTTCAGGAGTTGCGGTGAATGACGAGTGCATGCTGAAGTTCGGCGAGCTGCAGTCTAAGAGGCTGCACCGTTTCATTACCTTCAAGATGGATGACAAGTTCAAGGAGATTGTCGTTGACCAGGTTGGGGATCGCACAACGAGCTATGAGGATTTCACCAACACCTTACCTGAGAATGACTGCCGATACGCCATCTATGATTTTGACTTTGTCACTGCTGAGGATGTCCAGAAGAGCAGGATATTCTACATCCTATGGTATTGCTGATGTTCCTGTTTGTCTTCCTTATTTACCATTCCTACTGCAGAGCTGTTTCTGTTTACTCATATGTGATGTTATGTTCCTGATGAACTGCTAGGTCCCCATCCACCGCAAAGGTGAAGAGCAAGATGCTCTACGCGAGCTCAAACCAAAAATTCAAGAGTGGGCTCAATGGCATCCAAGTGGAGCTGCAGGCTACCGACGCCAGCGAAATCAGCCTTGATGAGATCAAGGATCGAGCACGCTAGGCAGCAGCATCATGCATTCCATGATCATGCATTGTGGACTTTTCTGCTACTGCAAAAATTTGTGTTGCCATTATAGGCTTGGTGGTCTGAAAAAAAACTTGCTTGGCGATTTATGGGTTTGTTGCCGTGTAAAAAAGATCCTCATGGTTCCCAGAGAGCCATGACAGTTTGGATCTATCATGTATTACTTGTTTGTCTGCGAATTATCTATGGTCATGTGTTGCACTGTTGTTCTGTTGGAGCTACGAAATAAGTAATTCATGTGTCGTCTACTAATGATGATTCAGTTTGTTTGTCCGGGCCTCTGGGGCAGCATACCGTAAGCAAAGTGTGGCTTGTTGTAACACTGATCTCATCCAATACCGTAAGCAAAGTGTGGCTTGTTGTAACACTGATCTCATCCATTTGTATGTTATTACATGGAGTAGACACTATTTTCGAGATTCTGTGCCAGTCGCAGATTGCCTTGTTTATTCAAGTTCATACTCTTCATGCACTGGCTTGGAAAAAAAAAAGACTTGTTGGCGTCGCCCGGACTCGAACCGGAGACCTTCAGTGTGTTAGACTGACGTGATAACCAACTACACCACGACACCTTTGTTGGACGTGCTCCGACAGGTGAAGTTAAAATATTTGGTGATTACTCTGATCCAACCTGCAATGATTGTTAAGCCTATAGGCTACGGGTATTTGCGAACTAAAAGATTAGGATTTATCTAAACGTGATACGACTAGTCTAACTAAAATGCACTTAATCACAACGTTGTTTTTTTTTTTGAAGCAAACTTTGTCATCTTACTACAAAGTACAACGTGTACGGTATAGCGACACTGACCCCGTCTGTGCGTCTGTTTGAGGTGCAACCGTGCAAGTAGTCGCGCAACTTGCTATCCTTGCGAAGCAGTGAGATGTGGTCATGTAGAGCTCGTCTCAGGCACTCAGCTGGGAAACAACCAGCAATCAACTTCTCTTCACAAAAAAAGCATCGTCATGATCCATTAGAAACAACTGTTCAGAAATCAGAACTCAATAGCTTTTCATTAAAGCTAAGTGTGGAGTAGAATATGGAGTTCCAAAAGTCCACAACAGTTAATTTAACAGCACTTAGCCTGGGGCTGTTTAGACCTAGAAAGAGCAGTATCTTGATTTTTAAAAAAGGTTACAGCCAAATACATCTTGCCGAATCATTCTCAACTCTCCTATGGGGGCTGAAGAACTGAAGTACCAAAAACAAAAAAGAGTCACAATTGCCAAGCAAGGTATCTGAACATGAACCAATGAAACAAGGCAACAATCGATCATCAGAACCAGCAGAGCCAAATATCACACATCCTGGGTACTTGCTCTCAGAACCTGCGGAGCCCCCGACCAAATATCCTGGCCGAAGGGCACTCAAACGACATATGCCCCCTACCACCACATGTGTCGCAGATGATGGTCGCAATGCAGTTGCGACTGATGTGCCCTGGTTGGCCACAGATGCGGCAGGAGATGTCACGAAATGGCCCCCCTTGTATCTCCGAAGCCAGTGTTGTTTTCGGGCAGCTGCGGGCAACATGACCAGAGACATTGCACAGGTTGCAAACTGGTTCATTTTTGCACTCCCTAGCTATATGCCCTGGTTGACGGCAGTTGTTGCAGGCCCGTTCATTCGTGCAGTCAACAGCAATGTGGCCTGGCTTAAAACAATTGTTGCACAGCTTAGCATTAAATCCTGATTTAGGACAATCGCGAGCTAAGTGACCTGTCTTGTTGCAGGAATGGCACAAGGCCTCATTCTTGCACTCACTAGCAATGTGTCCAGACTCCTTGCAGTTCCAGCAAACAGTCTGTGAGGTGCATTCTGCTGCAAAGTGGCTGGTTGAAGGAAAAAAAAAAGTTACAATCTGAGTATAAATACATTTCTACAGAAATATGACAAACTAGAAGTCTAGAACATTGTGCAAATACTATGTACTGAATACCACTGCTTCCAACAAAGCTGGAATTGGTGATATAATCAGTGTCAAAGTTATTTTACCCTGGAAGATCACAATTGTTGCACGTAGCAGGAGCTGTACAATCCCTAGCAAAGTGACCAGGTCTTCGGCAGTTCTTGCATATAAGATCTCTGGAAAGTAATTCATACTAGATATTATCAGTTTGCCATGTGGAGCTGGAATATGATTTCCAAAACAGATATTACATAAAAAATATGGTGTTTCCCAAAATAGAGCTTATTTTGGTGAAAGAAACAATATCTTGTTTCCAGGAAAAAAATAAAGTGTTTTCAACGACGGACCTTTTACACAGGGCTTAATGAACTTATTTTACTTAGGGCTTTTGTGGAGGGTTCTCATGGATAAAAAACCATATACAGGAGTTGTATTCTCTCCGAGAATATGGTTTGGTGAAAATGTCTATTCCTCACATGGCAGCAGCAACAAATATAATCCAGTTAGGTTAGGGGCTTAGGGCCAACGAAATCATATTCCAGGAATATCATGAAACTAACAGTGTTTTGGTGATTCTGTGGTTCTTACATTTCATACTCAAGACTATCAAATTATTTTCTAGTAAAATATCAATACAAAGTTTCCATCAAATGACAGTTTCTGCACAGAAGTTAGAACTTCCAAGATTTATTTATAAGTCCCAGTAATCCCAATCTTATAATAGAAACAGATTCATCAACTCTAATGGCAGAAGACCAGCTATATATTTAAGAACTTTTAGCTTCTTCATCATTCTAATTACCTACATTCCAGCCATCTTCTTTAGTGCAAGGTTAATGTATCATATCCAGATAAAGCTACATATCATATTCCAACAAATAATAAATATCCCAACGAAACAGTTTAGATTTATTTTCCCACAAATGTGCTATTGGGATTGAGCTTTAATCATAGTCCAAATATATGCTTTCCTTTTCAAGATAAATTTCCTAATAAAAAATGCAATTCATCAAGGTTTATTTGTGGCAGACAAATCAGTATAACACTTTAATAATAATCAATTCTGTTTGAATAGGTCAAGTCTTTTGAATGCACTGTTTGAATAGCTAAAATCAACTGATGTCATCTTTTATTTAAACTAAAATAAAATGATTTTGAACCTCCATTGAACAATTTCAAAATTGTTTGAGACTGGACATGTCCATAAACAAAAAAAAATGCATAAGGGAAGGTAATAGAGATGCACTACTGGATATAGAAGAAAGAACAGTGTGAGCCTAAATATCATACTGGCATTACAGTAATCATTCATGTACCATAACTATCTTGTTGTAGCATCATTTACAAGAAAGATATACTATAACACAAGACAGCACTTCAAAGCACACCTGCTGGCACGCCGTTCTCTACGACGGAATGGACTGCGGCTCCTGCTGCGACTGCGACTGCGGCGTGGTGCACGTTCACTGTGCAGCCTATCTCTTCGTTGGGGACTGCGGCTCCTACTCAGGCTGCGGCTGCGGCTCCTGCTTCTGCTCTTGCTCGGGCTCCTTGATGGACTCATCAGAGCCTAACCATAGAGCAAGAAATTCAAAATGAACTTAAATAGCCAGACTCATACTATCAAGTGACAAAAATAACGGAAAAAAGCATTGTTCCGATTTTAGTCCCAACAAGAAACTTCGAATCTACCCTCCCTACGGGGAGAAAAAGCATACTGCTCATCCTAGGAACACACAAATTTCATAAGGTCAGTAAGCAAGTACCATAGCGCCATTGAGCCTAAAACTTCGAATAGTTTGAAATAACAAACCCAGTTTTACCTAGTGTTTGTTTGACCGCAAACAAAAGAACCTGATAAGGTACCAATAAGGCGAGGTAGGGCACCCCGCACTACATAAGAGCATCTCCAACAGCCAGCGGAGAGAGACCACCTTCCTCTCCCCCGATTCCGAGAGCTGCGAGCTCCAGCCCCTTGGGTCGCTAGACAAAGCTACCCTGCATAATCCGCATGGCAGCCCACTGGTGAAATTTCTTCCGCCCCGTGCACCCGCGCAGGGCTCGACCCAGCCCCGCTACATCCAGTCTAAATGTCGATTACAAAAGGAATGAGGGAGATTCGGGTCAGGGAGGAGTGTTCAGCTCTCACCTTCCGTTATTAACGTCGAAGCTGGACGAGGAGGACAAATCCAAGGGCGGCAGGCTTATGCATGCCCCGTTCTGGCCGCGCGTGCCGCTGCGGTGCTGCCTGGGATCGGAGGAGTTTGGGTCTTGTTTTGTTTCAGACCAGTGGTGAGTTGCCTAGGTATTCCAGCTGCTTGGCTTGGATTCACAAGGGATAGAAGGGGGGCGACGCAAGCGCGAACCCTAATTTCGCCTGCGGAGGAGGCCGCCGGCGAGGTCGAGGCGAACACAGCGGAAGCAGCTCAGAATGGCGTCGCCATAAATTTTCTTCCACAATGGGATTTTTCTTCTTTTGTTTTTTTTATTTGATCGGCTTCCACAATGGGAATTGGTGTTGCAGTTGCAGCTGCTTCTACAGTCGACTCTTGGACGGTAAGCTACTCCAAACGCACGCGATCTGGGCCGGACTCGAACACGCTTTCACTATCAAGTTATCGGGCCGTGAGACGATCTGGACTGGTCTAATTCCTTCGTGGGCGCAATTATTATGCATTCGATTCGTATCCGGTTAGTCGCTGTGTAATGCTTGTGCCTACTATAAGAGCGAAGCGTTCGCTATTTGCAATTTAAGCTTTACTAAGTAAAGATGCACAACACAAACGATCAAGATAAATCCTAGGTTACCTGACAGGTCGGCTAATTACAAGTGAAAAAAAAACTCTACTTAGCCGTAAACCAACATCCACCACACAAAAAACATTATTCATGTGCACTCACATTGGGAGGCAAAACCGCAGAACACTAAATGCTACTGATGACAGTCGAGCAGAAACTGCCAAGGAAAACAACGCCATACTATTAGTTCATAGCATTCTAACAACAACATACTCTCTCTATATATATGTATATATACTCTACAGTGCAACTACAAACTCTGCTACTACTACACGAGGACATGGCTGATTGGCTGATTCCATAAACTTTCACGCATTGGATGGAACGGCTAACGGTTCGTTCATCCCAGCAAGAAATGCAACGAAGATGCACACCATCAGTAAGCCAATTATTGCAGCCCTAATAGCGTGCTCACAGCTATAAGATGATGGAATGTCAGCTTCATCAAAGTCGAAGTTTCTGAAACTGGCTTCGTCAACACTAATTTGGCGAGGCTGGCCCTTGCTCCCTTCACCTGTCTGAATTGCTGAGCTATCACGAGGCTTCTCACATTGTGAGCAGCTGCATTTACCACCCAGAAACGAAGGAACAATCTGCAAGAATTCTGCCAATGTCTTCTTGTATGAATCCCCTTCGAACCGCAACTTCTGCTTTGTA
Source organism: Oropetium thomaeum (assembly GCA_001182835.1). Taxonomy (NCBI): domain Eukaryota; kingdom Viridiplantae; phylum Streptophyta; class Magnoliopsida; order Poales; family Poaceae; genus Oropetium; species Oropetium thomaeum. The sequence goes on along the minus strand of LFJQ01000100.1, from coordinate 365,936 downwards.
GATGGGTTCAAGACCTGTATGGAATTAAGCTATAAGTACCATGAGATGATGCAATATACCAATGCAAATTTGTTTTAGCACTTTGAATCAGATCTTACTATACATCATTTAAAATTGAATCAACCTGGGTTATCTGTATCCTGAAGAGAGAACCAAATTTGGGTGGAGAAAAGAAGTTGCAGTGGCCACAAAACCAGCAATTCAAGTGTCACCGGATTATGTTGTCATCTAACTACAAGTTGAGCAGGATGGATAGTACTGACTTTCCAAATTTTAAGACATGCTCATGAAGGTATCATGTCCCATCCCACTAACCCTCTCTAAAATGGGAGCATCAAAATCCCATGACTGTACCATATGATTATCTATACAAGTCCAGCAGAGCTGATGGCAATCCAAGGCTACTCCATAAATTTCATGATTGGCTGGTGGAGGTGGACATATTAAATGCCATCTTTCAATTATTTGCCAGACTCATATATCAAGTTTCAGATTTTCAAATCTCATGACCAACAGATGGATATATAAATTTTAGCTCGCCCCTCCATTGCCGTAAAGCGTACATCTGGACTTAGATAATTTTATATCATTGATAAAGCACATCTCCACAGTCCGACATGAAAATGTTTAGTTGTTTAAAAAGGAAAACGGAAAGCATTACAGTGACTTCAAGAAACAAAGTGAGTACCCTTAGTTCAATGGAAAAACATCTGTCAACATAGTATAGTAGGCTAATCACTATAAAATGGAAAAATTATGGTACAAGTAGGATGGAGAAACATCTTACTTGAAGAAATGTCTGTGCAATAACCCTGACAACTGGAGGAAGACGGACGACAAATAATACTGCAAGACGGTTTGGGTAGTTTTCTTGAACTACAGTGATAAATGACCTCATCATTTGCATTGGAAATCTGAATGGAGAAATCCCATGGCAGTCCAGCAATACAGTAATTCTTGGATCCTCTTCGTTGATCAAATTTAGGACACCATGGTCAATTTGAGAAACTGAATTAAGAGACGTTAGTGAGATAGTGGCCACTGCTTGTTGCACTAATCAGAGGAAAGAAAAGGTGGAAACAAATATCACTGCTGCCACAGTGACAAGACTAGTGCAAAAACACACAGAATAAAGATCATACGATTTTTCGTCAAAATTACTAGGGCCTGGTTGTAGTGTATTATGGCTAGTTAGTTACAGGGATATTTTCTGTGTTGGTGATTCCTAAGAGATTGCCTCTAGAAAATATGCTTTCAAATTTTTATTAGGACAATGTTGCACTTACTCCCCTCAAATATAGCCAAAGTCCATATAACCCCTTTAAGTATTTTTTGGTTTACGTTGCTCCTAAACTATGTATACAATTTGTCCTTTTCATTTCTCCATACACAAGTTGAATTATAATATCAAATTTTATAGGGTGGTAGTGGGCATCACAACAACGTCTATCAAAAAATGTATTACAAATTGTTCATCATAATTTTGTATACCAAGGATTACTTTAGTATTGAACATGTTTTTCTAACATGTGTTATGATGTCTGCTATCTCCTTAAAATTATAACTTAATACTCCACTTGTGTGTGAAGAAACAAAAATTACAGATTATATTATGGGAGTAAATTGAACCAAATGGCATAGCTTTGGGGATAAACAGAACCAAAAAACAGTTTAGGGGGGTACCCCCCACTTTGGCTATATTTGAGGGGAGTATGTTGGACTTTTTCCTCTTTATTATGAATTTATAAGAAGGAAAAAGAAGGGTGTGCTTTCAAAAAGCCAGCACAAGGCCAAAGTGAGCCTAAAAGTGCTAGCAAGTGCCTAAGTAGTAAATCTACTTAGGAGAAAGATGTTCTGAAATATGCAGAGTACTGCAAAGCTTTATGACCAAATTCTAATTCAAGATTACTATAACATTACCTCATGGAAAAATGAAAATCATAAAGAAGGTAAACAGTTGGCCAGATAAAAAATGTTGCAAAATCAATTACCTACTGCTTGCCCAAAGCAAGGTCTATCAGGAGGGGGTATACTAGAGCATGCAAGTCCAAGACGGATTACTAAACAAGGCCGAAGCATAGTATCAAATCCATGCCAAAAGACCAAGTGAGACCACTTATCAAGTTCCTGCAATGTAAGTATGTGGAATGTCTCCCTCCAACGAATTGTCTTCTTAACTGAAGAGAGCAAGCATGAAAAGTCACCATTTGCTGCAACATAAAATCTGTGTAGTTCATCCTCAGTTAACCTGAAATATTTGTAAATTGTCAGCTTTGTGGAATCAGGTTACTCACTGCAGGCATGTGACTAGCCTCTTCATATAGGCCTACATGGCTTGATTAAAACGATATAAATGGCTCACACAAGAAGGTATTTACTCCCTCCAGTTTGTCATTGCTGACGTTGTCCAGTTCAATTAAACAGAGGAGTGCTTATGAAACATAACATATACTTGGTACAATAAATGCAATTCAGATTGTACAAAGCTGCATCAATTCTGATCACAGCGAACAAAAACTTGTCACTGTGGAACTCAGAAGTGCACCAGAAAATTCACTGTAAAAACCCAACTTCCAACTCTTTTGCACTACATAGTGCTTCTCAGTTCTGACATTGTTTAGTTCAAGGATCATGCTCCAAAAGTACGTAATACCATGCATAAATAGCAAAGAATCAAGTTTAGTCACCTCTCGGGTAAAGTGATGCCTTGTTTCTCAAGCTCCTTGAATAGCAACACAAGCCAGTTCTCTGAAACAGAATCATTTGTACTATCAGCAACATCCCTGAAACAAGCCGAGACCAACAATCATTAAAAGGTCATAACTCTATCTCATCACAGTAGTAGGATAGCAATAAATAAAATAGTATGACTCAACAAAAAGACGGCAGCAAAAGGTTTACAAACTAAGAAACTTATTGAAACCTTGTGCTGGAACTTGATGTCGTCTCATTTGCTTCAGAAGGCCCCTCAGCATTGCTACTTGATTCATCATCGCGCTTAGAAGATCGCTCACTCAACGTTGTTGTGACAGAAAGAAACAACAATGGCCTGGATAGTTTCTGCATTAGAAGAAATATCATTAGTCCTGTGAAGCGCTTTTTTAAGAATCAAATGCTCACTTCAGCAACAACAACTGCACGAAAACTGATGCATTACTAGTATACAACAAAGTACAGAAGAAACATGAGAAAAAATAGAGGTGGGGCTTTATTCAGGCTTCAGTGCTGCCATAATATAAATTGATCTGAGATATTTCAAAATATGAGGTGCACAAGAAGATCCGCATGTTAGGAGTGAGCTGTAAACAAAATCTAAATAGTTGTTACTTGAGTCGATAATGACTTTGTGTCGGTTTGCTAGAGTCTATAAATTGGACTGGTACCATGAATTGTAACATAAGCTTTTGTATAAGAGCTGAGATGTAGTTAAGATTACACTAGGAACCTTCATGGTCAGGGTTTATTAGACCACTATGAACACTTGTAATTGGTTTTTTCTACTTCAGGCATGGTTCTCTCAAGGTAGTGGAAGAGTGTACAACATAGGGATTGGTATCAGTCACACATTTAGGAAACAAAGTAAAAAGGTTCAGTGATCACATAGAATTATTTTGTAGACTAAATCTCTTTTCAATAAAGTAGGTGGCAAACAAAGAGGTTGGGACATAAATTTAGATGGCTCAAGCACATATTTGAGTTGGACCAGTCATTATCTATCTATAGGTTTCCTAGACATGTTCATTTTCAGTCACCATGTAAGAAGTGATATGGTCTAGACAACTTCATGGCGATGGTTCACCATGCACTACCATACAGATTGCCTAGCACATTAATAAACTATGTTGTTTCTTAATCCAAGAAGAAGCCCAGCACAAGTTTGAAGGAATACAGTGTGCAACTTATCCAATTGTACGGCAATTCTAAGCAAAGTAAAATCCCTCTTCCTCACATGAAGAAGATAAGGAGTCAGAACATTCCATAAGAGGTTAATTATGGTTATGGCATGATTGGAGCTCAGCACAAGCCTCAAATGCAATTTGTTTTTGAACTTTAGAAAACAAAACTAAATATTTTAGAAACCCATACTTCATCCATAGGATGGAAAAACTACCAACGGGCTCAAGTTCTGCTTCACTGAAAAAAATTGCCAAATCTTGCAAACTGTAAAAATGCAATCTAGTAAAGACCTCAAAAAGTAGTGCTTTATTGCTGACATAGTGCTCAAAAAAAAAGTATTGAAAGCTAAAAATTGGTTTCAACGGAAAGTAGAATTTAAACCCCTTATATCTATTGACAGGATAATGCAGCAGGGTCTATAAATTCTCAAGAAATGCGTTCCATGCTAACATGTCTTAGAGCTGCAAGCTACACTAAAACTCTAAATTTTATAATTATAAATAAATGAGATAATGTTGGCGTGCTACAATGTGATCAACTAAATTGACAGAAGGTATTATAAATCAATGGTAACTGAAAAGAAAAGAAAAATAGTGCAATCTCATCTTTATGTCAATGAATTAGTATAATACTATAATATTTAGCAAAAACACAAGCTAATTTCGTAAAAAAAAACAAAGATGAACGTAACGGCTGTGAACCTGAATGCCTTGTACAACAAATTTGAGTGGAGCCCATCGTTGAATCCAGCTGAACGGAGGATACACAAGAATTTGCAAGGCTTGAACAGAGTTCCATATGAAAGGACATTTTGCTTTAGAAACTCTCCTTACTGCCTCAAGAGCAACAACCTTAATAAAAAACGAGGCCACATGACCAAATGAATCCCCACTTAATATCAGTTGTTTTGATGGCACAATGTTCTTCACACATTTGGGTAAAACGGCTTTTACTGGGGAAGCAACCAGCGTGACCTGGTACTTCTTGTCACTGCCGGCTTTGCCCGAAGGCTGTAAGTGTTTGCTTGCATTGGCCATTGCCTAGAAGCAAAAGCAGAGACAAGTGGCCACCTTGTTATTCACATATACACACACCTTCTTCAGCGGAAGACTGACCATCTAACAGGCAGGACGTGAATTCTATGTAGAAATCTGCATAAGGAATTCAAAGGGCAGTAAATTAAATGAAATCAGTACAGGAAATTGAACTGGTAAGCAAGGCAAAACATACTGAATCTATTTATCCTACGAAAGGTGAACCGACTGACTGTGTTTGTCAATTTCTAAAAGCTGGTCCTGAGCTACCATCCATCATCCATGACTGTGTTAGTTTATTAATCATATATAGTTAAGTGATTTTGTTACTGCACAATAAACACACCGAAACATTCTTATTGAATCCCCTGAATATCTCCAAGCTCTACGGCACACACGATGGCAGACTTCACGACGGGCATTGAGGTTCATTTAGCGGACTGAACAAAACAAAAATAATAATAAAAAAACAACTGAAAGCATAAAACGCTTCAGAACCCTATCACCCGCAAAACAAATTCGCGGCCAATTGGATGGGCATGGGTTGGAGTGCCCATCCCAGCAAGCAAACAAAATATCCTGTAGAATATGTAAGAACGGAATGCAGCCATTCCAAGCAAATAGGCTTACTTACCAGCAACGAAGGAATCAATTTGTCAGGACGGGTCGCTTCGACGGGAAGAGTAGCTGCGGCACTCGAAACAAGATCAATAGGCCATTGCCTGGAAGCGAAAGCAGGGAGAGGCAGCAGACCCCGCCATTCGCACGTACCGTAGCCTACTTAGGGCTCGACCGGCCCGCGCCTCGCGGGGACCGGGCAGCGGCTACGGATCTGAGTGCGGAAGGGAGCAGAAGGCTTCGAGCGCTCGGGAGGTGAGAGGAGGCGGGACGGCGGGGACGGAGAGGGAGGGGATCGGCGATTCGAGGGACGGGACAGGTCGCGGGTGGGAGGAAATAATTGAAAAGTTGGTGAACGCTTGTCCTTGTCGCGCTACGCGTGGGTGGTTCTCGGCCGTCCCTGCCGCCGCGGCATGGGACCAGAACCAGACCGGACAGACGTGGCGCTTCGGTCCCGTTGCCGTAGGTGCGAGGTGGCGAAGGATGCTTGTTTGCTTGGAAGCTGGATTCGTCCTCACGCGAAACACAACCACAGCGCAGAGCATCGCCATGGATATGGACCTCTCAGAAGGTAACTGCATTGTGACTTTATGTCAGATAAAATGACTTGAACAAAGGTCGCAGAAATGCACGATACACGGAGAAGTAGAAGTCGTGAAAAGGAAAATCTAGAATCTTGTCTTGCAACATGTACCAGCTGACACGAGTTGGGGCCATCTCAATCTCTTGTAACTAACTCTCTCAACTATAAGTAAACATTAATAATTTGTGCAAATTCTTTCTGTGCTACAACATTGTGGGAGTTGAAATTCTTTTATTACCATAAAAAAAATTCACAATACCTTCTATGTCATTGCCTTTAGTTTCTCTCTAGCGATGTTAAATCTATCTTATATGCCACTCATATGGTTCTAACTATAAATTTGTGACGGATCGCCCCTGAAACGGGAGAGATCCTCCTCCCAGGATCCATTCTGGGCGACGTTCGTCGAAGCGAACGTTCACAGGGTACAACACAGGCATTAAAAAGCACGGATTACAGACAGAAAAAAAGTATTACATGAGTGATATTACAGAGTCTGGTTCCACAAGAACAGTTTTCATAAACAGCGGAAACGATTAAGTCTACAAGCGAAAGCGGAAGATAAAGGTACAGACTCCGACTCTGACTCTAAGCAAAAGCAAGGGGGCCTTGCCCAACGGCTCCCTGCTACTAGCCACACACAAACAGCGGCTACTCGAGCGGCTCCCACTGGAAACTACCCCAGCCCGGAGACGACTCCTCCCAGAATTGGCCACCACTACCACAGGTCGCATCGAACCATCCTGAAAACCACAAGTCGCAAAGCGTGAGCTTCTAAGAAGCTCAGCAAGACTAACCCGTCAACAGGCTGTCTACAGCCGACACCTAGACATGCACGGCTGACCTTGGGTAGGATAATTGCAAAAGGACACGCTTTACTAAGTAGTTCCTACTTTCAAGTTTTAGCTCCAATTAAGTTCGAGAAATTAAACTTTAGTAGGCACTGTAACTAAACAATCATGTTGACAAACAATGATTAGCATAAGCATCACATCATGAATATCATTCTTCTCTTGTTTCACTTCTTAACATATGCGACAGAGAGATTGAGTAAACTCTAGACTGAGAGTGTCAGCGGTTCGAAACGATTTACACCTGCAGGGTTAACCTGGTCACACGTCACGTGCGCGTCCCGGACCGCACGTGGCAACCGTTCGCTCCAGATCTGGCAAAGCTAATTCCCTCTTACGCTACCTTAACAGTGCCGCGTCCCACCAGATCACCCGTCCCGGACGGTGTCTGTGGAGTTCACACACTGTCCACCCCAGACCGCTGCCAATCAGACACCGTAAGGTAGGTTTTCAGCTTTGCCTTCTCTAGGCTACCTAGGTTTACTGGTTCCCATAGTCCCAGCATGTGAGCAGTACATTCAATACTCAACCAACTGTGCCCCACGGATCAGACAGAGCTACCGCACACAGAACCCCGGTCTGTTGCCTTCCTATCATTCTCTGTCTGACCCCGATTTCTTTTCAATAAACCTGAACCTGCTAAATAAATCTCTAGTAAGGTGGAAGTTTCAATCAACTCCTAACATATCGCGAGCAGGGTCCAATCTGCTCGACTTCTACCGCAGAGAAATCCTAAGCATAGCAGCTACATCGGGCTACCTGTACCAATATTCCATGTAGGTACTACTGGAAACATATGCATCTAGGGTTTCATTCAACTCCTATTGACCTAAATGCACATCACATGACATCACATATACTGTTGCAAAAAGAAAAAAATTTTTAACACAGTAGTGCACCGGGGCTTGCCTTGTGGATAGTCTTCTGGGTCGGCGACGGTGGTGTCTTCAGAAAAAGCGGGGTCCGCCTCGACAGCTACTTTGTTCACGTCGGCGTCTACATGATGCAATTACAAAGATGTCATTAGTAGTTAACCACTTCATGCCGATCGAAGAAGTCGCTAACAAGGTAGGGTAATTAGGGTTTTGTCGAGGGCGATTTTGATTTTTGACCTAAACCAACGTACTGACCTAAAAGGTACCCAAACAATCCTAAGCAATGCTATCGCAATACAACTAAGTAGCCAGGGTTGAGCCAGGGTTATACAAATTTTTCCCAAATGTTTAATAGTTGCAACTTAATTAATTAGGGTTTTATCATTTTTGGATAATTAAATAAATCCCAAAAATTACTAATTTTGCACAATGAGATTTTATATTTTTATTAAAAACTACAATTTTCCCTGGTTCCAAAACATTTGGATTGATGGATTTTGGAGCTAGAATCAATTTTTCTGTTATTTATTGAACTTTCTGCCGAATAAATGGATTTTTGCACAATAGAAAAAAAAAGAGGAGCACCGAGCCTAGCTAGGGCCGAGCCCTAGCCAGCCGGCGGCGGAGGGGCGGCGGCATTGCCGGCGTCGACGGCCGGCGGCGCGGGCACCCTCGGCCCGAGCTCGGTGCGGCGAGCTCGGTTGGCCCGGGTGGGACCCAAGACGGTCGCCCGACGGCGGCGGCGACGGGCGGCGCGCACACGCGCGGCGGCGCCACGATGCGGCGGCGCAGCGGCGAGCGGGCGACGGCGAAACCTTGCCGGGGAGAATCTCTGCGGCCTGGCGGAGCTAAAGGAGGGGAGTATTGGCGTCGTGCCTCACCGTAACGGGAGCTCACCGGGGACCCCCTTTCGGCCGGGGAAATGGCGGACGGCGGCTTCAAAATCCGGCGCGTCCCTGGGAAACTTGTCGCGCGGTAGGGTTCGGAAGGGAGGAAGGGGTTGCGGTGCGCCGATTTCACGTGGAAAAGTGGCCGGCTTCGGCGAGCTCGACCGGCTCGGTGAAGCGGTGCGGCGGCTCGGTGGGGAGGTGGAGAAGGACGTCGCGAGGGAAGGAGGGGGAGGAAAGAGCGGCGCGAAAACAGGGGAAGGCGGTCGGCGCGCCTGTCTTGTGCGCCGCGGTGCACACGCCCGCGCTCGCCACGCACGCGCGCGGCGCAGACAGCGCGCGGCAGGTGGCGCGAGCGGCCTGCCCCCGGTCGGGAGCCCGTGGTTTGGCGTGCACGCGCGCGGGAAGAGGAAAAACAGAGAGAGAAGAGAGAAGGGAGAAGAGGCTGCCCGGTGGGGCCCACTGACCAGTGGGTCCCACTGGTGCTAAATTTTGCAGAAAAACCCACAAAAATTTCAGAAATATGACAGGAGCCCATGAATTTGGTTACAAAGATTAAATAATTTTTGGATTTGCACATTTTAGGGTTTTAAGCTAACAATTTCAAATTTGAAAAGTTTTTAATTCGCGAGGATACTTTTGCACGTATTTAAATAGTTCCTTAGACCAAAGGAGAAAATTTTTCTTCTTAGCAATTTTACCCAAACTTTTGTTAGTTACTTTAATCTTTAAAATTTTATTTGCAATCTCGTTTGTAATTTGATTTAATCCCTCTTTTAAACCCGATGACGGAACGGAGTGTTACAACCCTCCCCCCTAAAAGGAATCTCGTCCCGAGATTTAGAAATAGGGTGGAATAAATCGGTGGTACCTAGGGATGGTGAAAGGACGTCGGGGTAATGTGCGCGGAGGAATTCCTCGGATTCCCACGTGACTTTTCCTCGGAGTGATTGCTCCACTGCATCTTATAAAATTTGAGGGTCCGGGTTTGACAACTCGTTCTTTCTCGTCGAGTACCCTGACAGGCTTCTCGGAGCAAGTTAAATCCGGTTGTACCCTTTCACTTCTGGTGCAGTTTTGTCTGATGGGGCTTTTAATCGTTTCTTCAGTTGTGACACGTGAAAAATATTGGGCAGCCCTGACAAGTGAGCTGGCAAGTCTAGCTTGTACACTATCGGCCCACATTTTTCAAGGATGGGAAACGGATTGATGTACCTTGGAGCCAGTTTGCCTTTCACCCCAAATCGTTGTACTCCCTTGGTAGGCGAGACCCGTAGAGACTCCAAATCACCTACCTCAAAGCTCAAGGGTCATCGTCTTTTATCTGCACAACTTTTCTGTCAGGGTTGGGCGGCCTTCAAGTCAGATCGGATGGACCTTACTTTCTCTTCTGCTTGTTGAACTAGGTCTAGTTCTAGTACTACCCTCTTACTCGACCGTATGACAGATTTGTGCGGACGTGGGTCTGGGTTGATCTAACTGTAAGGATACAGACCCGCTAAGTGGTGAGGCTAGGCGGATTGCACAGTTAGCTATATCGAGGAGGGCTTTGTGGTGATAACGATATTGATTACCCTACTGCCAAGGATTTAAAGAAGTAGAATAGGTACACCCGCCTAAATTTAGTGGTGTTTCCCTAAACCCATACCGTGACAAGATAATCTAGGAGAATGGTATTGAAGTATTCACTCTCAATAAAACTCCTACCGATGAATTTGCGAGAGACGCCAGAATCAAACAAAATGAAAGCAAAGTGACCAGAGAGTGAAAACATACCCGCCAGTACTGGTTCACCCTCGGTAATGTCTCCGGTCGTGATATAGTTTACCCGACCCGATCTGGTGGCCCTCTGAGCCCTAGACTGGTCCTGTCCCGAGCTCTGCTGGCGACCCGGGTTACCCTGCCTGCGGTTAGGACATTCGCGAGCGAAATGCCCCGGGAGTCCGCAAGTGAAACATGGAGCTCCAGGTCCCGGTCGGTTGCCCTGTTGAGGTGGACGGGTGTCCCGATTCTGCTGCGGTGGGGGTGGTGGCGCGCGGTTTTCGCCCTGTTGCTGGTGACGCGGGGGCCGGTACTGCTGCTGCGGTGGACGGAAGGACGGCCCCGACGGAGGAACCGATCCGAATCTCCTCCCGTCAGGCGCAGTGTAGACCAAGCGATATTTCGGGGGTGGCGCGCTGGAGGAGCCACCACCGCTTCGCTTCTTCTCGCGTTGCTCCTTCTCGAGGTACTCTTCCGCGATAAGGGTGCTGCTCACGAACTCATTAAAGGTACCGCCTTGGTTCAGAGCCATGCGGGACTGAAGTGTAATGTCCAGCCCTCCCATAAATCGGCTCTTACGTTTTTCGTCCGTGTCGACCTGCTCTGGAGCATAAAGTGACAGTTGATTGAATGCTCTGGAGTACTCGTGGACGGAGCGGTTTCCCTGAGTCAAGGCCATGAACTCCTTGGCTTTTCGCTGCATCAACCCGGTGGGAATATGATGGGCACGAAAAGCTTCCTTGAACTGCTCCCACGGCACTTCGGTACCGGGCGGAAAAGTGGCTAGGTAATTGGCCCACCATGCGCCGGCATGCCCACACAGCATCTGGGCTGCGAATAATGTCTTCTGGTGTTCCGTGCACCGAATAAGCCCAAATTTGGCTTCGATGGTACGGAGCCAATTATTTGCGTCCAGCGGTTCTCTAGCATCCTGAACTCGGGAGGGTGTGTCGCCATGAAGTCCGAATAAGTGCTGTTCTCTCGCGGACCACGGCGTTCCCGGTTCTGGTTGTGGCCCTCCAGAAGGGCTCGCAGCATCTCCCCTTGCTGTATGGAGTTTTGCATCATGGCTGCCATAGCTTCTGCCAGAGTGGGAGCACCTGGTGGGGGTGGTGGGTTTTGCTCCTCTCCACCATGCGAACTTCCCGCCTCGCTTCGCTCCATGCTGCAATTCATACATCGATGGTTCCGTTAGTGTGGTCGTCCGATATGCATTTACCAAGGTACACAAGGAATGTACATATGTAACATACATAGTATGTACATAGAAAACAAACTGCGTTCATTCCCAAAATCATGACAATACATCGGTACCCATATTACAACCCGTATTGCCATGCATTCAGACTTACATCATCCTACGACATAGTGCTACCATGGTAAACCACTCCTACGGGATACAATCGAAACACACTACTTCTAGCCAGACACCACTTTGTTATACAACTAACACACGTTGCCAGCCAGCGAGCCTACAGAGTCACAACCCTATGGGGTAGCGTCGCCATCACTACTCTGCTCCTCATCGGACTCGTGGCCCGTCACATCTGGGTCAGACACTTCTGACTCAGGCGCGTCCTCGCCGGCTGGTGGCGGAAGCTGCTGTTGCTGTGCCTCCATGAGCCTAGCAATATGGTGCTGCAGGTGGTGATTCTCATGAACGAGGTTCTCGACTGCCTGCAGAGCCTCATCTCGTGTAATCTCCAGCTGGTGGATCTGCTCTAGCAGGGCGTTGCAATCAGCATTCCTGGCGTTCACCAGGGCAAGCCTAGCTGTCGCAAGATGCTCTAGCTCGGCAATGCGTTGCGCCCGAGCATCACAACGAATACACAGCTCACTGTTCCTGCTCCTCATGCTCCCAGTTTCCTCTGGGGTTCGCGCTAACTCCCTACGAGCTTGTCCCAGAGCCTGGCGGTCAAGTTGGGCTGCCATCACCGTGTCCTCATATAAGTTGAGCATCGCTACGCTCAACTTGAACAACGGAGTCACATGGTCTGTCTCTCCCTCGAGAGTCTTGGCAATAGCATTCTTGACGTTCCGACGCCAGACACCATCAACCTGGTCCCGGATCGGGAACAGCGCTGCTGGCTGATCTGCTAGATCTGCTAGGTGTCCCTCGCATAGCCTCAATAGAGCCTGGTGAGCCGCGGCTTCAATGGCCTCGGTCTTATCCGAACCAACTGTGGTGGTGGTCCAGATTTCTCCATTGGCTCGGTGAGGATGAGCGGGTAGTGTAAATACGGCTGAGCAGCGAGGTAGGCCATGCTGTTTGAACTCCCGGACTCGAAACCAAGAAGCCTCTTCATAGCCTAACGACTGCAGGGTTTGGTTGAGTAACTCGACAAATCCCTTGCGTCCCGACTTTTGAGTCACCCGAGTGGGGGTGGAGTACTCGACCCCATAGTCCTCCAAGCCATTCTCAACCGAATTGCCCGACATCTGCAGATACAAAGGCGGAGAAGAATTTATTTACGGAAGTCACATGTTGATACCTAATTCAAGCATGCATGCGACTTCTGTTAAAAGGAATGGTTCACAACTCTGGTGCAGACGAGGCCTACACTCTGGAATCAAGGTTACGAAGATTGAACTGTTATGGGTGGAAGTGGTTGCTCCTGGATGGTTTTAGTATAAGTTTGAAGGATTTTAACATGCTTAGGTCTGTGATTTAGAGGTTTTACTACTCGTGGGATCTTTTGATTTTTACGATGCAATGCAGTCCTTTATCGACCTATTCGTCCTCACGAAAAGAAAACCTAATACGTTAAGTCGGTGGCAGAATCGATCTCTCAAGTCAGTCGTGTCTACACGTTCGTACGCAACGGGTTAGCATACCTGCAGAAAACCACACGACAGGCAGTTGAATAATATAATATTAATAGTAAAAACAACAACCCATATCATTGCCATATGGGTCGCCCCGAGTAGGCCACGTACGGGGTCACGTGTCCGACCTTCCCTGCGCGGCGAACAGACTGCACTTTACCTCAGGCAGCGGAGGTATGAGAGTGCTCCGCGAGACCTAAGTCGCGAAGAACAAACTCATCTCTTGTGTACCACAGACACAAGACACCACTGTTGCGAAGGTCTGCATTCGCAACAGGTCCGTAACCCACACCTCGTACGGTAGAGGTCCGCTTCTCTCCCTAAACGGCAAGGGGGTGTACTAGGTTACAGCGAACCTAATACCTCCTTCCATACCACCACGGTACGGAACGCTACTGTTGCCGATGCAACAGGGGTTTCTCGACCTTTCACCGCAGTCGAGCGGCGTACCTTACCTCGCTTACCTTAACGTAGGTGCGTCGTTACAGAATAATAAATCTAACTGGGTTTTGTTAGACCCTACACTAGGTTAGCTTGCCACCTGATAGAACCTAGTTCTACTAGGGCACGTTCCTCACTCGCACGCGATTTTTGAAAATATGCCCTGAAAAAGGTCGTACCCATCCCAGAATGGCTCTAATACCAGCTGTGGCGGATCGCCCTTGAAACGGGGGAGATCCTCCTCCCGGGATCCATTCTGGGCGACGTTCGTCGAAGCGAACGTTCACAGGGTACAACACAGGCATTAAAAAGCACGGATTACAGACAGAAAAAAGTATTACATGAGTGATATTACAGAGTCTGGTTCCACAAGAACAGTTTTCATAAACAGCGGAAACGATTAAGTCTACAAGCGGAAGCGGAAGATAAAGGTACAGACTCCGACTCTGACTCTAAGCAAAAGCAAGGGGGCCTTGCCCAACGGCTCCCTGCTACTAGCCACACACAAACAGCGGCTACTCGAGCGGCTCCCACTGGAAACTACCCCAGCCCGAAGACGACTCCTCCCAGAATTGGCCACCACTACCACCGGTCGCATCGAACCCTCCTGAAAACCACAAGTCGCAAAGCGTGAGCTTCTAAGAAGCTCAGCAAGACTAACCCGTCAACAGGCTGTCTACAGCCGACACCTAGACATGCACGGCTGACCTTGGGTAGGATAATTGCAAAAGGACACGCTTTACTAAGTAGTTCCTACTTTCAAGTTTTAGCTCCAATTAAGTTCGAGAAATTAAACTTTAGTAGGCACTGTAACTAAACAATCATGTTGACAAACAATGATTAGCATAAGCATCACATCATGAATATCATTCTTCTCTTGTTTCACTTCTTAACATATGCGACAGAGAGATTGAGTAAACTCTAGACTGAGAGTGTCAGCGGTTCGAAACGATTTACACCTGCAGGGTTAACCTGGTCACACGTCACGTGCGCGTCCCGGACCGCACGTGGCAACCGTTCGCTCCAGATCTGGCAAAGCTAATTCCCTCTTACGCTACCTTAACAGTGCCGCGTCCCACCAGATCACCCGTCCCGGACGGTGTCTGTGGAGTTCACACACTGTCCACCCCAGACCGCTGCCAATCAGACACCGTAAGGTAGGTTTTCAGCTTTGCCTTCTCTAGGCTACCTAGGTTTACTGGTTCCCATAGTCCCAGCATGTGAGCAGTACATTCAATACTCAACCAACTGTGCCCCACGGATCAGACAGAGCTACCGCACACAGAACCCCGGTCTGTTGCCTTCCTATCATTCTCTGTCTGACCCCGATTTCTTTTCAATAAACCTGAACCTGCTAAATAAATCTCTAGTAAGGTGGAAGTTTCAATCAACTCCTAACATATCGCGAGCAGGGTCCAATCTGCTCGACTTCTACCGCAGAGAAATCCTAAGCATAGCAGCTACATCGGGCTACCTGTACCAATATTCCATGTAGGTACTACTGGAAACATATGCATCTAGGGTTTCATTCAACTCCTATTGACCTAAATGCACATCACATGACATCACATATACTGTTGCAAAAAGAAAAAAATTTTTAACACAGTAGTGCACCGGGGCTTGCCTTGTGGATAGTCTTCTGGGTCGGCGACGGTGGTGTCTTCAGAAAAAGCGGGGTCCGCCTCGACAGCTACTTCGTTCACGTCGGCGTCTACATGATGCAATTACAAAGATGTCATTAGTAGTTAACCACTTCATGCCGATCGAAGAAGTCGCTAACAAGGTAGGGTAATTAGGGTTTTGTCGAGGGCGATTTTGATTTTTGACCTAAACCAACGTACTGACCTAAAAGGTACCCAAACAATCCTAAGCAATGCTATCGCAATACAACTAAGTAGCCAGGGTTGAGCCAGGGTTATACAAATTTTTCCCAAATGTTTAATAGTTGCAACTTAATTAATTAGGGTTTTATCATTTTTGGATAATTAAATAAATCCCAAAAATTACTAATTTTGCACAATGAGATTTTATATTTTTATTAAAAACTACAATTTTCCCTGGTTCCAAAACATTTGGATTGATGGATTTTGGAGCTAGAATCAATTTTTCTGTGATTTATTGAACTTTCTGCCGAATAAATGGATTTTTGCACAATAGAAAAAAAAAGAGGAGCACCGAGCCTAGCTAGGGCCGAGCCCTAGCCGGCCGGCGGCGGAGGGGCGGCGGCATTGCCGGCGTCGGCGGCCGGCGGCGCGGGCACCCTCGGCCCGAGCTCGGTGCGGCGAGCTCGGTTGGCCCGGGTGGGACCCAAGACGGTCGCCCGACGGCGGCGGCGACGGGCGGCGCGCACACGCGCGGCGGCGCCACGATGCGGCGGCGCAGCGGCGAGCGGGCGACGGCGAAACCTTGCCGGGGAGAATCTCTGCGACCTGGCGGAGCTAAAGGAGGGGAGTATTGGCGTCGTGCCTCACCGTAACGGGGAGCTCACCGGGGACCCCCTTTCGGCCGGGGAAATGGCGGACGGCGGCTTCAAAATCCGGCGCGTCCCTGGGAAACTTGTCGCGCGGTAGGGTTCGGAAGGGAGGAAGGGGTTGCGGTGCGCCGATTTCACGTGGAAAAGTGGCCGGCTTCGGCGAGCTCGACCGGCTCGGTGAAGCGGTGCGGCGGCTCGGTGGGGAGGCGGAGAAGGACGTCGCGAGGGAAGGAGGGGGAAGAAAGAGCGGCGCGAAAACAGGGGAAGGCGGTCGGCGCGCCTGTCTTGTGCGCCGCGGTGCACACGCCCGCGCTCGCCACGCACGCGCGCGGCGCAGACAGCGCGCGGCAGGTGGCGCGAGCGGCCTGCCCCCGGTCGGGAGCCCGTGGTTTGGCGTGCACGCGCGCGGGAAGAGGAAAAACAGAGAGAGAAGAGAGAAGGGAGAAGAGGCTGACCAGTGGGTCCCACTGGTGCTAAATTTTGCAGAAAAACCCACAAAAATTTCAGAAATATGACAGGAGCCCATGAATTTGGTTACAAAGATTAAATAATTTTTGGATTTGCACATTTTAGGGTTTTAAGCTAACAATTTCAAATTTGAAAAGTTTTTAATTCGCGAGGATACTTTTGCACGTATTTAAATAGTTCCTTAGACCAAAGGAGAAAATTTTTCTTCTTAGCAATTTTACCCAAACTTTTGTTAGTTACTTTAATCTTTAAAATTTTATTTGCAATCTCGTTTGTAATTTGATTTAATCCCTCTTTTAAACCCGATGACGGAACGGAGTGTTACAAAATTTCTATAAGTTTATTACTTTTATTTTTATATTAAAAAAGTCTTAGAAAACAGCAATTGTAAAAAATATTATACTCAAAATCATATGAGAAAAGAAACAAAAAGCCAAGCAGAACACTAGGGAGAAACTAATGGCAGTGACATAAAAGACACTGTGAAATTTTTTAGTGACGTAAAAAGAATTTTTTCTAACAATTTTAGTTGATTTGACATGTGTAAGCTTTCTATATGGTCTATCTCATTTCATTAAAAGGGTCGTATAGGGATTATTGTCCATGATTTGATTTGCAAATATTTTAAGTTTGTTTTATTTTTTACTTCTTGATGAAATCAATCAAGCAGGTGATAAGAATTTTTTATATTAGTTCAGGCCTCTTAACAGCCTTGCATCTAGTTGGTAGTATTCTATATTTGTCCGATCCGATATACAATGATGCAATGTCAACGAATACAGTTTTCCCCTCAAAACAAAAATAAAAGGATCAGTGATCTTGCTTGTAATTTATAAAACCTACTATGATTTCAATCTATCCAATTTCAGAACCACAATATTTGTATCATCCAAAAAACATCCTAATAGAACTTTTCTAGAAAACTATAGTGTTTTCTTAGAGCAAAATACTTTGTATGAGTGGACATAAGTTACTTTGGACTGGATTAGGGCAGTCCCAACCCTCTAGCTAGGATAGTTTCCATAACATTAAATAGGATGCCACGTAAGCAGAAAAGCTGATGTTTCAACTAATTTAATGATGAGAGAGAGAAAAATAGAAAGAAATCATTTCTCAGCTGAGAAACCAAGTCGTCACGCTGTCCGACGAGCGAGGAAACAAAGTATTTCGCGTTCGGGCCAAATGCATCGTTTCCTTCCGCGCCCGTTCAGATCTACTGCGCCGACGCCCAGCTCTCCCCTGCTGCAGGTGCTCACCGCTCTGCTCTCCCACGCTAGGGGCACGCCTCCGACGCTCATCCCCGCCGCACGCTTGTCGATGCACTTCTTAGCTTCTTCCTTAGCTCTCTCTCGCCGCATCCCATTCTTCCTTAGTTTCCTCGCTCCTCCGCACGCTTGTCGACGCGGCCACCGGAAGGCAAGGCGAGTAGCTCCTCCACACACGCTGTCGAGAGTGGGAGAGCGGGATGTCGGTCTCAACGCATAGTGTCCCGGTCTCAGAGCTCCACGCCCTTGCTCGTCGCCGTCGTCCGAGTCACCGCTCCCACAGACGCAATCCGACGAGTTGCCCTTGTTCGAGACGGCGGCCGCGGTGGACTCCGTGCTACTTCTGCTCTCGGGCCTCGCCCTTGCTCGCCCGTTGTACCGATGTGCCCAAGCTTGTATTGCTATCCATTTCTCTCTGTCTGTCCAAGAGACGAGGATAAGGTGGCTCATATGCGTATGCATTGCATGTGCTGTAGGCGGTGACCATGTGTAGATGTGCGATGTAGTACCAGTACGAAGAAGATATTTGACTGTTTATTTGTTGCCACAGTAGATCCTCTTTTCTTTATAGGATATTTAATTTTTACTGTATATAGAAACTGATATAAAAATTTGGTTGAACACACTAGTGTCCAGTGCTGATTTCTTCTGAGGTGGATGCTATTGAATGCGTGAGTGGTTTCTTGGGTTGGGTTGCTGAGGTGAGTCTCACTGCAGCCATACAAATCTTCTCAAGTGGCGCCATAATGCAGTCGGAGTTTAACCGGTCAAAACAGTGGGTCCTGGTTGGGCCACACGACCCCGGCAACTTCGGAGCACACGAAGCGAGCACGGCCGTACATAAATATCGCCCCCATCTCTCGCCGCCGCCATCGAAGCAGCTGCCGCCTCGAAGTCGAATCGCCTCCGGGAGCAGCCAGACCTCCCTCATCCCCACCTTCCGCCGTTCCGCGCGATCGAGGGAGAGCCATGGCGCCGACCAAGGGTGAGGGGCCGGCGATTGGCATCGACCTGGGTACGACGTACTCGTGCGTCGGCGTGTGGCAGCACGACCGCGTCGAGATCGTCGCCAACGATCAGGGAACCGCACCACCCCCTCGTACGTCGCCTTCACCGATTCGGAGCGGCTCATCGGCGATGCCACCAAGAACCAGGTCGCCATGAACCCCATCAACACAGTCTTCGGTAAGCACGTCCCCCGCATTGCTCAATTTCTGATGCGATTCTCTTTATGGATGCGGATGATGTACTCGATTTTCGTAGAGGAGTGTTGTAGATCCGTACGTTTCTTTGATCTAGGGTGTGGCGGTATGCTGGTGTCATGTTTTGTTAGAATCGCTACAGGCAAAGTCTCAAAGTTAATGGTTCGGTGTGTGCAATATGCATGTGCTGTTCAAGTTCCCTTAGAACCGACCTGTTTTTTTTTCGTTTTATTCCGTACACGATGAACGGCTCCAAATTCAGACCAACGCACAATGTTCTTTTGAACAAATACGCTTGTCTGAAAAGAGAGAAAAATAGGTCGAGTTTACTATGTGACTGATTGACTTTCTATGGTAATTAAGTACATGAATACATGTATCTGAAAGATCTTTCAGTTGTAGGATGCGCAATTCTGTTCCTGCTCTTGAACATCAAATTCACTATATATATTTCTGGTGTATTAATGTTTAGTAACTGTAGGCTGTGCTGAAACTGCTGATGGAGGAGTTTCCCCTGTTCTCCTTGATCTGTTTACAACTTTACATTGACTGTATACTACAAATTTTTTTATCACTAGCGTTGTGGTCAAATCAGAGTCTGAATCATTCTAAAACCAGCAGTATCAATAGTGCACCGTTTTAACTGAGAATTGTTTAATGACTTGCCAAGTGCTTTCTGAGTCACCTATTCCCTTGGTCATGGACAGTATTGTTTTGAATTATTTGAAGTACGACATTTCTGTGAGTTAATTAGAATTATTATCTTTGCCACCTGTAATGTGGTTGCTGTGCTGAGTATCTCTTTGTAGTCAACTATATTTGAAATTCATTCAGGCATACTTACTCACAAATTAACTGTATGGCTATATGATACTCCCTCCATATTTTTTTTATTGACGCTTCCGACCAGTTTGAGGGGATTAAGGAAAGGAATAAGTGACTTGTTTGTCCCCTAATCTAACCAAGGCTCACTGCTTCACGTCTGCCGCCGTTGTGTGCACGTGCGACGGAGGCAAAGTGGCGCAGGGGCATACACGATAAAGGGAATTAGTCATGTACCACAACGTCAACAATTAAAGTGCTTTTGCAATTGAACTAGAACGTCAACAAATAAAAGATGGAGGGAGTAGGTCATGTTGTGTGAATTTTTCAGTTGATTATATATATTGCTTAATCAGAACTGCTGTATATGATCTATATTTTTCATCTGCTTACATTGCAAAAGTAAAGATGACCATGCACCATTTCTGATTTCTGTAATAGGCACTACTAAATCTTTGATTCTGCTACACAGCATTATGCATTTTATCCAAATCCTTCTATCATACTTTACTGCTCGTGGATGAATTTTAAAACTGTTTAGTTCTTCAACTGGCAATATTATCGTTCATTAATAAGAAAACAACTCTTTTACATACAACCCTAGCATTTTCAATTCAGATTACTCTGTAATTCTGTATGACAGTGTTGTAGCTATAAGCAAAATCGCGGAAGTTAATTTACAAATTTCTAACAATGTTTCTGTTTCTATGAAACTCTGCAGATGCTAAGCGTCTTATTGGCAGAAGATTCTCTGATGCTTCTGTCCAGAGTGATCTCAAGATGTGGCCATACAAGGTTATCCTGGCCCTGCGGACAAGCCTATGATTGTAGTACAGTACAAGGGTGAGGAGAAGCAGTTTTCAGCTGAAGAGATTTCGTCCATGGTTCTTATCAAGATGCGTGAGATCGCTGAAGCTTACCTCGGATCAACTGTGAAGAACGCTGTTGTGACTGTACCTGCTTACTTCAATGATTCAGAGGCAGGCGACAAAGGATGCTGGCGTTATTGCTGGTCTTAATGTCATGCGAATCATCAATGAGCCTACTGCTGCTGCAATTGCCTACGGTCTTGACAAGAAGGCTACTAGTGTTGGTGAGAAGAATGTGCTTATTTTCGACCTTGGTGATGGCACTTTTGATGTCTCTCTGCTTACCATTGAAGAGGGTATCTTTGAGGTGAAGGCCACAGCCGGTGACACTCACCTTGGTGGGGAGGACTTCGACAACCGCCTGGTGAACCACTTTCCCAGGATATTAAGCGGAAACACAAGAAGGATATCAGTGGGAATCCCCGTTCTCTTAGGAGGCTTAGGACAGCATGTGAGAGAGCTAAGAGGACCCTATCTTCCACTGCACAGACAACCATTGAAATCGACTCCCTTTTTGAGGGAATTGATTTCTATACCACCATTACCAGAGCCAGGTTTGAGGAGCTGAACATGGACCTCTTTAGGAAGTGCATGGAGCCAGTGGAGAAATGCCTTAGAGATGCCCAGATGGATATAAGCAGTGTCCATGATGTTGTCCTTGTTGGTGGTTCAACTAGAATTCCCAGAGTTCAGCAGCTGCTGCAGGACTTTGTCAATGGAAAGGAGCTCTGCAAGAGCATTAATCCTGATGAAGATGTTGCCTACGGTGCTGCTGTCCAGGCTGCTATCCTTAGTGGAGAGGGTAATGAGAAGGTGCAGGACCTTCTCCTCCTTGATGTTACCCCACTGTTGCTTGGTCTTGAGACTGCAGGAGGAGTCATGACCGTGCTTATTCCGAGGAACACCACTATTCCAACCAAGAAGGATCAGGTCTTCTCCACCTACTCTGACAACCAACCTGGAGTGTTGATCCAGGTTTATGAAGGTGAGAGGACCCGGATGAGGGACAACAATCTCCTTGGGAAGTTTGAGCTATCTGGAATCCCCCCTGCTCCTAGGGGTGTCCCTCAGATGACTGTCTGTTTTGACATTGATGCCAATGGTATTCTGAACGTCTCTGCGGAAGACAAGACCACTGGCCAGAAGAACAAGATCACCATCACTAATGACAAGGAAAGGCTGAGCAAGGAGGACATTGAGAAGATGGTGCAGGACGCAGAGAAGTGCAAGTCCGACCATGAGGAGCACAAGAAGAAGGTGGAGGCCAAGAACTCCCTTGAGAACTACGCCTACAACATGAGGAACACCATCCAGGACGAGAAGATCGCCTCCAAGCTTCCAGCAGCTGACAAGAAGGAGATCGAGGACGCCGTGGATCAGGCGATCCAGTGGCTGGACAGCAACCAGCTTGCCGAGGTTGATGAGTTCGAAGACAAGATGAAGGAGCTCGAAGGCCTCTGCAACCCCATCATTGCCAAGATGTACCAGGGTGCTGGTGCTGACATGGCTGGTGAGGATGAGGCTCCATCGGCTGCCGGCGGTGCTGGGCCAAAGATTGAGGAGTGGACTAAACTATGTTCGCCATCATCATTCTTGGAAGTAATGATAGGTCTTTTGTTTCCAGTCGGCCCAAGTGCAAATCATATCACTTGTGCTTACACAATTAGCCGTACGTTGGTTGTTATGTTGCACTATGTTTGCGTTGTGAACATTGATGTTTTGGTGGGCATTCCGAAGTACTACTACTACTACTACTAGTATAATGATTATTTAGTACTAAAGTTGTATATTTATAAGTGGACGTATTGGTCTTTCGGTCTGTTGTCTTGCGGAAGTATTGTGCATTAACATACTGTCTATGATGGCTTTGTGTAAGTTATCACACCAAACTCTGCCGAAACTTCGAATGCTCAAGAATAACCTGTCTGATGCTCACATTCCAGTATGGTTTGTGAACTTCACTGCTGCTGTGTTGATTCACGTCGTGGATCTGCTAGCTCGATCCATGCATGTGTTGTTTGTCAGGTAACCAAGCATTTTTTTTTAATAAACAAGCAAGCTCGGAATAATGAAAGAATCTCGTCGGTTGTAGAAAGGAAAGTCACATGAAACGGCGACGGATCGATCTCTCTTGGGACCCTCTGAAATCCCTCTCTTTGGCTTTAATCTGTCTGGATCGTCATCAGCCATAATAATAATGCAGGGCGAAAGCGGCGCCCTGCTGCCCCCACCAACGCGGCTAAGCAAATTAAAGCAAAGCATTCTCTGGCCCTGCCGCTTTAATCAGCTTCTCACTCCTCTCCGTCTTCCTGCAGCAGCTGAACTGAAGCTGAGATCTCGGCGCGTCCACACATCATTCGTTCGCCGTCAGGTGCTCGTACTCCCACCGGCCGCATGCTGCTAGTGTCTCTTCATCTCCTACATCCCCGGCGCGCGCTGCTGCTGAAACAGTTGCAGTGCAGTGCAGCCACGGTGAAAAGAGAGAAGAGTAAAGCGAGCGAGCTGATGAGCCCTGAGCAGCACTCTCGTCACTTTGGTTCCTCCGCTCCGTCCCCCGGTGTTCGTGGGTTGTGCTTTCCACCGGCAGCAGCTCTGGGAGAGATCCAGCTCAGATTCTGACGACCCATCGATAGGGGCGAGAGGCGAACGAATTATTTTGCATCCCAGGCAGGACAGAGGCCGTAGGCCAGGCCATATGTAATTCGTTCCGATCGGAACCTTTGCATGCAATTACTGTAGCTAGATAGGTTTACCACCATGAAACGCCATGGACGAGCTTTCTGCTGCTGCGTCTGCCATTCTGATTGGTTGGCCCCATGCATGCTGTACTTACAGTGGACGAGGAATAGTGTTTGTTGGCTTCTCTGTTTGCTACTGTATTAATCATTACTACAGTAGTTACTGACTTGTCTTCTTTATTCGATCAGGCCCTCACTAGACTGTAGCTGTAGCTTATGGTTTCAGAGTTCAGTTAGTACAGTTACGCTAGTAGTACAAAATAACTGTAGAATTATATTCAGGGATCGACTCTTCGTCCCAAAGGAAACGACGCGCGCGGCAGTGAGTTCAGGCGTCATCAGAGAGCACTACGAGCTTCAGGTCGAAGTGACTAGTAGTTAGTATTAGTGTAAAAACTATAGCGCGCGCGCACACAATCTTTCAGTACGCGCAAAAGCGTGGGGGCAGAATCTTGACTGGTAAAGCTTTTTTTTTTTTTTTGATCGGCTTGACTGGTAAAGCTAGCTACGCACACCTCGATCAAAGTTGGATAATGAAACATGCATATAGCTAGCCCCGGCCGGCTGTGTGTGTAGTCATGTTCTTGCGACTTACACAAAAACTTTGACTAGTCATCATGTTCATGCATATCATCAACCAGTTATTAAGGTTTTTTTTGTAAGAAGAAATGAGTTCGATTTTTCAAGGACCTTGTGTACGTATTCAACAACAACAACAACAACCATATTAATTATGCTCTAATACCTTGTACAATGTATCCATAAACTAGTAGTACTCCAATGCATGCCGTGAGTAAAGCAGTACTTCAGGTGAGTTCAAGGTTATAAAAAATACATTGCTACATGCAAAGAGAAACGTACCATTAGTAGTAGCTTCTCAGGAGCCAGATTTGCTTGAGCTCTCCATATCATATATAGGAGCAGCTAGAGATGCCTAGCAGTCCCCATTCTATGGCAAATCTCTGCAATATTAACCTGGCACTGTTTGACCACGGTTTGTACGCACCAGTCCCCATGAATGTGCTCATCGATAAATGGGAAGGGTACACTTCTTAGATCCTACACTGACCACAACATATGTTATCTTCTGTCTAATCCCTCCAATCAGTTACAGACAGGGAAAAGTTGATAGCTAGTACCAATATAGCAGTCGTAGCTAATTAGGGAGAATAATAGTAGTAATTGTTGTGCTCCTTCTCTCCTCAGGAAAAATAATGATACACAGTAGAAGAACGGGCCTGGAGAATATCTGAAAGGAATTTATTCAAAAAAATCAATCCGAAAGGAAAGATTATGCCATTTTGTTAATTATTTAATCATGCCATGCAATGCATGGAAAGTAGCGCGTTGCTGCTTTTTAGTTATCATAGGACTTCGATAGAATAAGAACATCGTGATCTGTCCATATCATAAACAATGTAACAGCAATGTGTAAAGCTTCATGATATTCAAATGACATATATGTTTGGTTGTCCTAACTCGTTCTTCAGCAAAAGAGAGAGAGTAATAGTCTGCTCACTATCAATGCACTGAAACTTCCCAGCCATAATGCAAGTTGAGAAGTACTAGTATGACATAAGGATGAAAGCCGCATGTCCAACTACAGGAGAGACAGCAGGAAGGACTGGTTGTATGCATGCTTGAATGA
Source organism: Oropetium thomaeum (assembly GCA_001182835.1). Lineage (NCBI taxonomy): Eukaryota > Viridiplantae > Streptophyta > Magnoliopsida > Poales > Poaceae > Oropetium > Oropetium thomaeum. Next base: position 340,678 of record LFJQ01000100.1, on the reverse strand, counting down.
ATAACCATGCATGTACATCAAACACTATCAATTCCATGCGAGAGAAGAGAGAGGAAAAAAAAAAAAAGCTCTAGCACTCTCTTTCCACGTCTACCATCAGCTGATCTGTGCATAGCACGAGAGAAAACCAGTGTAAGACGTACTTTATCGCTTTCTTTATGCCTGTGTACTTAAAGTTACCTGCTCACATAAACGGGAATACTGTCTAGCTATACTTGTTAACCATGCATATGGCTGGTGGAGAGAGAGAGAGAGGGAGAGAATGATAGAGAGAAAGGGAGAACAGGAATTCTACACAACCACTAGATATCCAAGAGTCCCAGACTACCTTAGCACGGCCAGCTTTACTGATTGATCTCTTTCATGAATATGGACATAAAGTTGCACCTGCACATACACTAGAATGGCCTTCTCCCTAGCTCCAAACTATTGCTCATGCATGTGTTGGTAACCACATGTAGCACTGTTCAACCTTGCTTGCCCCTCTAGGTAATCAACCAGTAGCAAAAGCACATGAGAGGAGCAAGAGCCCGACAAGACAGGTGCCTTGGCAAGTGCAAGGCTTAGGTTGTTCCAAATGGTACAACACTAACCTAGGGTTTCCGGGTAGCTTTCCTCGTGCATAAAACCCCCTTCATTCTCTCTTGAGCTCCCGTTCTTCTATCTAGCTAGCAGCAGTACACAAATGCATGCTTATGAGCTAAGTAAAGCAACGTTGCTCTCCCTCTCTTCGTCGTTGCTCTTCCATATGTTTCACATCCAATATATATAATGTAACAAGCCCCTCCACTAAGACAAAAAAGAATTATAAAAAGGAGAACAAACGCCATTCCTCTTTTATTCCTCTCGCTTTCACTCTCCCTCCCCATCTCTCTCTCTCTCTCACTCTCTCGTCCCTGCTAGCTTTCTCCTCTTCTTCCCCGCTCTCCTTGCTTCTGTCCTCTTCTCAGCTTCTTCTTCATTCATTCATTCCATACACACAGCAGCTAGCTAGTGGATGTTATTCTCCACCACCGGCTTTTTATCGACGATCTTCCCCATCCTTGCCTGATCCCCTAAAGCACATATATACCCTTATCTCACAAAGAAGCAACAAGGAGGAACAAACAAACCAGAAAAGACGCTCCCAAGTAGCAAAAGATCAAAAGAAATCAATTCTATACCATGGTCTTTTCTTCGGTTCCTGTCTATCTTGATCCACCCAATTGGAACCAGCAGCCGCAGCCTCAGCAGCAGCAGCAGCAGCAGGTAACAATTTTCACTCAGCTTCTTCATTCCGCCTGAAATCGCTCTGCTTTTGCTTTTCTCCCTCTCTGATGCCATAGCCGGCCAGGCAGCTTCTTCTTGAAAAAAGCAAAGCGACGGAGATGGAGAGGAAATATTCCTACGCTCTTTTGCGAAATCTCTCGTTGAATATACCATCTCTTTTCATTTTTTGATATCAATTTCTCGCCTTTTCTCTCTTTAATTGGTGTGTCTTTGATTTGGAATGACGCTACTTTCAGCAACAACAGCAGCAAGCACACCATGGCCAGCTCCCAGGTGGTGGAGGTGGTGGTGGCGGTAGAGTGGAGCCGCATCACCACCAGCAACACCAACACCAGCTGCCACCGGTGCCCCCTCCTGGGCCTCTCATGGCTCCTCGGCCAGACATGGCAATGGTGGGCGCAGCGACCGGCGGAGGTGGCGGCGCGGGCGTCGGTGGCCCGACCGGAGGTTCGGCGGTGCGGCCGGGCTCCATGACGGAGCGGGCAAGGCTCGCCAAAATCCCGCAGCCCGAGCCGGGCCTGAAGTGCCCGCGCTGCGATTCCACCAACACCAAGTTCTGCTACTTCAACAACTACTCGCTCTCGCAGCCGCGCCACTTCTGCAAGACGTGCCGCCGCTACTGGACGCGCGGCGGCGCGCTTCGGAACGTCCCCGTGGGCGGCGGATGCCGCCGCAACAAGCGTACCAAGTCCTCCAAGTCCAGCTCGTCGGCGGCCGCCTCTGCTTCCGGGACCTCTTCGTCCACCTCGTCCACAGCCACCGGTGGCAGTAGCGCGGCAGCCATCATGCCGCCACAGGCGGCGCAGCTGCCGTTCCTGGCTTCGTTGCACCAACAGTTTGGTGGAGATCATCACTACAGCAGTGGTGGTGCACCACCAAGGCTAGGGTTTCCGGGGCTGAGCTCACTTGATCCCGTGGACTACCAGCTCGGTACTGGCGCCGGCCTCGGTCTAGAGCACTGGCGCTTACCGCAGATACAACAATTCCCCTTCTTAAGCCGTCCTGAGGGCGGCGTGCCGCCGCCAATGTCTGGCATTTACCCGTTCGACGTCGAAGGAGGAGGTGGGGACGCTGCTGCTGCCTTCGCGGGGCAGATGCTGGCCGCCGGCTCCAAAGTGCCCGGCGGCTCATCTGGTCTGATCACGCAGATGGCGTCGGTGAAGATGGAGGACAACCCGCCGTCCACTGCGATGACGACGAGCTCGCCGAGAGAGTTCCTTGGTCTCTCGGGCGGAAGCCTCCAGTTCTGGAGCGGCGAGCAGAATGGTGCAGCAGGTGGGAACGCCAATAACAATGGAGGCGGCAGTGCAAATAATGGCAGCGGCGGCGGCGGCGGCGGTGGTGCAATTGCCCCGGGCAATAGCTGGGTGGACCTGACAGGATTCAACCCTTCGTCCTCATCAGGGAACATACTGTGATCGACGCGCCCCAGAGCCTTCATGTAATGGTTGCTCTAGCTGCAACAAAAAAAGGTAGCTCTATCTCTGAACAAGCCCTGAAGCTCAATTTTAGTCATGGCTTCTGCAGAAGATCGAAACAAAGGAGTTGTCGTGCAAGATCATAGGGCTGGGACGATATATATAGTTTGTCGGCGATCAATCAAGCTGCGGTTAACTTGGTCGATCTCTCTAGACATAGTAGGTGAAATTATTAGTTTTTGTCGTCGAGTTTTTCATGTGCGGCTCCACTTTCTATCTTATTGCTGGATCACTGCTGCTGTTGCTACTGTACTATTATTGAATTTCTATATATTGTCGTTGATTTCAAGTCGTATCTTGTAAACTTGTAATTCATCCATGTTACTACTAGGTCTAGCTATTATATCTTGGTGCAATGTGATAAATATATACTTCTATCTCTAGGGGAGTATTCGGCCGAAGATAGTATAGTTGATGATCAAGTTGTGCCAATAATAATTTTTACAGTATATAATTGTTGGTGAATTAGTTCATATGGTCGGAGTAAATTAATTTTAATTAGCTACTTGCTTGATTGTATCACAAGATCATGCATTTATGCAAGGACACACAAATCTATCTATCACATTGCATTGATTGCAACTATCGTTTTGAAATGATGAAAAAAAAGATGTTGATCCGTGAATACAAATTCAAGATTATTGTGCACCGCATGCAGTGCGCATATGCTATTTGATACAGGAGCCATGAGATTGTTCTCCCATGGAAAATAGGTTGTATTCTCATGCCTGGGTAAAAGTTCCAATTTGGCCACGTTCAGGCTTTCTAAGCGTTGTTACCGACTTCACGTTCATTTGTTCTCTTGATATACCACATACCTGTTATAAACTACAATTAATATAGTCTACCTGAAATATTCACACTCACGTTCAGATGATTAGAGCCTTTGTAATGGAAGACAACGGACTGTATGCTAAACACAGAGCGAGGTCAGAAATCGTTGTTTTCTTTATCTAAAAATTATAACTGAAAACAGCATGCAACTACGTCCTAAATTACTACAATGCCAAGCACAACTATTACGTGTAGTACATTATTATATATTGAAACACAGGTCTTCTCTGGTTTAGCATCCAATTAGGCGATCAATGAAACATGAAAGAATCATGGAAAGCTCAAAATTAAATTACTATCTTAGCTAGTTCGGTTCTCCTCTTTTGAGAGATCGCATTTCTGACGACACAAAGACACACGCAGTACTACATAGGCAGTACGAGCGACCCAGTTCTCCACGCATGCATGGTCCTCTCAGGAACCGTGTTGGTTATTTCTAGGTTTCCAAGCACCAATCTCCATTCAAAGCCTTTTCCCTGCCATTGTAATCATGGCATGTCGTCCCCACCGTCCGGGGTGGGGGGGGGGGGGGGTGTTCAGAGGCAATTTTTTCATGTGTGCATGCAATCCAAGGAATGAAGAAGGCCAGTAGTACAGGGGAATGGCTAACGAGATGAGATCGATCTCCTTAGTTTTATGCTCAAAGAATTTGTTCCCATGTTTCTTTTGGTCCTTTCGCCATCTTTACCTTTGGCCAGCAGCTTCATCAGTTTCTAGGTGTCATTGTGTCAGTTATAACTTTGTATTTCTAGAGGTTTGAAGCCAACCACCAGTGACGACTGCCACTATGCGTGAAAGTGTGCATCATCCCTGACGATCAGCATTTAATTGCCCTTGGAAGATTTTTGTATCTTAATAAATAATCCCACCATAATTAAATTGTTGTACAACATTTCTAATTTGCCCATTTCAAAACAACAATAAAAAATCAGACGGAGGTAGTAATTCTCATTTGCCCATTTCAAAGTAAACCTATCATATTAGGCCACTTATTTTTTACACAAAAAATAGGCATCTTATTTTCTGTCACTATAAGGAATCAGTTCTTCAGTGATGCTAAATTTCATCACTAAATGTCTATTTTTCATCACTATAACTACCTTTTGGCATATAGTGACGAAAAATAGTCACTGAATGACTGATTTTTTATAGTGTATATTTTCCCTATATTATATATAAGAGGCTTCATGCATATTTGTACATATTTTTTCTTATTTTTAATACAAGTCCTATTCATAACAAATAGTACTGTCAAGTCAGCCTACCTCCATTTCGACTTATCTCTCTCTCTTGAGCTCATGCTCTGTCCGTTTCCCCTTTATGTTAAAGCTGGAATATAATGGTGCAGATTTGTACTGGCTCTTTGTATTGGCCGGCGTAATTCTGCGTGTTTCAGGGACGCAATGCTATAGGTTTAGTGTTAATAAAGATTATTATTGTGAGAGAATAACTTGCATTTCGCGTAGTGCTAGGTACTTTGCATGCTCTTCATGAGGTGTATGTACATGCACTAAAGCCACTAAGAGAACAAAGTAGTCCTAGACCGTACCCGGCGTTCATTTTTACAAAGGTGGAAAATGTAAACCAGTTGAAACTTCTCATGATTGGCGTATACTTACTCTCCTTTTTTTTGCGAGAGTACAATAATTTTACTTGAAACAAAGTGCAGAGTAATATCTCAAGTTAATTACCCGATTTATAAAATTGGAAAACAGCGACTTAATTCAAGTTTTTACCTGCACAAAAATTACTTCATCAGCCATTATTGCACAATCCGGTTTTCGTTTTCAACGAGAGATAGAGTGGTACACACAGGAGAAAAAAACAATTGTTGCCCATTCGGCTTAATTAGCTTGCTCACTGCACCGAATAGTACATGAAATGTGGAAAGCTAAAGTGTTTGTCTGTTTGCAAGAATCTATAGGAGCAATCTGATTAAGTAGGAGAAACACGATAGCAGGCTAGTACTACTGTAGTACTAGTAGCTTTACTAGCTTAGTCAGTGTAAGAAGACGGAACTGCACAGTAAAATGTTAGTAGTATTAGCTATGGTTTCTTCAAAACAAAAGTATAGCTACGGAGAAAAAAAAACTATTACAGTAAAGATCGCCGTAATGGAGAATTGGCGTCTGCTACAGCTCCACGCTTGGTGCAAGCAGCTTCTCTAACTCGATACACCTCTCTCGTTTGTTTACCTGTCGCTGTCTGAGGGAATCTAAGTTTTCGTCTGCTTTCGCGCAGTCCAATGCAGTCTCCACCTCTTGGAGAGAGGGAATAAAGGCAGCTACACACATGTGTTTTATTTGTATATACTCCTTCTTACTTCCTTTTTGGAAACTTAATATAAATTTACACTACACACAACATGTCAACAAAAGAAAACCAAAAGAACCATAAACTTCTCTTCTCTGATGATGTTCAAAATAGAGAGAGGAAATTTCGTATAGTCCTATTCGTCAGTGTGACTATTGTTCATATTTTGAATTATACTTCTACGCATCTAAAATGGATTTTAAGGATAGGATATTTATGTTAAAGCCTTTTTTTGGAAGAAAATGTTAAAGCCTTTTTAGCACTACCATACATAAGTACGCATAATTTTCTCTAAAAAAGGTGTTGCCTTGTTTGTGTATATAATATCGCTTTCTCATAGATCCGGATTGAATGTTGAGATCAGTGGAACGAGAATGACCCTTGTAGCTTTTTCCTCACAACTCGATCGCATGTTCAATAATAATGCTGACATTCTCTGAGAGAGAAATTCCCATTGGTGGTGTGGCGTGGGCGCGCCTTTGATTAATTGCTCAAGTCGAGTAACATGAGAGAGCCAGCACGAGTCGAATGGCAGGCGAGAGCAAGGACGACACTAGGACAGTGCTGGTCGGGGGTATCAGATTCCTGTCAGATCATCGACTGTACTACAAATCACACGCACAGAGGAGGAGGGATCACGAAAACGGCAGCTTTAGCTTTATACACGTACACCAGCTGCAGGGGCCTCTCCCTTCCCTCAGGACACAGTTTTGAGACCTTTTCTCTTGCAGGTCCTACACTCCCCTATACGTTAGCTGATGCCTCTTAGTACTATTTATTTACCCTGATCATCCATGCCTGTTCATGATCTCAGTCTCAGTGAATGAAGAGTCTCATATTATTATCACGGTGTTTTTTTTTTTGGCTTGGATCTTGTTGGTCTCTCCGAGAGATGCTGTAAAAGTTTCATGGTAAAAAGCACCCACTAACAGTAGCTTTAATTTTATATGTTACGATTACATTCTCGTATGTATAAGAGATTGTGGTTGGCCTGCACGTTGCGTCACATGAGAACAATCATGGACTGCATGGACCACCAGTAGAGAGTACTCTCGATCTACTGCGCATGCAATGCATGCAATATTACCTTATTGACAGATATAACTAATACCACTGTACAACCAATACACAGTCCTCCTAATGCGTGTGTGGTTTAAGAGATGTATCCACCATCACCAACGGAAGAAGATGCCAAGCTATGCATGTTCCAAATTGTATGCTAACGAACTTTGCATGATGCATGTCCGATCCACGCAGAGATCCCAATGCATACCGGCCCAAGAATCTGATGCTCTTTTGGACTGTTGTTTCGTGGAACGTTACTAGCAACAAGCGCGAGATCGAGGCATCATTGAGAGCACGATAGATCTTGGAATGCCCTCACCACCACTACCACAATTCAAAACAATGAAATGTGCTTGGAACCAATGGACAATCCTCTTTAGAATGTTCAAATTGGAATCGTAAAAAGCTTACAACTTTGCAGTTAAAAAATATAAGAAAAAGTTCTGTGCTTTGTTTTCTGCGCGCGTATATACATACTACCTGCCTGCTAACCTGCGGATGCTGGATTCTGTATAAAATAAGCAATAAACTAAGAGCTCATCACATGATACTAAGGCATTAATTGCACCTCGCTGCTGTAATCTGGGCAAAAGCACATATAGATCTGGTATGAATCTTGATTAAAACTAATACTGTTCAGTTATGGTGGTATACTTTTTTTTTGTTGAAATGTATGAATACTCACTCCTCATATGACACACGTATTCTTGACCGCCCAGCTTCTCTTCTTCTATAGGGCCATAGGGGCAATGGAAACATGCATATGCACTGTCGAGACGAATGGATCGATCGTGCGTAGCCCTGGATGCTTGCAATAGTAGGAAACATATGCATGATAGGGTCGGATAGAATTCGAAAAACATCCTCATATCACGATATCTCATCACATGCAAGTATATGCAGATGCACAGCATGCATGCATGTGCGTCATGTTGCACGTACGTACGGCATGCAACTAGATTCTACTGAGCGAGGCTCTGCAGCTGCATGGACGTTTAATTTGGTAGGGCCAACAAACAACAACAACAGCAGGTCCGAATTGAACGTAAAACGTGGGCATGAATGTTACTAGTCGTGTTTGTTGACCGATGATCTATGGTGACTATTGCTGGTACTACAGTAATTTGTTGCATGGGCCATGCATGTACTGCATACAGTACGAAGCAGTCAGATTGGACGTACCAGCATAATATTATTGTATTTTAATAATCTGCATCCTTCTTTCTCGTCCTCACTTTTTTTACGTCTAACTCTACCAACTTTTCTTAATTTGCGTGTTCGTCTCTAAAAGATCAAGTAGTATGAGACGGAGAGATGAGTATAATAGTATGCACATGGTACTGTAGTAGGCTAGCTACTGCACGCCTGTTCGTTGGCATTCGTCCATGCATGCGAATTCAGATCGAGCTAGCAGCAGTTCATTTTTTTTAATTGTACTTATATAGCTAAGGTCCAAGTTGGGGGCTTTGCTCGATTAATATGGGTACTGTTGCAGCTTGAGGATTCATCAAGATCCAAGTTAGAGTGAACTTTCGATATCCATCTCTCTGTATGTCAATGCGATTTTGGAGGTTGAGACTATCTGGGATTATTCAATATTAGATTTTATTCTTTCTCTATATATAGTTTTGCCCCCTCTAATATATTCGTCTAATTTTTTTGAATAAGACAAATATAGCTATAGTTCATGTAAGAAGTTAATGGTGGTAAATATTTATGAAAGGAGGGATTATTCTGTAACCGTTGAGCACCTACAAAAAGGCAGAGCCACCTGAGAACCCGGTGCTAGAGAGCTAGCAAGGCGACACACAGCGGCCGGCGACAAAGGGGAGAGAGACCATTATGTCCGGCGTCCTCCGTCCGTGTCCGCGCGTGCGTGCGTGCGTTACGTACACCCTAGCCGGCTACCGTCACCGAAACCGTTGGGCGTTGATGCATGGACACAACTGCATGCTGTGCACGACGATCGACGAACAGGCCCCGGCCGGGCGTCGAAAGCGACAGGCCTCAATCACAAGGCACGTCGACATTAAGATGGAAGCCAAAACTGAATGCGCTTTTGAGTTTTGACCGGTCACACGACGATGACTCACTGCTAGTGTACTTGATCCCAGACCCAGAGTACAGCTTGCATGGCGTCCGGCAGGGATGTCAATTTTATCAGCAGATCCGAAACCTGACGGGTATCGCATCTGAAGGATGTAGGTACGGGTGTTATTTTTCACCTGTGGGTGCCACCCGTATCCGACCCGAATATTCGTAGATAAGGGTGTAATATCTCATCCATGGGTGACCCTCACCTGACCTGAATCTATCTAATTAAATATTTATTTTTTAATATTATTATTTATTAGGATAAATAAATAATAATATTAAAAATAGAAGGTTAATATTTTATTAATCAATACATAAATACGTCTTTGCGTTAGTTATATCATCCATTTATTTAAAAATATTATTTGATATATATTATGTAAAAATATTATTTCATAAATACGTCTACACGACGGGAGAGACGTGCGAGCCAACTGCTTGAACAAGGTAACTAGTAGTACTGTATTTGCCAAATTCAAAAGCAAATTTGAACGACTTATTACAATTAGACGATATTAAATAAAAATCGAAAGTTACTACAGCTAGCACTCCAAATCTGAACAACTGAATCAGCACGCTGCCGGATATAGCTAGGATTGGAAGGACTAAACAAAAAAAAAAAAGTTCCGGCAGCCGTCGTGTTTCATTCTCTCTCGATCAGCATGCATCATGCATGGTGTGCCTTTCAGCGTCTCTTATCTGATCTCCACGCCCCGTCCTTGTCATGTCAACACGACGGCATATTATCTGTGGACCCCCGTCGTCCATCGCGCGCGTCATCCGTTGCCGCCACCGGTGACGTTTGGTTCTGTGTGTCCCTGTTTGCCGCCACCACCAGACCACACCACCAAAACCCACAGCCAGACAGCCAGGCATAGCTACTAGTAGCTCCTCCTCCTTGTGGTTGGAAAACAAAATTGAGTCGTTTTTGTGTCTCCAATCCAACAAGTTGTTGTTCGGGCTTTTATTATTAGCTCAAAAATATAATGCATGATATTAAAAGGCCTGCTGCGTTGTTCGATATCCAAATGTTCTCTTTAGCGCAATGCAGCAGCGGTCAAAATCTGCTGGTAGAAAAACAAAACATACATGGGATGAACTTGGCCCTGATTCGGACGAGATCGGTTAGATGCAAGCCGTTCTCTCCTCATCATCACCTGGACTGGACCTGGACGGATCATCGATCGGCGCCGCCGAGAGAGGGTTTGAATTGAATGTCTGCATGGGTATCAGCTAGTAGCTTTACGCGCGCGGTTTCGTGGTTGTGGGTGGTGTCGTAGGCAGGTGGCGCGGGCGGGATAAGCAGGCCCCGCGCGCGCGCTTTGCCTGGCGTCCCGTCCCTGCCCCCGGCCATATGGCCCCGATTTGACCGTGGAATCTCTCGGTCGCGGGGCACGTCGCCGTCACATGGCTTTGATGCATGGGCCGGCGCCGGGGTGGAGGTGGAGCGGAGCGGAGAGCGCTTTGTCGTGTGGCCCGCCCGTCCTCCCTCCGAGAGGCGTCAAGGAGAAGCCTCTTCTCCACTGAGCACTGTCCTTTTGCTGCCTTTGACAGCAGCCAGCGGCAGAGCCAGATCCGGATCGATATCTCGCTACGCTGTCTGTCTGCCTGCCTCGATCCTCGTCCAGGCGTCGTCCACCACATATCTCTCTCTCTTTTCGGTATCATCATCATGCAGCTACTAAGCCAAGCTACCTCTAGCTAGCTTGGCCTCATATCATCCGCGCAGGTGCCCATGCTGCGTGCGCCGCCGTGACTATGCGACGACTGCTGCTGCTGCTAGACACACACATGCCAGCCAGCAACGCACGCAAGTGTGCGGTGCCGTGCCGCCCCGTCGCGCCCGCCGGAACAATCTCATCGATCTGATGCAACGATACAGGCATACAGCAACCCGCGCCCACTACGCTCGCCAAGTTGCTGCTTGTTGCCGGCACGTATACGCGCATCCATCCACACGCCTTACCCCGTGCAACTACGCCGGCCGACGAGGATTGGATGACGAGAACGACGGATTTCTTTCGGCAGGGGGCGGATGGCGAACACACGCGTGCGTCGTTGTACACGTACTTACCCGTGGCTGGAATAATCCTCTCTCCGCGCGCGCGGTCGTGTAAGCTGGAGCGGTCCGCGTCGTCCAGGAAAAAAGGGGCAAAGCGAACGCGCATATGGCAGGGCCGGGGCGTCGTCATCTGCTCAGCTCAGCCCATCAGCCTGAGACGCATCTACAGAGTACTATGTCGGAGGGCAACACGGCGATCGAGCTGTTTGTGATTTGGCTCGTGGCGGACGCGAGACTGAATGATGGGACTGCAGGTTGGAGGCCAAGCAAGCGCGCCAGCGCCACGACGTACGGCGTCGTCGTGACAGAGATTTCGGCCTGTGGGCAGAGAGCAGGCAAGCAAGGACCCAGGACAGAATATAGGGACGTGGCCAGCCAGAGCGCTTCCGGCCACTGCAGTTCAGTTTGGGGAATCCTGGAACATCAGGTGGCGTGCAAGAGAACAAGAGATGCATGCTGTCCAGTCCAGAAAGGGTGAGGACCGGACGGAATTGATCGACCTCTGAATTTTGGGTTGTGCCCAACTCTGATTTTGCGCGAGCTCAATAATGGAAGACAGCATTATTAGCTGGAGAGCTCCGACCTTGTTTCTCTGGATGGATATTCTCAAAATCTCCTGCTCTGCTGATTCACACAGCACGTACTGGAAACATATCTTCGCAGAAGTAGAACAACAAGAATCCAACAAAATTGGAATCGAATATGAAAACATTAATCCCCACCAGCACAAAAGGCAACTGGTAAACCCAGATCAAGCGATAAGCTAGCACAGTAATACTTCCTCACCAAAATCCGCAGACAATCACGACGATACATGCATGACGGAGTCATCTATTACACACGCAATATTCGATCAAGAGGGTAAATTTACGTTCAGATGGCGGATCGATGTTCACAAATACCATCATTACTACCTAGGATGCCCTTTGAGATTATGTCTGAGGAGTTCAGGAGTTCTGAACAGAGGCAGTCGTCTAATTTCAAACACACCGCCGCAGTAGCAACTCGCACCGCTTGACCACTTGTCATAAGCTCTGCAGCCGTGACACAAAAATTTCAAGATCAGTCAAAATTTCAAAGTCCACCTAAAGACAAGTGCAAACTGAATAAGCCACTGCATCATACTCCCTCCATTCTTTTTTTATGTCGCCGTTGATTTTGACCATTTATCTTATTTAAAAAAATATAAAAAATATCAAATATTTTGTTATGATTTGATTTATTACTTAAGGTTTTTGAATCTTAATTTTTAATTTTATACATTTAAACTAATTTTTTGAATAATACGAGTGGTCAAACTTTTCGGTCAGAGTCAATGACGACAAGTAAAAAAAGAAAAGAGGGAGTACTTAATTTTTATCGTTTAAGTTACTGTCTAACAACTCTAAATAATTTATCAGCAGTGTGTAGATCGACTCTCATCCAACTTTGGACTGAAATAATTCAGCCGTAACGTTGCCTCCGAAAGCTGTCCGCCCTATCCTTTCATCCACATACTTCGTTACGGAGCATCACTGTACAGCTGTGATAGCCACTCTCAAGGTGTGGGCGCGTGGCGCCTGTGTTATTGTGACGGATTGCCATATCCAGTAGATAATGATAGGAATTGCGTTTTCAAGTGATGTCAGGAACCAATACGTCCCGTTGATGTTACTCCCAACAACACATGACCTAAGCCTCACTTTGCACAGAAACGTACTATATACATCAGTGGAAGGATAGCTGTAAGATTGTGAGGCAACATTTTCTTCAGTTTAGAGCGCTAAAATATAGTAAAAAAGTGGAGGATAATCAACAGGAAACATTGGCATTATGCAGCAAAGAGCCCTAGCATACATGCCAAAGTCTCCTGTATTGCAAGCGGAGCAGAGGGAAAGATGTTGCCGTCTTGAGCGCTGTTGGCAAAGTCCGAGGGCCTTCCCCTACAGTATTTCACTCACGCATTTGCTATTACTGTCAACCACCCATATTTCACATTGTACCTCGAAAGAGATGATTTGCATGAAAAGCTTCTATGACAAATATTAAACCAAACTAGTTAATAACATAGGTGTTGCTACACTGCATCAGACGTTTATTTTACCATATTATTTGTGAGAAGTAAGTAAAAAATGTAATTTCTTATAAATTAAGTTGTAAGATGACAGCCCTTAATCTTGTAGTGCAAACAAGAAAAAAAAAGGAGCATATCAAAGGTAACTTGCATTCGACTTTCTGGAGCAACTTTTAGATGATTGCGTACATGATTTGATGCAAAAACCTTATCACCGTCAACAAAAGCAGGTCCTCTTTAGAGCTTTATTAGTATTCTATCCAAGTAGTATGCAAGAATGAGAAGTGGGAGCGTACCTCCTCCTGCTAAGATTATTGATCATCGCCTCGCGCTTCTTCTTAGCCCTCCTATGTGTCCCAAGCTTTCTTTTTGCCACCAGCATGCTTGTCCTTACCGAACCTCAGAAGCTCAATGATGCGCTTTTCATATGGTGCTAATCCAGCAACTTCCCTGATGATAAACCTGACGAAAAGGTTCCTCTTGGAGGGTTTCTTAAAATAGTAGGGAGAATGTTGTCAGAATCATTTTATGTAGTATCAAAATTTATGTAGGCTCATTCTAAATTTTTTTTTTTTTTGCAATCAACATAATTTTCATTATAACATATATATAGACTGAAAGGGTGAGGAAATCTATTTGATGAAAGCCGCTAGTTGATATTACCGAAATCATGTCTGATTCTTGCAACTTTACTTAGTTATAGTACCATGGGCAACTTAGTGCTAATTTTTACACGGAAGTAGTGTGTCCCAGGAGAAAAAAAATAAACTAGACTACGACAAAAATTAAGATAACTAGCAAAGCGAATGGTGCAATAATTGCTCTGAAAGGTGGCCTAAATACAGAAGAATTGAACTTAAAAAGCATGATGCAAGACATTGTTAAAAAGGACTCTGTACTCATAGTGAGTTGGATGCAAGACGTTGTTAAAAAGGACTCTGTACTCATAGTGAGTTGGAAAACAAGGATCACTAAACCAGCAAGCTTTGGGAACGCATAGACTCATATCTACGCTGCAAAGGCTCTAAAAAAAAGCATGTGCAGAAAGGCCATATGTCCTGATGTGCAAACTGCACAGATCATTGTTATATTGGACATCAGCAATCAGAGTTTTATACAGCTTAAACACAGAGTTTGCTCAGTCTCCTATGATTGAAAGATAGACGCAGCGAAACGCCGAAGCTGACAATCGCACCACGCATCATGATATTGATAATTACTAATGTCAAAGACTTGATCAGAACCGCAGACACAACGCAACGCGGTAATAGAACAAGAATTGGACAAGTTGATCGCAATGTTTACTCTTCCTTTGCGGTCGGAAGGGCGAGGCGGGAGATCGCGCTTGGTGACGACGTGGCCCTTGTTGGCCCCACGAACAGCCACATCTTCGCCGGCGGGCGGAGGAGCCATCTTAACGCCAAACTGCAGCACGAATAAGCACGACGGCGGCGCTAGGTTTCAGGGATTACTGGTAGTTGTGAAGGTTGCCGGGCGATAGTAGAGATATTTAGGGCCCATGGGCCACCAGTTGATCAGGCTTCACCGTAAATGGGCTCTAGCTTTTCTGATCCATTAGTGCCCGGAACTCCGTTTTCTCCCCTCGCAAACGATTAAGAATCAGTCCCAAAAGTTTCTAGCTGCAACAGCTGATAATCTGCTCCGATAAAAAAAAAAAATCTTCTTCAACTTTGTTTTTACTGAGTTGCACCAGATTTTTCTACACGTATAATTGTGAATGAGTACTACCATAAATGATTTAAATCCGTGAATGAGCAGGTAAAAGGAGTAAAAAGACTTTTGAGTGCATCTTAAGACAACTGCCACACGTACAACTCTTTGTACCTCAGACAAGCATAGCTCCCTTGCAACAGTATTAAAGGGCTTGCTTGAACATGAATTCGTAACCATGCACTGAAATGGCGTTCAACGTCAGTACGCATAGCGGAGAAATGACCCGGCAGGATGGGCTTTCTTTTCGCACTAGCAACCACTAGCTGGAAAAGTATGCATTTCTTACAGGGAAGCACTTGTCCCTGCTTTCTCTTGCTTAAAAATAGTGTTATCTAGAGCAGAAAACAAACATTTGAATTGAAGTTAGTTGTCTCACAACTTGAGTGAAAATAATGCCCATATGTCATGGTCAAGCCTCCTTTTGCTTACAAATAGAGTACTATATAGTAGTATTTTGTTACCAAGTAGAGCAATTTCTTCTAAAAAGGAAGAGCAACTTTTTTTAAAAAAATTGGTCATAATGGCATCATGCAAGTGGGAGTAGACTAGAAACACAAAGGAAATGTCAATTATTGGTGAACCAACAATCAAGCTCTCCTGATCTTTGAATTCAAGTAAGTGCTGACTCCAAGAGATAAAGTTACCTCCATGAGGCCTGACTGATCGTGTGTAGGGCATGCTACAATCAGAGGTCAGCTTAGGTTCATTCGTGGCGTATAAAGCCAGGGGAGGTAAGCCATGGTTTACCGCCAACAGATAAGGCTGGTAACCTGTCTGTAGGCTTGCTGAATTGTTCAAAATGGGGCAGCTTCGCTCCGGGGCTAGTATCATTTCTTTTTTGCAAAGTCAACACTGCGAATGATTTGTGACGAAACAAACCCTTTTATTTTGGGAATTAAAGTCAAATTCAGAAGCATAGAAGTCCAACTTTGAATCAGTCTCTGCACATGTACAATTACGTGTGAAAAAAGAAGCAAAAAAAAATGTCAAAGAAAACTGACCAATCGGTCACGATTTTAGTTATTAATAATTGAACAAATCCTCTTTTACACGAACACCTTATACGGCACAAAGTGCTCAACCGGGACCTCAGCTTGATTAAGCTGGATGAGCCTAGATCCTGAAAACCCAACCCAGTGCTTCATCGATATTGTACAACGCAACAGGGAAGAGTGGAGTAGCCGCAAGAACTACTCATGCTGCAAGAGCCTCTCTATACGTTTCTTTCTCTAAGCTAAGTATATCCTATTTACACACATGACCTCCATATCCTGCCCTCCAAAGATATTACAATTACGGATACATCGTCATGATATCGCCGTCGGTCACCATGAGGTATCTGGATCAATTCGTGGAAGTCCATGCCTGCAAAACAACAAAGAAATAATAAGATAAACAAGATCAGTGACAGCTAATTCAGATTGACCTTCCAGAAGTTCAAAATTTACTGCACAGCGACTTCTGAACACACACAATTTGACTTGAGCATACCAGCTTTGTTCGCAGCTCGGAAAAGAACTTCTTCCACCAGATGTTGGGCAGGGTCGCCTTCAGGGGTTGTTGCAATGAACGCTTCTACCTGAGCAACCACCTCCTCATTGGTGAAATATTGGTAAAGTCCGTCTGAGGATAGTATCAAGAATCTATCCCTAGCGCTCAATTTATGATGAAAGAGCGAAGGATTGCAACTGATGTATGGGGAGGATCCAACATAATCTATTCTGAACACCTCCAGCAATGCATCATTCCATTTAGGCTGTAAAAAGCAGCAAACATTGTTAGTTCAAGAATAGGCGGTGTTTGATTTAAGTTCAGCACACATGAAGCTTTATAAACTAGGATATGCTCTTTATAATTTCTTTTCCAAGATTCAGACATGTTAATAGAGAAACATATCACATTTGAAATTTTAGATTGCTATAAACTTCATGAACCCCCCTTGCATGGGACATTGTCCTTATGTTAACACTATTAGGTACCAGAAAGAGACTTCCCTCTTGCATAGGGCCACCATAGATTTGAAAGATTGATTATATGTAATAGGTTCTGCTATTACCGACAACACTTTCGCATGACACAAGAAACCTGCTTTCCTTCAAACCCACTGTACTAGCTAACTTGCCGGCAGCATCTCAGTACCACACAAGCACATTCTTTGTACTTGGACGAAAGCAAAATAAACTTCATTTTCTCTGGGAGCAGCTTCTCCTTCACTCTTTCAAAACTGCCAATACACATGGTGACTGAGAAGCTAAAGTAATCTTTCCTTTGAAAATTTTGGCGATCCAAGGGTGGGCATATGGGTTTAAGTCAATGTCACGATAAAGTTTCCAATTTAAGATGGTCACATTTTGTGATCCAAGGAAGTTAGAGTTCATAGTTGATTTAAATTTTTTCAAACTCTTGGACTGATCTACCACATATTGCCTTCGTTTCCCTTTTCTTGACCTTACTTAATCACTATCTTAATTATTTGTTGACCAGGATGGCAGCAAAAGTGACTCATTTTGCACCTGACCTAC
Source organism: Oropetium thomaeum (assembly GCA_001182835.1). Taxonomy (NCBI): domain Eukaryota; kingdom Viridiplantae; phylum Streptophyta; class Magnoliopsida; order Poales; family Poaceae; genus Oropetium; species Oropetium thomaeum. The sequence goes on along the minus strand of LFJQ01000100.1, from coordinate 323,254 downwards.
TGAAATTAGACTTTCTACTTTCGTCCCATCAGTTTCAGATCTTTATCAGGAAAGAAAACTTTCAAGTATAACTAAGCGCATCCTTCTCACATAAACAGCTCATTAATTAATTTGGGGAAAAGAACATAAGCTAACCTGTTTCAAAAAGCCAGCACCGAAAGCTCTTGTCACCTTCAGTGAGCCTTTGACCCGGTCCTTGGAGATCGCAGATGGGTCATCAGGATGCTCGTTTCGTATTCTGCAGACTTCCTGCAGCCAGATAATACAGCATACGTATAAGATCATAAGTATAAAAGTCAATCATTGGATGAAGCTTGATCCACAAACTTGCAACAACTTCAATTCAATTACCTCAGGAACCGATGTGCTATGATCCGATGTGAGCTGTACAGCTGACAAGCATGGCGAGCAATCCCCCATCAATCCGTCGAACGATCCGGCACTGATCTGCTCAAGATCAGCACTGTGCATTGTCCCGAGGACCGCGCGGCTATCCCCAACGTTCATGACGTACATGTCCTCTCCTTTCATGAGCATGGCGAGGACGCAGGAGCCCATTAGCGCGAGCTCGGGGAACTCGCCGACCATCTTGTCCGCGACGTCCAGGTAGGCCTCTTCCGTCTTGCGGAGCGCGCGCGCCAGCGCCTTGAGCACGGCGATGTGGTCGTTCTCGCCGGCGCTCTGAGGCGGCCGCTGGGTCGGCGGCTTGAGGTTGGAGCAGTCGCGTTCCCACTCGCACTTCCACCGCCGCTGGTCGTCGTCGCTGGCGCCGGCGCCGCGCGGGGGTCTCGAGCGTCGTGCGCGGCGGCGGCGGGCGGACTGGTCATGGTGATCCGATGACGCCGTGGTGCTCGCCGGCTGGTCGTGTTCCTCCTCTTGCTCCTGCTGGTCCCAGAGCAGGCCCCGGAGCTCGCCGTGCACGGCGGCGTAGAGGTTGGAGACGAGGAAGTCCGTGGCGTCGGGGCCGTTGAAGCCGTCGTAGATCCCGACGAACACCCAGCCCCTTTCCTCGGACACGACGACGTGGACGCGGTCCTCCCCAGCCTTCCCCTGTGCCCACTGCAGCCCGGCGGGATCCCCACCGCAGGCGGCGATGGCGGCGGCGGCGGCGGCGTCCGGCGAGGAGCCGAGATCCATGGACCCCTGGAACTTATCCGCGCCGCGCGCGAGAAGCGCGCGTGTGAAATTCCGCAGGCGGCGGCCCCCGTGGGAGAGGCTCCGTCGGAGCGCGGGCACGACGGCGCCGGCGCCGGCGCCCCCCATACGGCCGGAGGTGGCGGCTCCGGGGAGCGGGCCGGACATGAGCGCGGCGGCGTCGAGGGGCCCGGAGAGGTACCCCCTCTCTATGGGCCCGGAGAGGAACCCCCCGCCGGTGGCGGGCGCGCAGATCGGGCCGGACGGGAACCTCGGGACGGGCTGCAGCGGGACGGCGGCGAAGGACTCGGAGCTCTCGAAGCCGGAGGAGGCGGCGGCGGCCGAGGAGGCCGTGGACTCGTCGGGCAGGAGGAGGAGCACGGAGGTGGAGAGCGGCGTGGAGACGTTGGCGCTGAGCGCGGCGCCCGAGATGGCGCGGAACGTGGTGGCCTCCTCGGCCGCGGCCGCCGCCTTGGCGTCGGCGACCAGGTCGTCCGCGGAGAACGGCAAGCCGCCGCCGCCGAGCTTATCCGGGCGGACGTAGCAGAAGGAGTGGCCCAGGCCCTCGTCGTAGGCCGGGTCGGACGGGAGCGCGGCGGGCGCGACGTGGCGGCGGCGGCCCGCCGCGCCGCCCGCGCAGCAGAAGCAGGCGAGGGAGTTGCCCATGGCGGGAGAGAGCCGGGGGGGGGGGGGGGGGGAGGGGAGAGAGAGAGAGAGAGGAGAGGTGGGCGGATGGCGGAGGGTTGGGTGGTTATAATGGAGAGAGCATTAAGAGCGGGGGAGAGTTGACTTGTGAGGGGGGGGGGGGAGCGAGCGAAGCAAAGATAGAGAGAGAGAGGACGAGTGGGAGTGGGTGGGGTTGAAATGCCCGAATAATTTAAGAGCTGGTTTCCACCTCTAGGCGTTGACTCGCGTGTGGGCGTCCGAGCCCGCGGCCAACGCCGTCGCCGAGCCGAGGCCAGGCCGCAAGCAAGTACTGTAGAAGTAGTAGAGCAGCCGCGGCGTGGGCCTGCGTGGTGGGCCTGGCCCCTCCGCGTCTCGGTGCGGAAACCTGATGCAACCTTTCTGCGTCCGCTGTCTGTGTGGTCTGGCCTGTGCACGAGGCGTCGTCGTTTGCAGCTGCAAGCAGCGGTCAACTGCGTGTGTAATGTAAACGGAGGCTATTCAAAGCTACTTCTACAAAAACTACAAGAAGTACTGGAGAATGGAGATGGAGCAAATGGTTCCTGATCCGCAGTTAACCAACAAGGCATACAACGCGAGCGATTTGGAGCGGAAGGAAATCCAATCCAGTCAATCGCTCAACCGGCGGCGGTCCGAACCGGCAGTCTATTTATTATCTGGCCGTGGACCTCGCGACGCGGACGGACCGCGGCGGCGCGTTGGGCACAGTAAGTACTACGCCCGCCGATACAGCAGCGTGCGCCCAGGAAGGAAGCCCGCACGGAAGAGGCGTGCGCACGCACGGACGGGGGCGGGCAGGTGGGGAGAGGAACTCGCTCACGTCGTCCTCCTCCTCTCTGCCGATGAGCAGCGAGCACTGTTCCGGTGAGCCAACCAACAAACAAACAAACAAACCGGAGGAGGAGTGGTTGAGGAAGCCGATCGGGAGCCCTTGCTGGTCACGTGGCTCCGCCGCGCCACGCACGCCGGATCGGGCGCTCGTCAGTTCACCTGCTCCACACACACACACGCGCGCGCCATACCACAGACCAGCGGCGGAGGTCAGAGGCGACGGGTAGCATTACTACTAGTAGTAGTAGATTTTTTTTATTAGTATTCGCAGTCACCGGCTCGTACATACACCTTCCTCCTTCACACTCCAGTCCAGGCTCCAGCCAGTGGATGCTGGCGTTTTTGGGAAACGAGGTCCACAAGATGACGATACTTCTATCATCCCTCCCCTTTTTTTGTTTGCGTTAGAGTTGAGCAGGTCGGGTCGCTCGCTCGCTGGCTGCTGTGCTGGAGAGAGACCCAGACCCTGCCCAGACCAGGCCTTGTTGCTGTCGAATTTTCTTTCCGGCTCAGCCAGCTCAACAAACGATAAGCGAAGCAGCTGCAGCAGCTCGGAGCCTCGGATCGGGTTTCTGCAGCTTTTTGGTTCGAGTCTTGCAACCCCCAAACCTTTTTTGTTTTCTGGAGGAGAAGGAGAGAGGACATGGCATCCGATCCAGGTCAGGTCAGTCGTTTTGGCGGATACGATTCATTTGCGCGCCCACACACACACACACACACACATGTCCCCACGTGACGAGCAGCAGCAGCAGCAGCAGCAGGGGGTCGTTCACTCTCGCTTTCGTGATACCGCCGCCGCGCCGGACCAAAAGGAATGAACCTGGTCTCTCGATCCATCCTTGTTTTCGAGTTTTTTTTTTTTTTTTGTTGGCCGAACGCAACGCAAGCGTCCGGCGCAAAAGACGGCTTCTGCCGCGAGTCCGCGACCACACAGCGACGACGACGAAGACGACGGGGTCTCGGCCTCTCGGGTTCCCCGGGTCAAAGGGAAACGGATGGTCGCCGTGTGTGGTGTCCCGGGCGTTGTCCGTGGAAAGACCTGAACAGTGAAACACATGGTCGGAGCAGGACTCAGCAGCGCAGCACAAGAGCCTGCCTGCGGCTGCGCTGCGTTGTTGTGGCTCGTGTTCTTCAGCTTCGCCGATCGTGTGTGTGGTCTCGGAGCTGCGGCCGGCGGCGCCATTTAATTCACGTATCGTCAGCAGGGTATAGAAATACAGCTACCAGAGAAAAACTAGTGGTATACCCTTCGGAGGTTTTGTAGTAGTAGTAGTAGTACTCAATCAGCAGAATACTATACTAGTAGTACGCATTACGGCAAGAAAAAACAATCACGAGAAAAGAAAAGAAGGGTGGTAGTACTGTAGTACTTCTTTTACGCCCATGATTGTGAGAAGAGAATTAGATGTGTGCGTAGACGGATAATAGGCCATAAACAAATCCGGTGGTGCAGGTCCAACGCCGAGATTTGCAGAATCTTGGTCGTGGGAGTGGGACGATGCTCAGGTCAGGCGTCGCCCTGCCTGCATCACGTACGGGAAAGCAAAGGAAACAACCGAAGCGCGTGCAGGCAACAAACGCCTCCGTTTTCGCCAGCCGGCGCGCGAGTCTCACCGACATTTGTTTCCGGTTCCGCGGGAGGGAGGGAGAGGGATCGAGTCGAGCCGAGGACAGCAGGCAGAAAAAACAGAGCCGGATTCGATTCGGCAGCTCATCGTTGCAACCCACTTGATCATCCGGGCAGCTCCATGCCCAAATTCCGGAGTTGGTTTGGTTTGGGTCCTTCCAATCTTCCATTCCCTTGGTTCCACGGCCGAAACCCACGCCTGGAAACGTCCAGGTTGGTGATGCTGATGCCCAAGCCTAGCAGGAGGTTCCGTCGGCGTTAATGGCGGCGCTGCTGCTGTGCCGGCCGGGACCCCATGGCGACCTTTATCGTTGACTTATAAATGGAGCACCTTAATTGTACTACTACTAGTGGGGGGACTGGAATTGAGTAGGAGTATGCGGCAATGGACTTTTAGGTGACCTCCCTTTTCCATCGCCATCATCGCTGCTGATACAGTGTGCTAGCCCAACGATCAACCAACCTCTGCTGAAAATGCAACCAAATCAGGGGGCCGCATGATGACTCCGGCTGCCCGTTCATGGCTGGTTCCGTGTCTCACTTCTTTCTTCCGTGTCCGGTCCGTGTTTTGTTCTACTACACTACTACTCTGACCTTGCTCAGTAAAGAGATCCAGCTGATTTCCTTGTGCTTTCGTCGTCGTCTATAAAGTGAAGTGACCACGATCCAGGTAAACTGCAACAAGTCAATTAATTGGAAGGTTAATTAGTTATGTTTGTTACTGCTGACAACGACAGCAAAGGAGGCGCAGCGTAGAAGGAAATTACAGGGCAGGCTCGGTAATCTCCTTCTTCGAAATAAAATACTGTAGGTGCAGCACTAGTATCTTACTGGAAATGGTATAGTAGTACTAGCTTCTGTCGTCATGTTAGTGACGAGACAAGTGATTGAATAGTAGTAAAACTCAAGGCGCTTTACAGTGCAGCAAACTTAACCTAACATGTGTTGGATATATTGGGAATGCAAGCCGATCGAAGCAGTTAGGTGCCATGTGATTCAGCAGATTCAGGCAAAAGTTTTGGTGCTCTGTAGACTGTAGCTCCCGGTCAAAGCCCAGATGTTGGGAGCCAACGAGGCCCTTGCTGCACCAAAACTTGGCAGTTCTGAAATGACCTTACATATATAGCTCCATATTGGAAGTAATAGTAGTAGCAGTAACTAATAATTAACTGTCCATCATCATGTTTTAAGGACCCGTTTGGACGGAGGAAAAACCCTGCTAGTAGATTCACACATCAAAAGGGGCTGATGCTAGCTGTTTCAATATACTACTACATATAAGTAGACGATGTACCTGTATTTGTTTTGAATAGCATTTCTTTGACTTTGATACACGTCCTGGATTATATTCAAAGAAACACGCTAGCGTCAGCATATATATGTGTATTTGAGTCTGCTCACCACCAGCCCAAAGATTCATAAAACTTGGCTTCCATATTCCAACTACCCTTATACTAAATCAAAGGGTTAAAATTAAAGCAGAGTGGAGTACAATTTACATGCATATGCAGATCTGAGGAAGTGTTGCTCATGTCAAGGGCCTAGCTAGTGTATGTATGCTGCCCTCTTAAATTAATTATCCGTAGTTGACGCCACACTAATTTGAATAATTGATTAATTGATGGTCTATGGGCTAATTAACAAAGGTTAAAGCCTTACATACGTAACGTGAATGCTGGCACGCACCCACTATGCTTGTATTTGCATGCATCGTGCTAACATGGATTAGGTTGGTTCAGTCAAAAAAAACATGGATTAGGTTGAGCATCACGTTGGCATGCAAAAAAAAAATAAAGAACTGATCGGAGGAATTCATCAAAAAAAAAATGGAGGAAAAAAATTACAAAAGTCTAAGAAGGCGTGCTTCCCTATATATATATTCTGACTCAAGATTAGGCATTGCACTTTTTATTAGTGAGATCATAATATATACTATATTGTAGTACTAGTCAAAGACTTATGCATGGGATTTACAGGAAATGTTTGTTCAATGTTTCAGCAGTACATGGTACTGGCTCCCACTTTACCCATTCTAATTTTAATAAATAGACAAGGAGTAGAACATGTGCAAACCAACCAATTATTATACATTAAGTGCCTGACGCTTCAGTCTTATACAAGTGGGTATACACAAATAACTAAAGAAATTGATCACCATATGTCACAGTATGATACTAAAAAAACAATGGGCATGCGTGCAGGGATGGAAAATTACTTAATTGGTTAATTTCGATGGTCGTTGAATGGCAGCACTATACACCCTTTTTTAGCTTCAGTCTTATATACGAGCAGAAATGAACGATGATGATGCATATAAGTACAGGAAGTGCGTTGGACTATTATACTGATCTGGAGGAGATTGGGGCCTGGAAATTCTCAATGTCTTGGTCAGAGCATTGACCACCAATAAGCTTTTTCCACTTTCATTACATCCAAGTTGATACACGACGGTTCAAAATTTCCTTCCTCTTTTATACGTATCTTTCTTATATTAATACACAACAACTAACGTTGCTTTAGTTTTCTTTTTCTTTTTCTTTTGTATCTTCGTATACTGATAAAAGAAAGAAAACTCTGAATTTAGACTCTGAACACCCAACTGCATCTAGGACTAGGGATTAGCAGGAAGGCAGTTTGTTCACGTAGACGCAAGTATACGCCAGTACCGGGACTCATTTCACGCAGCCAAAGTACTACTACTAGTACAATACTATAAAAAAGTTGGTTGAAATGTTTGAGCAATGCAGGGTGGTGAAAGTCTAAACCACTTACTCTCCGTAATATCCCAGGTGGCACAAGCACAACTCTGATCTGAACCACAATTTTTGACTTGGGGGCCAACCAGCCGATCGAATCCCGTGGAAGCATCGACCAACGAGTACGACGACGACTCAAATGTCAACCGGTACCTTTTCCTTTCCAGAAGAAGCAAAGCCGTTCAACCAAAGCAGAGGCATTATCATCACGGCTGGAGATTTACTATTATGTCAGCACAGCACAGGTGTTGGCGGCATTAGCAGCTGGCAAGCTGAATTCAAGCCCATGGGCAGCGCGATCAGTCAGTGCACTCAACCCATCGAGCTACAAAAAGTCAACCGGGTGAAGCTTTCAAAGGTCCCCCTCGCCTCACCCAGCCGAGCCCAGGTCGCCCTGCAGTGTTGCAAAACCCGCCGAATTTTCGTCGATCGGATTTGACCGCCGGCCACACCGGTCGACGATTCCTTGCCTACGAAGGGTTCCAAAACCAACCCCTGAACTGAACCAACCAACATGTGTGCGTGCCTTCTTTGACTTCTCTTCTGCTCCTTCTTTTTCCTCTGCAAATTAAATTCATTCGAGTTTGCATCAGACGCGGCGGCCATGCGGCGTTGCGGCGGCGTGTGCCTTGTCTAACAGTGTTTCTGTATTCCGGCCCAGTATTGGGCCCGTTTACTTCAGCTCAATGTTTGAGGCCCGCTGTCAATCGGGAGAACCTAGGAGGAAAATGGGGTTAGTGATTCACCTTTCATGAAATAAACAAAGTAAATAAATAAATCTGTCTAAAAAAGTCTCTAGTATACTTTTTTACCTACTACCCATTTGGGTAACCATGCACATTATTGATGCAACTCAAAACAAGAAACTGGAGTTAAAACAAGAGGATTAATCCAAACTTGGGAGTAGGTATAATGCACGCAAATATCAGACATAAAGAACCACATATCTAAACACCTCACCGTGCCGTGCAACTAGCCCCATTAATCCAATAGCGTATCAACAGGACAAAATAAACAACATTGCTACAGATGCAGTGAGATGGTCACGGATTTTACTCTACAATTTTATATAGGCCCTTGATCGATGCGAACTATGCAAGGAGTGTCTTGTTGTTCCCACTGCAGCAGGGCTCCAGGATGTTTGAATGACAAAAACTATGCACAGCTGCCTATCTCGGAGTGCTTCGTACTTCTCATTTTTCCTTACAAACTTTAGTACCTCCATTTTTTTTATTATTTTGGAGACGACTTTGGTACCTCCTTTATACCATCCGTTTGTATTGTCCTTTTATCCATACGGATCAGTTAAATTGCTCAAGGATGTTCCACGAAGGCACCTCATGAACATACCCATCCAGCAGAATTCCTCACCTTCTTCTGAGCCGCTATTCGAAATATCCATTCGAGTCGTTCACCAATGGCAGGAGTAAGTGGTTCTGCAGTAGTCACAGAGATCACAAGCAGGGTCATCTCCAAGGTGATCGAAAACTGCAAGAAGCAGGGAGCTGTGTTGAGAATCTGCAGAAGTTGGAGATGTTGTGTATAAAGATCCACCGCACAGTTGAGGCATCTGAGAAGCACCCGATCACCAACAACCATTTGCTTAAATGGCAGGACAAGCTGAAGGAAGCCGTCACAGACGGCAATGAGGTACTTTTTACGTTCCATTGGCGAGCCTTGAATGAGTCAACCAGGAATACTGACAATCAGATAGGCACATCTAGTCCTTTAGCTACATAAAGATTGCTATGTCGAGTATGGCGCATTCCTTTCACAATGTTGTCAAGATGCTGCTATCATTGGATAAGTGTGTGGAGCAGCTGAGCAACACAGTGGATGAGCTAGAGAAGATATCGGCAGATACTGAAGAGTTCTTAATATTAGTTGAGCTTGGTGTCTCCATAGACGAGGAAAATGCACCTACAAAAGGGAAGAAGCCACATATTTGCAACAGTTTAAGTTCAACAATGCCGTTGCAACAGGAGCATCATGAACCTTTAACAGGAAGAGGTCATTTGACTCGATACTTGACTCCACTAAGATGCTAGAGAGCGTGAAAAGGACAATGCGTGCCAGATTTTTTTCATTTTGGATTGTGTAACATTGTATCCTCTTTTAGGGGATCACATAAATTTTCTATGTATATCCAGAACAAAGCTGTTATAAAACTTTATAAACTTCAAAGTGAGGCTACTCCAATTTCCGGTCAATCATCCAAATCTCGTTTGTGGTCTGCATTTCACTTGTTTCAGAACATATCCAAAAATTACAGTTTACATATAGTGTTAATTGGTGAATGCTATTTTTGGGTAAATACTACATATAAGGTGAGAAGTTTCATAGTATCTGTATAGATACATTTTTACATTCACCAAATTGCATCCATTATGTAATTATGGCATCTCAAATTAGAAAAAAAAAAGTGACGTAGGATTTCTAACACCCAAAGCTTTCTATTAAAACAAAGTAAGTGAAGATATTTAACACCCTACATTTTTTTTATTCTAGAGTAGAGTATCCAAAGATGCCTTTGTTTAGATACCACTCATGATTACTTGTCTGCTTCCCAACTACTTTGCTTCAATGTTGGCCATCAGGGTGATTAAAATTACATTGCCAGCAAATAGATTGTCATTCCTTTCAGTATATACTTCTCTTCATGATTTTTTAATACAAGTACGTACCCCCTTTGTGTCACACCTCTCTGCTAAAGAAAGGACCATAGCTCTTTGAGTTGATCTTACTAGTACAGTATGGGGGAAAATCAGTTACTTTCATTGAACATGCAACCTGGTCCTCAGCATATTCTCACAGCACAAAAGCTAGTCCAGTCAGAAAAATGTCATCCACAGATTCTTCACTCTGTTCCTCATCTTAAGAGCACCTGAAGATACCTTTCAAGTGTAATGAAGATACCGACCATTCATTTTTTGTCTGCTTCTCAGTTAGCCTACCTCAATAGCTCAGGATGACTGGGCATTTACAACTACAAAGTCAGCAATTAGATTGTCTTTTCACATAATTTATCTTGCCATTGTTTCTTATGTTATTTTTTCGTGCTCAAAGATCACCATTCAAATAGCCATAGGGGAGTAATGGGAAGACACACCTGAACACAGTTTCTCTTTGTTGGAGCTGACATGGGTCCATGTAACCCATCTGCAACAAAGTTCGAAGCCATAATTTGAGAGATTAGCACCATTAGCTATGATGAGAAATGCAGCTCTAGCACACGAGAAGCTATCGGCGGATGGAGGGAAATTCATATGTAAAAGCTGAAAACCACACCATCCGCCGATAGCTTCTCGTAAGTCTTCACCTGGATCAAAGGATTTATCTCCATACAGAATTTCTCCAAGTGACCTCTAGGCCCTAGGAAAAACTAACCAACTGAAAAGAGTATGTAAGTGACCACTAATGCTTAGAGCACTATTTGTTTGTTTAGACATAGCCGTGTTTTTTATTGTTTACTACATACAAACTTATTTCGACAGTTCTACTTTTTTCGACAATATGCAGGAGAGTTGTGTATCTTTAAGAGATTTTCAACAGCTACACAGCCTTACTTATTTCAACAGTGCTACATAGCCTTACTCTGGCAAACTGCAGACGCCACTATCTGGCTGCAATCTATTTTATGGTGTCAGCCGAAATATCATGAATGTTATGGGTGGCAAGCTGCGATTTCATAGTGCATTCAGTGTAACTGGGCACAAATTCCTCATATGGCACAATATCAAGACAAAAGTCTATATGCCCTCTATTTGCTCAATCGCAGAGTTGTAGAACAGGAACAATGGTGGTTCAAGGAGAAAACATTTTTTCGGTTTGGAGAAAAGGGAACACGAGATACTGAAATACACATCCAGGCCATATCCTCCGGAATAATGTACTGGGGATGAGAGAGACCTGAACTCCGGCCTCCTAGCCCGGAGCAGTGGGGGCACTTGGCCGAAACGGCGCGCGAAATTGCAGCAGCACCTTCCTTGGGGAGCCTCCCTTTGGCCCTCAGCCGCAGAGAGGTACGACGTGAACGGCGTGCTTGGTCGAGCCGCGCTGCCGCTAGCGCAGCGGTGCGTGCGGCATTGCTGGGTAATTTGGAGGGAGGAGTTAGGAGGCTGAGCGGCGGAGGAAATATCCGGCAGTGACGAGGTGGAAAGAGATCTGGAGGGGAAGCGCAAGCCCGCTTGCCGCCGCGAGTCGGGGATCGCCGCCATCGCCGGACAGCCAGGGTAGAGGGAGAGGCGCTAATTTACAAATAAGAAGTTTCCAGGGGGTTTTATGAAAAATACTGGATCGTGGTTATTAATCACGTTCCAAACTAGAGGTTTTATGAAAAATAATGAATTACGGTTATTAATCGTGATCTAAGCTAAGGGTTTTTATGAAAAATACTGGTTGTGATTATTAATCGCGACCTAACCTAGGGGGTTATATGTAAAATAATGGATCACTGTTATCAATCACGATCCACACGAGGGGCTTTCTGCAAACCATCCATCCATTTGAAAGTGTCAAAGCTCTGAGAATCCGGCGGCCATGGCCTCCGCGGCTCCGGCCACCCCGAGCTCGCCGCGCTGATGGCATCGGCTGCAAGCATTGCCGGTCTGAGCGCTGCTCTCCCAATAGCACGACCCCGCGCGCACGAAATGAAGAAGGACGAGGGAGATAGAGCGGCGGCCGGTGGCTGTCGACGGACTTCCATGACGCGGGCGAGGGCGAGATTCTCCAAAGATTGCGCGCAACTGTCGAAGCGTACTGTGCAAGCTCCAAATTCAGCGGGATGATTCTTATCTGTACGCCTCGCCTCCAAGATTTTTTGGTGGCGGATGTCTATGGATCGTAGGGAGTCAATTTGGTTGGTGGTCGGAGCCTGAGACGACGACCAGGCACCGTGAGCTTGTTGCTCGACTGGTTTCTGTTACGCACTGTGCGTCAGTCCAATTCTTCAACAATTTCTCCATTGACCTGCCAGTCTGTTCTGTACCATGCGCGAGAAGCGAAAAAGGACGCCGCCTCTCAGGGCTCCGGCAGCTAACATTCTTCGGTTCTTCCCAGCTTGAGATAACGATGCGAATCAGCAGCGACAAGGCTCGTCATCATCTTCTTCTACTGCTCCAAATGCTGCTCGAGAAGTCAAGATGTTGGCTGACGAGGTCCATATTCGATGAAAATGTTACCGGATTGTTGTCACTACCTTTTCTTAGAATTATTAAAGACAGTTTCAGGCGGCCTCTGTTGAGCCCATAGAATCGACGGTGAAAACAATATCCGTCCACATGGATTGGTCGAGCTACACATAAACACAAGATGTCAAGATCTTCTCCAAGAACATCAGCAAAGCTGGCTTCGTTTAACTACTGTACATTGTACGTGTACTATGTATGTCCTGCAGGCTGCAGGCTGTCAACCATAGTGACACAAACTATGCAAACATTTGGTTTGCATAGATACAGTTTATCGTAAAAGTAAAGGGTTTATATATATAGATACAGAGGCATGACAACTCTTATTTCTTCAACCATCGTTTCACCAGAGCCTGCCCAGCACCAGTCACGCACCTTATTTGCAATGGCCGGGGCAAAAGAAGTGATTGGGTGCATCACATCCGCGGTAGCCACCGCGGCCGTGGACAGGGCAATGTCCAAGCTCGTCGACAACCACAACATGCAGATACAGACCCAGACGCCGGTCGCCGAGAAGCTGCAGCGTCTGGAGATGCTGCTCATAAAGACCCACAGCGCGGTCGAAGCGGCTGAGAAGCACACCGTCCAGAACACCTGGCTGCTCCGCTCCAGTGGCGCGTCAAGCTCAAGGATGCCGCGTCAGCAGGCGACGAGGTTCTCGACAGATATAGACAGCGAGCCATAGATGCTCAGACGACCACCGGCACCAGCAACGCCGACCAGCAGCAGGATGGTGCTTCTTCCTCCACCTCTACTGCTTCCCATACAGGTTCCTCTACTGCTGCCCATACAGGTGCGCTGTCTTTTACAAGGAACGCTCTGACGAGCATAGCGCAGAGCATTCGCAGCGCTTCGAAGACGATGTTCTCAAGCAACAAGGACATTTTACTCAAAGACAAGGACGACGTTAAGGTGTTGAGTCACGTGGTGAAGAATCTGGAGCGACTCACACAGGACATGGGCGAATTCGTAAAACTGCTTCAGCTTGAGGTCTCGACAAAGGCAAAGAAAAGACCCACGGAAAAGATGGATAAACCCAAGAAGAAGACAAGGCATTTGGATGATATTTGCATTCTCAAGGCTTTAACTCTCGAAGAGAGGATCGTGATAACGCTTAATTTAATCAGCAAAACCGTTGAGCTGGCAGACGGCCACGACTAACGGGATCGAGAGTGGCTAGCTTTATGGGCTGACATCCTCAAGGACGCCAAGAAGCAAGGTTACGCCGTCCTGGATGCCATCAGAGCGAGCACTGTGGTCGACAATACCAAGGCTGGCAAGGAGGCAATAGTGAAATCTGATCAAGAGACTGAGCTTATTAGAAGATTCGCACACACCCTGAAGAGCTTGGCTGAGGAAGCAAAAGCATGCTTCGGCACGTTGGAACCCCTGTGTCCGCTTGTGCTAAATTAGTGTCTTGGCCATAGCTTGTTGTCTTGATGCCTCTCTGGTTTCAAAGTTGAAAAATAGTTACTGGAAATTAGTGCAAACAACAATGAAAATAATGTCCACAGACACTGGAGCTTTACAATTGCTGGTGCAAAGTTACCACAAAATGATGCACGGCCTACCTATTTCACCATTATCTTTAAGTTCAGCCGACCTTACAGTGTAACATGGCTTGTGGTACGGATGTCTCTGTTGTTTACTGAATGAAATGCTAAGCTCCTAAGCAATATTTACTGACCTAAAAAAAACATACCTAGCTTTCAAGTGGAAAGAGTAGGATGAAAGGAGGAACCACCCCTCAGAACTGAGCAGTCACAGCTCTGAAATCTGAATCAAGCAATGATGGCACCCATGGGCCGTTCCTTCCTGAGCATCTTCCTACTCTAAAAACTACACATGCAGCTGTGTTCTTTATAGCTTTCCATACTCACGTACCTTTTTTTGGTAGCTAGCCATGACAAAAGAAGCAGTAAGAAAGTTTTATGGCAACTGTTGTGTCCAGGTATCTAATTGTCAATACCCTTAACAATCATAAAACCACTGTAGAAAAGCTGGAGAGTCTACTTATCTATACGCAGAAATATAGACAGGACTGCACATCATAAATAATCTGAATTATTCTTTATTCTTTCTCATTTGTGTGTCAGACTGTCAGTAAAGAGTCATAAAAGCAACATATTCCTATATTCATGGATAATTATCATATAATTGGCTACTGAAAGCTTTCGTGTTGCAAATAAATCAACAAACCTTTTAATGAATTGCAGAAGCTCTCAGGTAATAAATCATCACCACTATCATGTTTTGTTGAAGGTGAATGGCACTCTTCAGTGAACCACCAGAACCATCATGAGTCTAATGAAATACAATACCATCACCAAAAATCATTGCATGAGCAGGAACCATCCTTGAAACGGTGGAACCGACTGCGATCACGCACTACAATCTCCCGGTTATAAATCCGGGAAATGCACTTTATTGCAGCGTGACAATCTGTACATACTCTGAGATTTTTTACCACGCGGACCTGTGTTCCAGGAGGAGTCCTAAGTAGAACAAATGCAATTGCCAGCTTTTCGCTGTGCCATTGAAGTGCACCCTCCTTGTCCTCCTCATCAAGATCAAGCAGCACCTCAGATGTAGCTGAGATGTGCCCAACGCGCCTTAACTCCCTTGCCATCTCCTCCACCATCCTGTATATCTCCTTGTACTGTGGATGTGACTCATCTCCAGCTATGAACTCTTGAATCTCCCCATCAAGCTCAACAAGGCTGCAGCCTGGCACTTTCTTGATTCCTCTCTTGCTCATCTCTTTTCTAATCTCTGATTTCTCCTTCCACCTCTGTGTCAGTGCATAGACATTGGCCAGCATGACATAGTTGGCCTCATGAGCTGGGTACTCATTTAGAAGATTCTTTGTGATGCTTTCACCAAGCTCAAGCCGACCATGTGCACGGCAAGCAGCAACAAGTGACCTCCATATTATTGGGTTCGGCTTCATAGGCATTGTACGGACAAACTCCATTGCCCTCTCCACCATGCCAGCACGACCAAACATGTCAACCATGCAACCATAATGCTCGATCTTCGGTTCGATGCCGTAGTCCATCTTCATGGAATCAAAGTATCTGCAACCTTCATCGACCATTCCAGCATGGCTACATGCAGTGAGCACCCCAATGAAAGCAACATCATCAGGTGGCACACCAGCTGCCTTCATCTCTTCAAACACCCCAACAGCCTCCTTACCACGACCCTCCATTGCAAGAGCATCAATCACCGACGTCCATGACACGACGGTCCATTCCTCCATCCCCTTGAACACTGCCACCGCTCCATCTACATCCCCGCACTTGGCGAGCGTATCAATCAGCGCATTGGACAGTTTCACAGACCTCCCAATTCCCTCCCTCTGCACAAACCTCCCAACCCATCGAGCAAGCTCCAGTGCACCCAAATCTGCGGCTGCAGCCAGGACCCCAATCACTGTGACCTCATCCGGCCGCACCCCACTGGCCTGCATGTCCCTGAACAATTCGACAGCATCACTCGACATTCCCCCGCGCACATATCCGCCGATCATCGCGCTCCATGTGACCGCGCTATCCTTGGGCATTCTGTCGAACACATTCCGCGCGTCACCGAGGTACCCGCCGCCAAAGCAAGAGTACATGTGTATGAGAGTGTTGGCGACGTAATGATTGGTGGCGAAGCCGAACTTGAGAGCAGCGGCGTGGGCCTGGAGCCCGACTTCCGGGGATCCCGGTAGCGCGGCGCAGGACTTGATGAGGAACGGGAAGGTGAACTTGTTCGGCTCGACGGCGCTGCGGAGCATGAGCTGGAAGAACGGCGCGGCGCGGAGGCGGACGGAGGGGAGCGGGGAGGTCGCGTGCGCGCGGATGAGAGTGTTGACGAGGAAGGCATCGATGGCCACGGAAGGGTTGAGGAGGGTGGCGACGAAGGGCTCGAGGAGGGCGGGGGCGGCGGAGGCAGAGGAAGCGAAGAGCCTGGTCAGGACGAGCGGGTTGGAGTGTAGGCCGGACTTGAGGAGGAAGGCGAGGGACTGGAGAACAGCGCTCGGCGTGGAGGAGCGCTCTAGGAGGCGGAGGCAGTGCTGCTCCGCTGCGCGCCCCGCGGACGGCGCATTGTGCGAAGCCGGAGCGGTGGAGAACCGGCGGTAGCGCGCAGTCGACCGGAGCGGCCGCATTTGGTCGACCGCCCGCGCGGGATACAGTATTTTTGATACGTCTAGCCCGCGCAAGTTATTCATAGGGCAAACTTTATTCATACGTTCTAGCATGCGAATCCTACGAAATAAGTCGAAAATTTAAGACACGTTTTATGAAGTGATAAAAGGGCTAAGCTATAGATGGAGTTCCAGTGAGAATTGAACTCTACACCTTCACAGAATTCATGTGAGTCGTACTGTGTCCTTATCAAATCCATGCAAGACATGAAAATGTTGCTAGATATTAAAAGAATCAAAGAAAGACTCCGAGAAACCCACGATATGAGTACAATTTGGAGCAGCTGAATGTTTAAGAGTAACTCGTTCCACAGAGCCTAAATATTCATTATTCATTGAGTATCATCACATTATACCAATCAGCATGAAACATTGGGTTCAGCATTCTGCCAATCAAAGAGACAACTCCTTTGAGATAAACAAGGCCAATCACATTTTGAATTCTTGTATAACGATCTGTAAAAAAAAGGTTAAAGAATTTATCATCTGGAGCAACATCTAACCTATATCTCACTCTCAGTGATTCAAACACTAGAGTATAGGAGGAACGGATTTTCTCCAGGTAAAAGAACATGAGAATTTTACAGTGTTCGATGAGCTAGTTTTGTATAAGCTACAGTGATGAGCTAAGCCGTGGTTGTCAATACAGGACGTCAGGGTCTACGAGTAGATCTTCCATATACCCAGGCCATAACCTACTTTGATGAGCAGGAGCTCAAATACCATGTGCAAGATGCTTGTCATGCGCACTTTGGAACCAGGTATTTCAGTCCAATTAACAGATACTTCCACCATTGGGATCCTGAGGTGCTTGCACAGGTATACAAGCTCAACATCAAAACACCACCTGCCGAAGCAAAGAGAACAAGCAAGCCAAATGATCAAATCCTCATGGCTGGCAAGAACCTTTGATAGAGCTTTTGAAAGAAGAATGATTAAACAAGACATATACCTCTTCAATCTTATATTTGTAAAGAGTTTCCTTGCAGCACCTCGTGTGAACATCTTAAAGCCACACTGGAAATTGTAGAATTCAAGCAAATGAGGCAGCAAACAACAGCACCACAGAATAAAACATACATGAAAATGACTAACATGTGTTTATTTAAATGATCTCGCATGGCGAAAAAAGAATACCTGTGTATCTCTGATCCCAGGACCAGCAGTCAACAAAACTACCAAGTGGAAACCTTTCATAAGAAAGTTTCGATACCATTTCCTCTGCAGCAAGACAGGAAAGAACAAAAAAAAAAATGAAAGTTAAGATGTTACAGGGGAACAAATAAGTAGGTTGACTGGGGATAAAAGAGATTTACTGTTGCAAGAGCCTGCTTCTCCAGATGAGCTCGGGAACCAAAAACAGCAATTTCAACATCAGACAGTTTCTGAGATGAAGTAGTGGATGCTCCTGGACTTGGCATGGCTTTCTTTGCCAATTCGTGAACCTAATTAAATTTAAAGAATCCACACTATCGCAATTAAAACCAACAAAACTATCATTCACAACGCTTGTTTGACTGAGCTTATAGCAGACCTGAGCTTCAAGCTTTTCTAGATCAGTCACTTTAGTTGCCCCATCAGCGTCAAGCATGAGTAGTAGTTCACCACGTGAATGGAGCATTCCCTATTAGATTGCTTCCACAAAAAATGGAAAGCACCAATTAGTTGTTACTCAAAAGTCGAAACCAAGGGGATGTGCAAGAAGTTCAGCACTCACTTTTCTAACAGCTTCACCTTTACCATGATTTCTTCCAAGAAGAAGAACCCTAACATTGTCAATCTTGTGTTGTTTTACAAAATTGAAGGCAACCTTAGATGTTCCATCAGTACTTCCGTCATCAACAATCAAAACCTTAATAGAATCAATTGAAGAAAATTGTCGCAACAAAAAATAATCAGCAATTTAAAACACAGGTATGCCAAAATTAAGCTTACTGCCTGTGTAAGAAAAATGAATACAATAGATTGTTTTAATAATACATACCTCATAAGAAAAGGACTTGTCGGCAGTTGAACGTCGTTTTAGATAGCTGATAGGGAGAGAAAAGAACAACATAATCAACATTTACATTACAAACCAAACAAGTACCAGCCTAAAGTTGTGCAGGAACAATAACTAGTATGTTTTGCACTTGCACGGTTGTGCTCATTGTTCAAACAGATTGTACTAAACAGAGGAAACAGAACATGAAGTGCTCAAATTTAGGCTTACGTGAGTGTTTCAGTAAGAGCCTCGGGAAGTCGATGCTCCTCGTTGTAAGCAGGAATTACCAACGAAATGTACTTCTCAGGAGGATCAAAAAGTGAGGGGCAGGGAACCTAGAAGATTTAACATAAGAAACAAATGAGCAGAACTTCTAGTGTGCGCGTCGCCAGCACAGATCATCAGTATAATAGTAGCTCAACATGTCCAGTTACCATTTACCTTTTTGAGCGAGTTTGGGTCCTCGAAGAAGGCGTCCGAGACGGCAGACCTCTCCAGCCTGTGACCGAGATCCAGAACGGCGCAACAGTCAACAGCAAGCGTAGATCGCGAAAGAACGAAAACGATGGGGAGCAGGCATACCGAAGAGACTTACGAGTGCATGCATCCGATCTTTCGGATGTGCTCGAAGAAGAACGCAGCGGCGCCCAGCACCAGAATGACCACCTGCGCACGGGAGGGAGGGCGATGGCATGAGCATCGGGACGGGGAGGAAATCCGGGAGGGGACGGAGGGGCAGGGTTTGGAGGTGGAGCCTACCAGGGTGGCGACCAGGAGGCTGAGCGATAGGGAAGCAGGCAGGACGCCGGCAACGGCGGAGAGAGGCCAGGCGACGGCCGCCATGGCGCCGGCCGGTGTCGAGTTCGAGTCCACCAACTGCTGCTCGTGCTCGGCCGGTCGCTCCCTATTTCTGGGCCCGGTTGCAGGATTTGGGAGCCGAGAGGGGTTCAATCCAAACTGGACGTGCCAAAAAAAAAAAATGTGAGGAACTTTCAAAAATAGTGTTCAAAGCTTGTACTCATCTTCAAACGTGATAATAGATCAACTAAAATTTACAGTTATATTCAGAATTTGAATCTCAATCTTATTTTAGACAACCAATGCTTTATGTTAGCTCCATAAAAGATGCTTTATTTTACTGCAACAACCTATATGTTGCTTTGCGTATACATGGTTTAGTGATTTTTTGTCATAACCTATTTAGTTATAAAAAATCTAGTAATTTTTAAAGTAAGATAAATATATTAAAATAATATTTTAAAAATCTAATCGTACTCGTGTCAACATGGACAGCCACGTCAACAAAACCGTCATCAAAACTGTCATCCAAAATTGTTAGAAAATAAAAAATAAACGGATTTTTAAAATTAAAGAAGTCATCCTATTCAGTTTCGTAACTGAGAAAGATAAAT
The DNA here is from genome assembly GCA_001182835.1 of Oropetium thomaeum. Taxonomy (NCBI): domain Eukaryota; kingdom Viridiplantae; phylum Streptophyta; class Magnoliopsida; order Poales; family Poaceae; genus Oropetium; species Oropetium thomaeum. The sequence continues at coordinate 303,445 of LFJQ01000100.1, read as the reverse complement.
TAGACTTTAATAATAATTGAGAGAGATAAAAAGATGTTTTCTTTCTTCTCTTGAGGTGTTCCTCATGGGCCACGAAAATGATTCTCAAACGCAATCCAAACTTGACCTTGCGTTTCTTCGGCATAGTAAGAAACTAAGGCCATTTGGGTTAAATTTGGGCGTTAATTACGGCCCAAGGTACTAGTACTCCCTGGTCAGTGTCACGACACTCACGAGGGATCATCAGTTACTGCGAGGTGACGGTAAAAACAGCAGTCTCAGATGCGGGCCCACTCTACAGCGTCTCACGAGGAACCTGTACCTTCCCGGCCGCGCACCAACTTCCAGGCCTTTTTCCAGGAGGCAGCAGAAACGAAGGCGGAACTGCGGAAGCCGCGGCGGGTTGGCTTTGCCTTTGCCTTGCCCCCGTAACACACGCTTCCCTTGCCCGCCATTAACTGCCCTTTCCCTCTGCTGCTCGCTTTGGGCACTCGCTGCCCCCTCCCGTTTCTCAAGAGCCTTCCACTCCACCACCACCCTCCGTCGCCGTTCGTCCGTCCGCCCTCCCCTCGGCAGCTTCTCCGCCTCCTAAACCCTAGCCCCGGCTCGAGCCCCGCTCATGGCGCGGCGCCTCCGCTGACAAGCGCGGGCGCGAGGCGAGCGGGGTGGTTTGATCCGATTGCTGGATTTGACTTTCTGCTGTCTTCATTTTGGTGGCGTGGCGCGCGCGGATGGGGAACTGCTTTGGCGCGCGGATCAAGGATGGGAGCCCGCACCCTGGCACCTCAGGTTCGGTGTTCTCGCTGCTGTAACGCGTGCTGTGTTGGTGATTTCGTTGATTTTGTGTGGGGTGATGATTATGCAAGGGGGTTCGGATTATCCGCAGTTGTGAGATGTAGACTTGATTCCGGTGATGACGGTTCCGGGATGCGAAATTGGATCCGTTGCTGCAGAAACTCGTTGCAAGTGGCTGAACTTATTTACATGCTAGGTGGCCAAGTAACAAACGGAAATGATCATGTATGTACTGGTTTACTGGTGTCTAGGCTAGCTGTTTAGGGTAATCAGTTCCAGACGTTCTGTTGGATTTGTTAGATGATTTCAACGTTTGAGCTGTCCTCCAACTTAAATGTCTTCGATTGGAGGTACCTCAGTGAGGCGTCTCAATCAATTTAGGATTAGTTTTTGCTAAAGCAAGCTTAGGACTATGTGATCTAGATGGTTGTGTAAAAAGAGCTTGAACTTTATTAGATGATAGTTAGTACCATATCTGTGTAGTTAATGGGTGGGTCATAGGTCTTGCATTCCTTACATGTGCCCCGCTGGAACTATGCATAGTACTTCTCCCGTCATCTGTTGGATAGTGCTTGTGATTTTGATATGACAGTACTTTTAAGTCACGAGATTGACTTTGTATGGTATAAAGATAGTGGATCAAGGTCTTACTTAAAAGTACTTTGTACCGACCCCTATATAAGTCATTAAGAATCTGTTGTTGACCAGGTAATATATTAATTAACAAGACTTTTAAAAACTATACTACCATAGATTACTGTTTTCCTTTTGGGAAGTGCTACCATAGAGTACTTAGTATGCCTTTCTTGTACGTTCTATTATGTATCAATGTATGTACATCAGATGACCATCATTTAACATTTTATTCAGTTTGACCTCTGCTATTTTGATACCCCTCTACCGAAGACATACTATAAAAATTTAGATGATGACTTGTAAAGGATGAATATTTTGCAGCTTGAGTAGTACTAGTCTGCATATGTTCCTCATTCGCAACATTGAAATGTGACTAGGAATGGTGCTAGGTTTATCTTTATTTATTTTCATCATTTCTTTTGTTAAATCACTGGATCAGATATGATATTTTTCAACTTTTGAATTCATTCCACTTCTTAGTTTTGTTTCCCGCCCAAATCAGTGTGGTGTTGTAGACCGTTACGTTTCAGCAGTTAGTAATGGGTGTGTTATTGGTGACTTCCATTATCTCCTGTGAAAAGGCGGTTTTTGTTTATTTCGTTTTTTTTAGGAATGATTTATGTCTATTTCGTTACCTTATGCAACATACAGAAAATTAAAGCCTGCTTAATCAAGTTTAATTGAGTTGAGGGTTGAGTAATGAGTCTAAAAGGAATGTTAGCATATACTACATTAGAATGCCCAATGACTGTATTGACTAATTTCCTTTGCTCTATAGCTGCTACGTGTTTTGTTCCGTGCCAACTTATCAAATAAAACCATCTGTCAGTTGATAAATGGTTCATATAATTCCTAATTGGTAGCTGGTAAGGTTACTGGTGCATGCATTTACACACTTAATGGAGGGAAACCACCCTATGCAAATCATTCCAACATAGGTTCTATCCAGATCATCACTGGGCCTTGTCCATGACACAATTGTTATGCTTCCATGCGTCACAGCAATGTCATGTTGCTGTTTCCAGCAGTAAGAATATTTTTCTAGAGGACCTTATTGATGTTCCAGTACCTTGTATCATGACTATTTTTTAGAAAAAAAAAACACTTGTTTCTTACGGTTTATGATTACCATCTTATGCCTGTGCTACCCCAATACAAACTAATTCATCGTTGTAATTTTTTATTGTTGTTATTATTATTTTTGCAAATATGGTGCTTGGGTCCATATTCATAATGCTTCATTCGTCACAATTTTGACCAAATCATGGTGTGCAGGAATGTTCTCAAGGAGTGGTGGTAAGGATGGGAGTAGGCTTAGTGGCTGTAGTAGTCGAGCCTCTTCAACCTCCATACCCTCAACTGTGAAGATTGAATGCGAGATCCTGCTTTTAGAAAATTAAAATATCACTCGTTTTTTATGGTTAATGATTACCATCTTATGGCTGTGCTACGCCAAGGCAACATAATTTGTCGTTGCATGTGTTTTCTGCAAATATGTTGCTTGGGTCCATATTCTTCATGCATCACAATTTTGACCAAATCATGGTGTGCAGGAATGCTCTCAAGGAGCGGTGGTAAGGATGGGAGTAGGCTTAGTGGTTGTAGTAGTCGAGCCTCTTCAGCCTCCATGGTCCCAACCACGAAGACTGAATGCGAGATCCTGCGATCTGCCAATGTTAAGGTCTTCAGCTTTAGCCATCTCAAGGCAGCCACAAGGAACTTCCGTCCTGATAGTGTTCTAGGTGAAGGAGGGTTTGGATCTGTGTATAAAGGATGGATTGATGAGAATACATTAGCAGCTTGCAGACCTGGCACTGGAATTGCTGTTGCTGTGAAAAGACTCAACCAGGAAGGCTTGCAAGGTCACCGTGAGTGGTTGGTGAGTGTACAATGCTATTCTATTTTTTAGACATTAAATTAATGATTTATTTGTGTTTGTTTGAAGTTTCCTTTTATATTCCCTTCTTTGTGTGCTGGCTTTGATTACTTATTCAGAGTCAATTTGTACTTTTACTAACATAGATAATTATTTCCTTCATAGGCGGAGGTTAATTACCTTGGCCAGTTCTGTCATCCCAACCTTGTGAAGCTAATTGGATACTGTGTAGAGGATGAGCATCGACTGCTAGTATATGAGTTCATGCCCCGTGGAAGCTTGGAAAATCATTTGTTTAGGAGTAAGCTGATGCAGGACCGGGTGTTGCTTTTCTATTATATTTGGTTCATATTGCGCACAATGGTAGTTTGTCTTCTCACTTGTAAATTGCTCTCTGTATCCTGGATGTAGGAGGCTCATACTTTCAACCTCTTTCATGGAACCTTAGAATGAAAGTTGCACTTGGGGCTGCGAAAGGACTAGCTTACCTTCACAGTGCAGAGGCGAAAGTCATATACCGAGATTTCAAGACTTCCAACATTCTTCTTGATACAGTAAGCTCATATTTAATGCACTATACCTCACTTCAATGTTTGTGGGCCACACTGTAATGGAGGTAGCATGTTAATATGCAGGACTATTCAGCAAAACTTTCTGATTTTGGATTGGCAAAGGACGGTCCTGTTGGTGAGAAAAGCCATGTATCCACAAGGGTAATGGGAACGTATGGTTATGCCGCGCCAGAATATCTTTCTACAGGTAACCTGTGAAGCGCAGAGCGATATCCAAACTTCATTAAATTTGCTTATCTTGGTCTATAAACTGCATTTGTTGTGACAATATCAGCTAGTATTGTACATTAAATATCTGCATTCAGTTTAACTCCAAGCTCTTCAAAAGGCATAAATGATAGTATAGTGTGTCAGCTGCTTTCGACATAAAATTTTGGCCCTCTTCTGTGTCATTCTGTTATGGTGCGCTATATCTTTAGAAATGCTTTCAATACCATGGTTTGCATACAATGGACTGAGGAAATCTTGTAAGTTCATGGAAGTTGGTGCTTACTTTGAGGCATTTTCGCCCACTACATATAGTTTCATGATATGAGTATTTGTGTTTATCTTTGGATATGCCTCCCTGGGCTTTGATCTTTGATTTGAACGTGTTTGATGCTTCATTGTAGGACATAAGTGCCCCTTACAACCTTGTAACCAGAGCCCATTCGGTATTTGATATGGATTTCTTTCTGTGAACAATACTATTTTTCAGGTCACCTAACTGCAAAGAGTGACATCTATAGCTTTGGGGTAGTGCTTCTGGAGATGTTGTCTGGTCGTCGCGCCATTGACAAAAATCGGCCCCAGGGTGAGCACAATCTTGTGGAGTGGGCTCGACCATATCTCACTCATAAGCGCAAGATATTCCGTGTCCTTGATACAAGGCTAGAAGGTCAATACTCCCTCAGCGGGGCACAAACAATTGCGGCCCTTGCTCTTGAATGCCTGTCCTACGAAGCTAAGATGAGGCCTTCCATGGATGCTGTGGTTACTATTCTAGAAGAGCTTCAAGGCTCCAGTGAAGCTGAGAAGCGCCAAGAATCCAAGGGCACAACCAAACAAGCTTCTGCTGTGAGTGCTAGCAAGAGCAGTCGCAAGCCTCGCCGGAAAAGCCTGGGAGGCGGGAAGAGTGGTCCAAGTCCAAAACCAGTGAGTCATTCTCGTTAGCTAAAGCAATAGGAAAAGCCTGGGAGGCGCGGAGTGGTCCAAACCCAAAACCAGCGAGTCATTCTCGTTAGCAAAGCATTGCTTTAGCTAGCTATTAGCTTTTGTGAATATGCAGTGTACATTGAGGGTAAGCAGGCGTTTGCCAACATGTCGTTTAGTGTTGATGTATGTCGTTCATGAGCTATTGGGAGCCGTTTGGTGTACTCTCTGGTTATTATTGATCTATTTGTATGGCAAAACTCATGGCATCAAAGGGAAGCTCATGTTTGCTCTTAAAAGAAGAGGAAGCTCATGTTCACAAATAAGTGTTCACCTGTTGCTGTTGGTTTGCAAGCTGCTAAGGGTCTTCGTTCCAGGTTTACTAGTAGTATAACTTTGTGCATTTACACATGCAATGCATCATATCGGATTGGTGTTGACTGTTGTGCAGCAGCGATACACCAGTGAGATGATGCTGACGGGTGTTTTGCCAAAGAAATCTCCAGCGTGATAGGATCGTTAAGATGTCACAGCCGGCTGCTACCGTATGGTCAGGTAGCATCAGCGACCATCATGTGGTTCCTCATCTCCTCTCTTCACGCCACTGATTTCGACCCCACCATAGCGCCTGATGACAGCAACATCATCTGCCACAGCTCCTCATGGGACAGTGGCGCATTGGACTTACCCCCATCCTCCCCTCCACGACGTAGACCCGTAACTCCCGGTCTCCGAAGTAACCTATCAGCATCAAGGCAATAGTACCATCGTTCGTACACTACCAAGGGCCGGCAGCATCATGCCGATAGCCATGCCGTACCTCGAACTGGCATGGTCGGTGGCACCGTCGCCGTCATGAGCGCGACCCATCCTCCTCGCATCCAAACAGGGCAAACGAAACGAAAGCCATCAATCAATCCCCAAAGCAAGCGGAGCTCGCTCAATCACGGCGCGCTTCCTCCGCTTTCCGCTTTAATGCCATTCACGTAGTTTCAGCTCAAGCTTTACCACCATTCACGCAAAAGAAGCCGGCACAGACTCATCCCACCGTCATCATATGCCAAAATCAGTCTAATCTCAACCCAAAAAATAGTAGTACAACACAAACGGTGACACAAACAGGAGATTTCTTTTCCAATTAAAATCAAGTCCTGACAAAGATAACACGGCGTGTCATGGAGATAAATGACACGGGACACAAGAACAAGCAGCTGCGGGCTACACTCGCCGCACCCCGATTTTAAGCTGCGGCTTGGCAGCCACTTCAGCCACTCTCAACAAAAACCAAGCCTTAACCACAAACAGAGAATCTGTCACACGCTGCTGCGTGCATAGTCATAAGCACACTAACAGTGACGCAGTCTTAGTTACTTACCTTAATCAACTCGAGACTTTAGCCCCTTGTTCAGAATAAAAACCTCCGAGGACTTTGACAATCCCAACCTGAATGAACCAGCTTAACGACTACTATACGACTAGCAGTACTAATTATGTATACGAATAAGACCTTGATGACTTGTTGCATGAACCGGGCGCTCCGCCGTCAGGATCAGAGCTGAGAGATCAGACCCTGAAGTTCTTGCCCTCGAAGGTCTGCCCGAACTGCCAGTTGCGCGGTGCGGCGTTCCATGAGGTGGAGGTGCGGCGATCGCTGCCGGTGACGCGGAAGGAGAGCGCCTGGCCGACGAGGATGGCGTTGGACTGCCAGTTCTGGCCCCAGTTGCGCGACATGGGCAGCCACCCGGTGCTCGACGCCTTCACGCTCGCGCGCACCACGTCGCCCGCGCCGGCCACGTTGGTGATCAGAACCAGGTTGAAGTACCGGAAGCCGTTGATGGTGAACCGCACACCGCCGGACTTGCGGCAAGGCACGCTGCAACAACAATTGCAACATCATCAGTAGTTAATCAGCAATTAGTAAATGAATTAACGGACGAAACCTCTTATAACGGGGGAATAGTACCATCACTACCGCTAGCTGCCGTAGAAAGCAAGGACAGGACAGCCACTGTCAGGGCAGTGCAGCCAGCCAACAGGGCGATGGGCTTGTGCAGAGACGGACCCAGGACCACGGTTCACGCGTAATGGCCGAGCTGCGGGACGGAAGGACAAAATGGCCCTTGTGCTTTACAGATCACACGCAGTAGGAGTGTAGGACCAGGGCAGTGGCAGGAACCAAGGGTAAACTGGCCATTTTTCGGTAATAAGGGATGGGGATGTCAGGGGGTGGGTGGTGGGAGGACAGAAACGAGAAAAAAGCAGCGAACCGAAGCGAAGCTGGATCCCCCCGAAGCCCGGAATCACGGGTAATGTGTCCCCCCGAACGCCCAAAGTGAAAAGAGAAAAAAGGTCAAAGCGTGTGCCCCCCATAGTTGTACAGTTCCGATTCTACCACCATGTTGTTTTGGAGGGTTCTCTGGGCCTTTTGCAGTTTGGATGTTTCCCGCGTGTGTGGGGGTCGTCTAGTGATGCACTAGTACAAGATTTACGATTCCTAAACAGTTTTGTACTCGTAATTCTGTTGTCGAAACAGTGTTTGGAAAAGCACCACAGGAGTAGAAATTCTGTTCTTGAAACAGTGTTTGGAAAAGCACCACAGGAGTAGAAAGGGGCAGGTTGATTACACGCGAAAGAAATGTTAACGAGGGCTCACGACTATTTGATGCGTTTGGATTAAAATCATACTAACGGCCACGGGCCAAGACAGATCTACTACCAACAAAGTTACGTAGGCAAGAGGGACGAAATAAAATCAACATGGATGAAAAAAAAAAGCTGGACGAAATAAATTCATCACGAAAAGCAACTTTAGCACGCGATGCATCGATCCACTGTCACTACCTCCGTCCATTTCCAGCTTCGTGTACTACTTACCAAAGATCCGTTGCACATCCCCATCCCCCCTGGCCCGGAGGTTGGAGTAATTTCACCCAGCCGTGATCCACCGAAGCGACGAGAGGAATTTAATCGCGATGACGTGCAGTGCAGGAGGAATTTAATTACTCTACGTACTAATCGCCATGACGTTTTGACGGAGAAGGTGAATCGGGACGGGGGCGTTACAGGAACAACACGACTCGAAGACAAGGACGGAACAGTAGAGGAGAGGAGCACCCGGCCGCCAGCCAGCCTGCCTGCCTCAAAAGACGCGAGGCGGAGGAATCTTGAATGCAGAGAAGCACAGAGCTCTTCCCTTCCATGCCCTCCCTCGCCCTCCAATCGCGGAGTAAAAAAAATACCGAGTGCTCCAACCAAGGCGAATGTCTTTTACTCCTAGTACGACTCGGCACAGTCCCCAACGCATATGGCCCCTACCGGCGCAGCTCTACAAAGTAGGAGTAGGAGTGGACTCATGAACGTAAGTACTATTATACGTACCGGCGGTATGAGACGGGCACGATGCCTGCGCGGTACTCTGCGATGTGGAGGAACATGGGCATGGCGAGGTCGAAGTGCGGGCGCGGCGGGTTGCACCATCCGCCGTCGTCGGAGGGGAGAGCGTAGTTGGGCGGGCAGAAGTTGGTGGCGGTGACGAGGATGGACGGGCTCCCCGGGTGGCAGTACTTCCACCCGGGCTGGTTCAAGCACTTGAGCTCGAAGCACGCGCCGCAGCTCTGGCCCTCGTTGAACAGTGCCGTGCTCAGCGCCGCGTTGTTCACGCCGTACCCCTGGCTGTACAGGTTGCCGTACCCGCAAGCGCCGCCTGCAATATTATTGCAACAGAGCGTCGAGCTGATGATGTTGAAGATGATGGCAAGCAGCGCCGACCAGAATCCGGTGCGGCAAGGACGGGAAAAAGGGAAAGAACTACGAACCCATGGTGCCGGAGGCGTCGCTCCCGCCGTAGAACGTGGCGTGCGCGCTCTGCCAGGCGCCGCCGGTGTACACGCCGGAAATGCGGGCGGCAGCGGGGGAAGCCATCATCGTCACCGCCACGGCGGCGACCAGCAAGAACAGCGCCGGCATTGCCGCCATCCCTCCTCGTCCTCCTCGCGGCTCGCTCGGTGCGCTTGCTCACTCGGCAGACACACACAGGCGGGCGACGACTCTGTTCCGTGGTGGTGGTGGGGAGGCGAAGAAAAGAAGGCCAGAAGGCGGGCTCTATTTATGGTGGCACGGGGCACGCCAAAATAATGGCGCTCGCGTAGGTACTTGTACAGTAATCTAGGGGGGCAGGGCAGCTCAGGTCAAGTGAGAAAAAAAAAAAAAGAGTGATGGGAGGAAATTGCGCGATTGATCTCTGGCGATTTGATTGCCGGTTTTAGCAGCAGCTGATACTGATAGTAGATGGATCGTGTAGTACCGGGTACGAGCACGTACAGCGCCCCTCCGGCTCGTGCAGCAAGCAGTGGGCAGCTGGGGAGGGGCTTCTCTTTTCCTTTCTCTTTTTCTTTCTATCCTCAATCTGGCACTGTTCGGGGCAGCGGTCCGGTAATATGATGATTGCGTGTGCCGCGGCTTGGTCGAGTGAGAAAAAGAAGAAGAAAACAAAAAAACAGCATCGCGAGTATTTATTGTTTCTCGCGTGATTTTCGTGGCTGTTTAGCACAACGGTAGTGTATGCTACTGGCATAATGTTACTACTATCATGGATGATGGATCACAAAATTATTAGATGATTTTTAACTAGAGAATGTTATTAGCATTGGCATCCTCATTAACTTGGGATACAAATAGATTCCCTGAAACGTTCAGGAGGCGCCGCCGTCTTTGTTAGACGCTAGTCATTCATGCGTCGCGACCCCGGCTAGCAATGGTTTGGTGCATCATTTGGTCCGACCTTTTATGTTTCCACGCCGTAGCGTAGCGCCCCCGTGCCGTGCCCACGCTCTATCACCGATAACCGAACCGGACGGCACAACGCCATGATTCTGCCGCTCGGACACGAGAGACCGCTTCGCTCGCTCGTTAGCTCGCGCACGCCGCGGCGGTGAGACACCATCAGACTAAAAAAAAAAAGCGCTTGCCGTGGGGGCCGGCCAGGCCGTCCCAGTTCGTACGTACGACCTCGCGCATGGACGGACGGTTGGGGTCGGGTGCCCGCCTCCTCCCTTCCTCCCTTTGCTTCCATCCCACGCTGCTCCCGGCGGTGCAGTGGTGGCCTCCGCGCCGCGCTACCGCCGACGGCGCGAGTGAATTCGATAGGCCAGGGGAGTAGTACCTTTCTGTCTGCCGGCCGCCCGCCTCGGCGTGCTCGCTTTTTTGCGTTGCAGACTTGCGGCCGGTCAGCGCCGATCCTTTTGCTGCTTGGCCCGGGCCGCGTCGCGAAGTAGTAGTAGCAGCCGGCTCTACGTGTTCGGCGTTAAAGTCCCGATGCCAAATGCGGCGAGGTTTGAACGAAAGCCCGGCGGCCAAGAATAATATGGAGGAAACGCGACCCTGGTGAAAGTGAACTTTTATCGCGGCCGGCCGGCCGGGGCTGGCTCGCCGCGGAGCAGTCGTGACCATTCTCTCGCTTTGCATTTGCACACAGTAAGTAGTATACTTAGTAGTAGTTGCGCAATGCCGCACATGCCTAGCTATAGCCGTCTCAATGATTGACGATCGATTGGATCCTGTGTTTACAGGACCGGGACTGCGATTGCAATAACAAACGCGTGCCTGCAATTGGACTATTGGAGAGAGAGAGAGAGAGAGAGTAGAGAGTGGACCACGTGAACCCGATATAGGGCTGGTAAGTGTGTAGGCATCGCCTTTTCCCGGACCAACCAGCTGTTTAACTGTGCCAGGGCCCTTTTAGACCTTTTGGGTAGTAGTACTCCCTCGGTATAAAAAGAAAAAGTAGTTTAACATAATGATACGGTCTTAAAAAATATATCTTTAATTTTAATTTTTGATAAAATTATTTATTAAAAATGATATATATATATATATTTATAAAAAAATATTTTTTAAAATAAATCTACTCATATGATTTATATATTTTTAAAGATACTAATTTAAAAGTCATTTATAATTTATATTTCTAATATTTAATCAAAAACTTATCTTAAAATATATTCTTTTTGATATCGAGGAAGTACTACGCTACGCTCGTACTACTGCTCATCTGTCTACCCAGCACGGCAGCGGGTACGCGCAATTGCTTAGTATTGTCGTGACGCGCCGATGCGGTTCATTGGCTGGCACATAAGTAGTACTACTACGTGCTGTGCTCCTTCCTTGCTCAATGCGCTCCAAGTAAAAGTAAATAAAGGTGGCCTAATTTTCACGGCGGGTTTGTGGAAACCAAGAGGAGTACTGGGAGGCAGAAGTGGTCTTCCACGCCGGGGGCGACGGAAATGAGACGAGGTCGCGAAGAATGTTTTGGTGGTTCGTGCGTGCACCCACCAAAGAAACAAAATGAGAGAGAGAGGTCACGAGGAGGTACAGCCTACGGAGAGGGCGGGCGTCCCTCCTCGGATCCTCCTGGTGCCCTGCCCTTGTGGTGAGCGATGGAATTCGAGTGACATCGTTCTTCCACCACGGCGACCCGACCATAACTACTGGACGCCCTCACGTCGCGTCGTTCACACACCACGGCACGCACGCGCTGGTCCCGCACGGACGCCGCGCGCACGCACATACCCCTCGCGCGCTTCAACTTCAACGCACCTCCATCCTAAACTCATCACAGAGTTTTCCATTCCACCGTGCACAAGGGGTAGAGGGAAGGGGGGAATTCTCGTCCCGTCCCTCTTCACTGCGCGTGCGTGACGCACGCCGGGGCGCATATAAATCAATTTAGATTTATATCGGTGTCATGCTGGCTGGCGCGATCGAGCACAGTAGCACGGTTCAACCGCGACACGCCTCTCCTCCACTGTACGGTGTGCTTATTTGCCTTTAATAAATGGCAACGGCGAACGCTGCACAGTAGTAGTACTACTGCTCCGTGGCAGCAGTACAGAGGTTTTGTTTACCCACCACGACGGCGGTTGAACGTCACCTGTGACCTGTCCAGTATACAGAGGAGAGAAGAGTAGTACTACTAGTAAACGCGAGACACAGCGCCGGCGCGCGTCGGACGGTGCGTACCGTGCGCACTGCTCGATCTGCGACGTATCCGGAGGAAGTTCCGGCCGGTTCGCCTATTAGCAGCATAGCTTGCCAAACCTTCTCCCTCGCCGTGCGGATGCAGTACAGCACGCTTTGCCGCGCGCGCGCGCGGTCCCCTCGTCCCTCCCCGGTGGCATGGCATGTGGCGGGTTGGTGGTGAGAGCAGCCCGTCGCGTACCGGCGGCAGCCGCTAACGGTTTCCTTGGCCGCACTCGCGCGCGTGATAACTCCGCTCTCGTCGACCTTGCTTTGGCTTCGGGTCTACGTCTCCTACTCTCCCGCGCCCAGTTGTTGGGATGTTTCTTTCCAGCGCGAGCGCCACGGCGCGACCCAGGATGAATGGTTTTCCACCGAAGTCAACTTTGGTTTACTGCTGCTGCTCCCTCCGTCTGACTGAGCTCTCAATCGTTGTCGCGCGCGCTTGGTTGGTCAGCTCCGGCCGATCCACTGCACTAGGTCGTCAGGGTTGTTGCAACCTCGTAAAGGTAAACGGCGGAGTAGCAGACCATCATTCCGTTTGATGAAGCTAAACTCTGGCCACCCCTAGCCAACAGCCATGTGAGAGTGAGATAAAGTCGTTTTCATCGCCGTATTACTGTACTGTTTGCAATGCAGCAGCGAAACAAAGACGAGACTCATCATCCTGGTGGCAACAATCACGCGTGATACAGTACTTCGTACTAAAACCGGCTGTTTTTTGGAATTTCGTTGCGGTGCGTAGCTGTAACGACTTGACCTGACGTAGTAGCAGCAGCAGCAGCAGCAGCTAGCAGACCCGCCGTTACCTAGCTAGAAGCGGTACGTACGGCGTACGATGATGGGCTGTGGATCTTGTGACCGCACCATACCATACGGATAGCAGCAGCAGAGTCGAGGCAGATCAAGCACGGCGTTTGTTGTTGCTCTGATGATCTTTTCTCGGTGGTGGGCGTCTGCGTCTGGCTGCAGCATAGCATTCTGTTGGACGAACCAATGCATTTGACCTTACGTGAGCGTATCGCTCTACTAGTAGTACCTCTTCAGTGAGGGCTGGAGGAGAGCATATTTGTACCCCTCCCAAAATTCACATTCACAGCAGGACAAAGTACAGCCGCGCGCGGATCGGAGGAGCGGATGCCGAGCCAACCACAAGGCTCGTGGTCATCTTCAGACAAAACACAAGAACCCGAACCTAACTGCCCGCCGCCGTACGTCGTGTTCTTAGTACCCCTCGCTCGTTTCGGCGCCCTGCCGTTGTTTTCTGCATATCGCCCTGCGGCTCTTTTGGCGATCCGCGATGGAAAACAAAGAGAAGGGAAGAAGGGGAGCCAGCCGATCGGTCGCAGAGATATTCCCAACGCGTGACGGACTGACAGCGAGTGTGGAGGACTTGGGCTTTTACACGCGACGATTTTGGTGGCGCAACGAGCTGCGTGATACGCTCTCATCTTCCCCTGTAGCAGCAGTAGTGGAATGCAATGCAGTGGAGTTTCAGCCCTCCTCTCCTTTCCGCTTTTGTGATGTGACAACTGCGCGTCTTCGCACCGACGCGCCCCCCCCGATCTTCGCACGTCGGTGCGCCAGCCGCAGCTACTACGCTCTGCACTGTTAGCACACTGACTCTAGCGAGGGTACATGGTTGTGGTTCCCACACTACACTAACGTGGCGAAACGTCAAGCGTTTCACACCAAACACGCACCGGCAGCTGTGGACCCTCGTCTTAATGTTCGTGCTATTATCTTCCTACTGTACTACCGATAAACCCGGGCCGATCGAATTCATTCACGGTGTGCTTCCTCCATTCCATACTGAACCGAGCATAACATATGTATGGAGATCTCTTAGCTGCCAAGTTATCCGTCTCTGATGTAGTATTTCGTCAGTTATGGATGCCTCCACGTCCATCTTACGTGCATATATGGCTGCTGGCTGTACACGTACTACGGTGGAGCTTACAAAAGAAAGAAAGAAATCCGTTGGAACGGCCTGAGATGGAGTATTGATTTTTGCAAAAAGAAATGGATGATGCTCCCTCCAGATCGAGTACGTACTAGTAAGTCTCAGCGAACCCTGCGAGGAATATCATGCGGGATGCATGCGGTCGAGAGCATGAGGCGGCGTTGTCTTGTCTCTTTGAAATCGCAGCGGCAGGAGCCCATCATGTGCTGGGGACTGGGGACGGGCCTATGTCCGTCTCCTCTCTTTTTTCTTTGTCCGGGCCACGCTGGTGAACACAGGGTTAGTTGCGCGTCATCTCCTGTCGTGTTTTTGTAGTATCCATTAAGATTGCGTTAGGTCACCGTTTCGACTAGTACTACACTTTGATGATAAAGGGTTTGACCCGACTGCGAGTTCGTTTCCCAAGTGCCCATTTCTCACTTCAGTCTTCACCACCAGCACCAGTACAGTGGACGGAGAGAACGGTATGTATGCTTGGTGCCTTGGCGGTTACGAACACGAACACACTTACACACAGACAGCCCCAGCCCCCAGCACATGGACTACGAAATGGGAATGCAGACCTGAGCTTTTGACTCTCGCTCGACTACTGCTGACGAACCCTTCAACAAAAAAAAGTTCATCAGATATGTTTGTTCTCCTCTCTCTGCACTGCGAGCGAGGTTGTCACCCGTGAGTTACCACTCACCACTCGGTCGTATGGTCGGTCCGTCTCTGTCCAGCAAGAAGCAGCCATTGCTCTCTCTCTTTCTCTCGGTAGGCTGGCTGCCTGGCTCCTTGCAGCTTGGCGTACGTACGTAGTGGTCAGGAGGAGGACACTGTCCTACACCTAGAAGTGCTGAATAGGCAGGCCCTTGGCGCCACCTCCTTGTTGGGGTCGTTGGACGAGACCCGGGAGGCGGCCAGGGAAAGATGATGATGGCGCGGGGAGTAGGAATTGACCGCCCGGCGATCCATGGGATCACCACCGCCGTGACCTCAACCAAAGATATCGATCTCGATTCTCACATGGTGGACTGCTTGCATTGACCTGATGATGATGAGCATTGAGCAGCAGCCAACTGCTCAGCAGCAGCACACGGCGCAGGTCACCGACGGGCGGCGGCAACCTACTACTCGTACTGCGTGGTGCATAGTGGTGTGCGCCGCGGAGTGAGGACAAGCGCAAGCGCCGCCTGCCCCACACGTCGCACGGCCTTGTCAGTTCGTTTGGACGCGTCAAGCGTGGGCGACAAAGCCTTTTTTTCAGGGGGAGGAGCTAAGCGGAGTGCGATGTGGGTTCCGGCATAAACGTGGGCCTCGTGTGGGCTCCCATTCGTGCTCCCGCTAGAATTTAGTGGTTAGCTTGCCACAGGCTGTTGCGGCAGATCTCCCTTGGTTGGGCCAATTTTGAGGACTTTGGAGGCGGGCGAGGCCAGTGCTCCAAACGAGGAAAACGTCTATTTCAATCTCCATGAATTATCATCCAAGTTTGATTGTCGTTCTTTAATTCCGAAATGAAGTAACTAGACCTTCTCAACCTGTTAAAGAGGTTCGATTTTGCTCCTAAAAATAGACAGGATAACCAGACGTCCTAGAAATTCCAACGGACGGAAATTGGACTTTGGTGATATTCTCTTTTTTTTTTGATAAATGACTTTTGGTGATAGTTATACAGTAAGTTGAAAAATATTACGGTATACTTTTTCCGCTGAAAGAAGAGGCGGCCGTGCCGTGTGATGTGGGGACCGCATTCGATCGAGCAGATCGTGGGCCGATCTCTGCACTCCTATCGGTATCTTGACACTGAACCCCTTCTTCTCCGGGGTCAACTGTCCGATCTGCACGGGCATCGTCGTGTTCCCGCCCTGATGCCTGCGTTAGTGCCACTCGCGGATTCTTCCTGGCTCAACTCGAAGTGCTCAAGCGTGTGGCTTACACCATTTTGAGGACTCTACGTAGTATCGTAGCACCATTTGATAACCCACTGGAAACAAAGCAGCGCATCGGAAGGGCACGGCATAGATTTTTTTTTTCATCCGATTTCGAGAAAAGAAATTTTTAAAGATTTCGACGTGTCTTGATCCTATTTAAATTAAAATCGACTGACTTAACTGTATTTTTACAGTAGCGACTAATACCTCAGTTCGCACGGGCTTAACTCCACTCGTAAGAGATCGCTGCACCGCGTCCTCCCCATTCTCCGCAAGGGATCCGACCATTTCCCGCTCCGTTTCCTGTGCGGGCGCTCGTTCTCTCTCTCTGAGTCTGAGATGCATCCCCCTTTGTCTCCACCTCATCCCGCCAAGTACCAACCAATGCCTTTGTTGATTAATGGGCGCTGCAGGTAAACAAGTCTCTAGTACAGCCTTTTTTTTTTTTTTTTGTAGAGAGTTAAACAAGTCTCTAGTTGACAAGAGAAAGCACGTCACACCGCACCTGCCCAACCAAAGATCTTGGACTCTTGCCTCCTTTTCCCCAATCACGATCGCTTTCTTCCGCCGAGGTCCCATCCCACGCTCGAGCTCGAGGGGTAGCACTTCGGAGGAGACCGGCGCATCATATCGACGACCTTCAAGCCGCAGCTACAGTAGCAGTAGCAACGACGTTGGCTCATCCTCCTCACGCGCTCTTGCTTGATTCGCGGGTCATAGATCTCGCCATAGAGCTGGGCTTTTTTGCAGGGTACAGTCTTTCCCCCCCATCCTTCTTTCTTCTTTTTTTCAGAGTTGCTCCTCAGAAAATATCATGGCGTGCTGTTTCCTTGCTCCATCATCAGATTTTTTCTTGCCGTTTTTTGTAGCTCAGTATATGAAGAATCTGTTGTGTTTCAGCGAAGAAAAAGGTACTACCGTATAGGTGAGATTTGTACAAGTGATAAAGTGGAAAGTGCGAATCTTCTGGATATGAAGCTTCCAGGAATGGTAATGGATTCTGGTTCTCGCTATAATGGTGATCTCTACTCGACCCCCAGTCAGCCCGCCCCTCCTCACATGATCAATTTCTCGCTTCATCATCAACAATCACCAGCCCAGTTCTTCCCCTCGTATGAACTCCACAACAACCGCCCCGCCGATTCCAATCCGTGTCCGCCACCGGCCACGCCCAGCCCCGCATCAACCACCACAACAACCGAACCAGACAACTCTGAGGACTCGTCTGAGGCAGCCGCCGATGATGCGGTCCTTGCGTACATCAATCAGTTTCTTCTTGAAGATGAGGACGAGGAGTTTTGTCCCGTCACCGATGCTTCTGTGCAAGATTCAGCGCTTCTCGCCGTGGAGAAGCCCTTCGTCGACATCCTCACTGCTGCTAAGTCCACACAGGCAAATGATGCGAAATCTTGGGTGACTGGTGATTCTGATAGCTCAGGAAGCAGGGGAACTCATAATAATGTAGCAACAAGTAATGATAGTATCTCTTACGGATTACCTTATGAATCAGTGAAGGAAGCTGCAAAATGTGCTGACCATAATAAAGGTAGTAGAAAGAAACCACATGACAATACTGATTTGGATTCGGAAGAGAGGATGAGCAAACAATCTGCATTGTGCGACGTGGAGACTGCGCGGGAGATGTTTGACAAAGTGCTGTTGTGCACTGACAAGAACTGTCTATTCCACACACCATTGCCAGCTGATGCACATATCAGTGGAGGATATGTGAAAGGATCCGGGAATAAAAGAGGAAGGAGGAGGGGAAAATCTAGGGTTGATCCGGAGGAAGAGGCAGTCGATCTCACAACCCTTCTTGTACATTGTGCTCAGGCAGCAGCCATTGATGATCACCGGAGTTCGACAGAGTTACTGAAACAGATTAGGAAGCATTCTTCTGCTGAGGGAGACGCTGGTCAGAGGCTGGCACATTGCTTTGCTGATGGGCTCGAGGCTCGGTTAGCTGGCACTGGCAGCAGTGTTTACCGTTCGCTTGCAGCAAAACGAAATTCGACTAGTGATATATTGAAAGCATTTAGTTTATATGTTACAGCATGCCCATTTAAGAAGATATCTTACTACGTTGCCAATACAACCATCTTGAATGCTTCCAAGGGTGCTGCAAGGTTGCATATTATTGATTATGGAATACGGTATGGTTTCCAGTGGCCAGTCCTCATACAACGGCTCTCCAATAGGCCTGGTGGCCCCCCAAGCCTTCGGATCACTGGTATCGATTTTCCACAGCCCGGATTTCGGCCTGCAGAACGTATAGAGGCAACGGGACGACGTTTACATGAGTATGCTCGCATGTTAAATGTTCCCTTTGAATATAATGCCATTGCTGCCAAGTGGGATACCATCCAAACTGAAGATCTCAAGATAAAGAGCGATGAACTTCTTGTTGTGAATTGTCTTTACAGAATGAGGAACATGATGGACGAGACGGTGACAGATGACAGCCCGAGAACAAGGGTTTTGAACACAATCAGCAAAATGAAACCAAATCTGTTCATCCATGGGATTGTCAATGGTACTTATAATGCACCCTTCTTTGTGACACGCTTTAAGGAGGCCCTGTTTCATTTCTCTTCACTCTTCGATATGCTTGAAGTGAACGCCTCAAGAACGGATGAATTGAGGCTGCTAATTGAAAGAGATTTCTTCGGACGGGAAGCTCTTAATGTGATTGCCTGTGAAGGCACAGAGAGAATTGAAAGGCCAGAGACCTACAAACAATGGCAATTGAGGAATCTCAGGGCAGGCTTAAGGCAACTACCACTGAATGAAGAGATGATGAAGCGAGCAAGATATATGGTGAACAAGAGCTACCACAGGGATTTTCTCGTTGATGAAGATAACAAGTGGATGCTACAAAGTTGGAAGGGACGCATCATCTTGGCTCTTTCGGCATGGACTAGCTTGGCATCTTCTGCCAAATTTAGGACTAATTGTCTTTCCTAGATTTTATTAATTGGTTCACATAAGCTCCCTGTTAGTTGTCCGCCTTCAACATTCTTGTGTAATGGATTAACAGCTCCCTCTTAGTATCAACAAGGTGGGCTCCAATATTGTACCTTGAGTTTAGTATAACTAAATGTTCTAGTCTGTTCTTTTATTGTTCGCTCCAGGAAATTGCTTGCTTTCGTGTGATATTCCTGCTGTGATGAAAGTCTCCTTTTTTTTCAGTGAACTGGACAAATACTATTAGTGCCTATTAGCTGTGAAATCCCACTATAGTACTTTTTAGTTGTGATCCATGAACATGTTGGTGCGACAGCAACAAAATTGGCAGTCGCCAGTTGATCAATGTACCTCATTCAAAGAATCTGTAAGCTGAGTCCAGAAAAATACGCACCGCCTTGCAGATAAGAAATGCAGTTCCACGCCATTGGGAAATCTAAAATCTTGCATGTTAAAACTGGACATATCACACTGATAATTATTAGCCCCTGAATAATTTCTCCAACATAACACGCTTTTCTTTTCAGCAGTATTCCTCTGAACAGTATGCCAATTTCTCTCTACAGTTTTGACAGATTATTGCCACTACATTGAACCGCAGCTTCATCATCATACACAAGATACAAGTAGCTATGTATCCAGTATAAGTCCATCAACGAGGAAGAAAGATTCTAGACATGAACATGGCTTCTTAGTGGGTTGCTTAAAACCGAGCAGTAATCTGGGAGAACAGTGCCTTAAAGTCTTTCGTTGGTGTGCCCACACCTTCAGGCTTCGAAGCCAAATCAAATGCTTTGAACTTTGCCTCTTCATACTGCAGAGCCTATTTTTAGGGAAAAAAAAATGAAACATTATAATCAGATAGGCTATCCAAACATATGCCTGTCAAATGGACCAAAGCCAATTTTGCTTGGTCAAAGATCAATACAGAATTACAGATGATGGTACACTTCAAACCCATTGCCCGTATCAGTATGTTATACCTGAACACAAACTTCAGCGACATCAGCTCTGGGAATTGTCTTTGTTTCAGTCTGCAGAAGTTCATCATCTTTTCCAACAATCAATTCCCTTAATCCCCCATCTTTGTCTTGTAGACCTCCAGGCCTGAATTTAAGGGATAGAATAAAGACACATTATCATGCTATAAACATAAAATATAATAAGATTGACTCCCTGCAACTATAAAACTCACTTCACAACCCTGAAGTGTTGTGTGTTCAGTCGAGACAAAATAACCCACTACAGCGAATCATATATATAAAAAATAGTATTTTGTAAACAGCTTTAATGTGTAAAATGGAATTCTCCTAAATGTGTATTGTAGTCATTCAAAAAAAGAAACATGTTGCACAATTCAGAGAAATTCTTTAGACGTATAAAGCATAAAGCTACTGAAACGAGACTAGCATAAGTATGTCCTAAAATCTTCATCTTCCACAAACCATAACGAGCTAAACTAGCACAAGGAATAATTCCCTTCCTTCCATTACATGATAAAGAATTTTATTTCATCTGCATGTACTGACTAATGACTACTGAGTACTGCATACCTTATTATTGTATATGGGACACCACTGTCTGCCAAATATTGTTCTGCTTTACGCTTCCAAACCTATACAACAAAAAACAAATAATCAATGTCATATATTTAAACACAAGTGATCCAGTGGAATCATGAAATGTGGATGTCCAACCTACCAGTATATTGCCATTACCAAGGCTATTCAGTGGATGGTTAGGATTTGTTCCTCCCATGGATCCCACCAGCACTATATGCTTCACTCCAGCAGCTTTGGCTGTCAAGACAGGTAATCCACGTAACAAGAATTTATGAGGTGTAGTATCAAAAGCATTGACTGAACCATTAAAACCAACGAACCACAATCTTACCAGCATCAATCTGATTTTTTTGGCCAAGCCAATCCACCTGAATGGCGTCCACAGCAAGTGTTAGTATTTTAGGTGTTAAAATGCTCAAGAAAATTCAACACATATACATTGATCTCGGAGAAGGATTTCAGTCAACCAACCTGCTCCGGGTACATTCCATCTTCATAGTAGAATTCAGGCCTGCCCCCTTTGGTGGGGTCGAAACCCGGTTTCATCTTCGGAACGGCGCTAGTGAGGATTATTAGAGCATCGGCGCCTTGAACAGCGGGTGCCAGACGATCTGCGTCCCTTATATCAGCAATGTAAACATCGTCCGCTCCCCCAATTTTCTGTTTGCTTTCCTCTGATCTCACTAATCCTCTTGGAACGAATTGCTGGGAACGCTCTTTCAGCTTGTTGTACACGATTTGGCCTAACATTAGGTAAACTCCAGCGTGAGCGTGAGTATACAGAATACAGAGAATGATTTAGTAGAAACTGTTGCACATCCCCCACAGCTTACCCTCACACTAGAGTTCAACACTAACTTTACTGAACATGGTAATCTTACGGAATTGTTGATAACCCAAATAGAACATCCCATAGCGATCACAATTCCCACACCACTCTAGCCAGTTCGAATTTCTCGTAAAAGAATTTTAGGAATCTTGAACACAGGACAATAGATTAGACCTGTTATCAGGTTCTTCTCCCAGAAGCAGCATTTGCAACAAGTGTCCAAATGGCCCAAATGCTAACGGAGTTGACAGGTAAGATAGTTGTACCTGTACGGCCACCAGCGCCGGTGACGAGGACGGTGGGGCGCGGCGCTGTCGAATCCGCCATTACCTCTTTCGGATGGTGCTCGCGACGACTCGTGCTGGGTTCACTTTGGTTCACCTCTCGGCGCTGTCAGATAACGCGGAGACCAGTGGGTTTGCGAACCGTCTAGAAGGTTGTGCCGATCCGATGGGCAGTTTCCGTCGGACACGCCAAGAGGGTGTGCGCGCGGCGCGGAGGGCCTCCACGTCCCCCACCGTTGCAGCGGGCTTACGCAGGAGAAGGCCCAACCCAACACCAACGCGAAATGTGAGGCCCACGAATGGCACTCGAATGGGCTAAAACCCCTCGAGACGAAGAAAAGAACAACAGTGGGCTAAAACCCTAGCGAATTTCTGCTCGCTGTCGCCGTCGCCGCCGTTTAACGAGGCTGCCATGAGCGGCGCCGGGGGCACCGCCGACTTCTTCTACCGCGAGGCGCAGCGCCTAGGTTACGTTGCGCGCTCCGCGTTCAAGGTCAGCCCTCCCGCTTCCGCTCTCTCGCCGGGTCCGCCTACGGCTGTCGGGAATCTCAAGTCTCATCGTAACCGCGTGTTGCCGCCGCAGCTGATCCAGATACAGAAGCAGCACAAGATCATCTCTCCGGGAGCCGCCGTCCTCGACCTCGGCTGCGCCCCCGGCGCGTGGCTTCAGGTGCTCCTTTTCTCGTTGAGCTCTCTTCTCATCAGTCCCCATTTCGGCGGTAGTTGACTAGCTCGGCACCAAGTACAGGTGGCATGTCAAAATCTGGGTCCGCTTGAGAAGGGCGGTGTGGTCGTTGGCGTCGATGTTAAGGTCAGTGACGGTTGAATTGCCGCTGGTGAGTGCGAGTGATGGGATCAATGGGTTGGTGGCTGGTCTGATTTGTTTGCACGGTTGTTGCAGAGCAGAAGGTGAAGGTACCCTCGGCTCACTGCGACTCGAGGGTCAGGACGTTCTGTGCAGATGTTATGACTCTGATGAAGAGGCAAGCTCGGGCAATGTCGCCACAGGTTGATTCCTTGTGATATGATTGGGATATTTCGTATGGTATCCATTTTCTTCCGTGAGTCTGGTTGTGATAATTGTGACAACTGACCAACTGTACATTTTTATAGCCGAGGTTTGTGCGGTTGATTTCGAATTACATTTAAAGTGAGAAATACTTTGCTTCCGATTCATTTATATTTCTGCACCGGCCAATATGACCCAGAAAAAAACAAAGAAAATATTGGCATCATAAAACAGAACTATTGAGGTCCGTACTCCTTTCTTAGCCTGGATAAAGCAAACTATGGTGTAGTCACTCGTTTAGTTTGCAATGAAGTTGAACTTAGTACTAGGTTGGATATATTAGTCCATATGCTTCATAGATGGAAGGGCACAAACTGTTGTCCTAATGGCTATATTTAAAAACAGAGGTAGTACTTTAGCTCAACCCTTTGTTCTTTATACCCTGTGATTGGACTATTAGGAGGGGTCATTTATCAACAATACCATCTTTCTTTCTTGGTTTCATAATTCTGATTGTAACCAAAGCAAGGATTTTAGTTACATATATGTCCGGCGATCTATCAATGTTTTTTCTGTAATTTAATTAATCCATTTTATCTTTTCTTTTTACAGGAACGAGGATTCTCTGTTATACTGTCCGACATGTGTCCAGCAGTTTCAGGGATCACTACCAAAGATGAAGCTATATCTTGTGAGTTGGGAATGCGTGCTCTGTCTTTGTCAATAGGAAAAATAAAATTAAAAGAAGAATCTGACTACAGCGCAAGTATAGAGAAGTACCAGAGCCCTTCAGAACCTGATCCTGACGACAATGGCGTTCTTCGTCGTGGAGGCAGCCTAGTCATTAAGTTTCTTGAGAACGAGGACGTACCAGGTAACTAAAACTTGTAACCAGCAGCTGCTCTGAAAAGTGTTTCTATGTTTATTTCCATTTTGCTATCTTTACACATGACTGGATGACAATCATACCAGCTATAACTGAATTGTAATCTTTATTATTATTGCATTGGTGCAGGATTTGGCAAATTTTGCAAGGAGAAGTTCAAGAAAGTATCATTATTGAGACCCAAAGCCACGCGATCTAGCTCGAGGGAAATCTACATGATATGTGAAGGGTTGAGGTAGAAAGGATTCGAGCGAAAGTTGAACCGGAAACTCCACTAATTTCTCCCTGCAAGTAGAGCACAAAGGCAAGCAGAACGGGGTCGATCTCTTTTAGTCTGGTCGCATTGTGATTCAGCAGTTCGGACATTGTTGCAACATAGCCAAATAGTGTGTTCCTAGGAGCAATTTCTTTTGCACTAGTAGTTCACGCTCACGCACACATTCTATATATCATCTGTAATCCTAGGAACAGCATTGCTTTCAATAAAAGCTCCTTTTCTGCTTGCTTAAGATCAGCCCCCGTTATTAATTGGACAGCATGAGAGTCTGGTATGGTTGAGCATGTAAAATGTGAGGTGAAAATGTACTGAACGTATACCAAAAAAAAAAAAAATCTATCTATGGATTTTTAAAATTTGTGGAAAATTCTCATCTACCGGTGACAGCATATTATGGTTCCATACAGATTTTCATGAATTTCATTTTAATGTGGAAGATCGCTATATCAGGAATTTGGCGCTTTTAATGTGGTTTGGTTTGAAACTTGAAAATTTCTCTGAGACGATAACATGCATCGTCTTTATATGGTGTTTTTAAAAGATTAAAAAAATAGAAATTTTAGTGTTCGGCCTCGAATGTGAATGTTTTTTATATGAAAATTTTAGTGTTCGGGTTCGGGCTCGAATGCTCTCAATTAGGCCAGTGCTTTCTGGGTTTGGCTATCCCAGGACCTGCATGGCTGCATACGTGCGCGATGAAGGCGCGTCGCCGAGGGCGGCATGGCAGCTGTGTTGCTGTCTGCCTACCGAGAGGCGCGGCTGTTTGCGAAGCAGCGCCACGAAGGTGGGGACGCTTCGTGACGACCGCGCCACGCTGGCATCCGCTTTCCAGGCGCAGCAATAGGTACGCTCCATGTGTCGCGTCTGCTACCACAACATGTCAAAAATGCTAGGCGGTGTTTGGATTGCTAGACACATGACTAAATTTTAGCTCTAAAGAAAATGTTTGAATCTTTGATATAAGCTTTAATTTTGCAATGTGGAATGATAAATTTAACCTCATTTGATTAAAGCCCTTGATTTGTCAAAGAATAATGCGTAAGACTTGTTGGCTTGTGCGTGGAATAGAAACGCATAGAAGATCGATCCCCATGGAAAAAATAATTGATATGGGACTAAAATGTTGGCTCCCTGGTTCGATTGACGTCGGAGGAGGAAGCATAGAAGAAACTAGTAGATAAGGAGGTCGGGCGTGCCGAGGAGGAAGAGAACGACTGGTGGCGGTGGCGGAGCTCGTGATGCCTGCGGCTGGCGCCTTTGATGAGAAAGAGGAGGGCGGGCGGTGGCGAGAGAACCCGACGTCCCATTCCGGCGAGAGAACTTGACGGTTGCCACGTGGTGAGACGTCGCGACGAGGCAGCGGCCGCATGGCGACAGGACGCGATGGGGAGACGGCGAGATGGACCCAACGGCGTGGCGAGAGGGCCCGGCAGCCACCGCGCGGGTGGGCAGCCATCAACGGGGCGGCGACGCTTTGGGGCCTCACCACAGCGGCGTTGAGAGGAGAGGACCTCGCGCGGCGGTGGATCTGCGGGGGCTGGGACGAGAAGAGGACGGTCGGCGGCGCTGTGGGTACTACAGGTGGCGTCGTTGGGACAAAGAGGACGAAAAGCGACGGTGTCCTGCACACGATTGGCAGCAACGTTCCTGCGGATTGCCGGTGGCAGTTCGTCGAGAAAGACAGCGGCGGCGACGGTGCTGAGTCCGACGACCGGCGGTGGATCGAGGAAGACGAGGCCGACGAGGGAAGGAGGGCGTGATCGTGACTATCGCGACGAATCCAGTGTTGGTGCAAGTAGAGAGAAGGGCGGTGGCCAGGAGAAATGAGCAGCTTTTAGCTTGGTTTAGGATCTCTTTTAAGCCTAAAAATTTTAGTCTATTTAGCTTTTTTTTTAACCTCCGTGTTTGGAGCTTCTCGATAAAAAATAAGGAGAAACGTGATGAACTATAACTTTTGCCCTGTATCAAACAGGGCCTTAGTATGCCGCGGTGCGCGAGCTACCGGAGCCCACGTACCAATAAGTGATATGCTCGATAACGTACCTATCCGTGGCTTCTCCAGACTAATTCTTGGACAATCAAATACTACTAGTACTAGTACTACTCCTGGACAATCAAATACGCATTGGGGAACGTCTTGGTTCCCTGTCGCAATTTTGAAGGGCACCGGGCACGTAGAATTTCAAAAGCAAAAAAGAAACAGAAGAAGCTTTGCAGTAGTTCCAGCAAAAAGCTATTATAGGACTCGTCTCTTCCGCCCGCACGCGTTGAGATGGTGAGACGGACGGCACAAAGAATCCGCGTGCGCGTGTGAGCTCTAGACCATTCTGCCACTTTCGACCGACGCGGTTCCCGCGCACTGCCCAGTCGGTGACACGTAACTCTCCCAACCAGTCCACTTGCTCCCGCACCTGAGATCAGGCAACTCTCGGTTCACTGTCACTGGGCCCTCTTTTCTCTCAACCCCAGATGTCATTGATGATCGGCGAACTCTTCGGCAGCCTGCGACCGTGACGCCACCGGAGCGCGCGCGGCTGGCCTCCACTCCAAGCTTGGCACCGCTATATTACTGCTTCACCAGCTCACTGACGTTTGCTTGTTGCGCTGTGTGCTGTACTACCCTGCTACTAGCTCGCTTCACTTGCGTGTTACTATTGGCTCAGCTGCGAGAGGGAAGACTAGACTAGATCGACACTGTTTCAAAAACCTTCTCCTCGAAAGGCTCCGACGCGACCGTCCGACGACGATGGAGGTGGAGTACAGCTGCGAGGGTGAGTTGGCGTTGGCGATGATGGCGGCGGGGACGACGACGACGGACGAGCAGGAGGAGGAGGGGTGGCAGACGCCGACGCGGGAGGACTGCCGCATCCCGGTGGTGCCGCCGTGCCCGCCGGCGCCGTCCAGGAAGAAGGCGGTGGCGATGCCGGAGCTCGGTGCCAGCAGCAACAAGCCCCGCCGGGACCGGGAGCCGCCCAAGGGCGGGTACTTCCAGCCGCCGGACCTCGAGTCCTTCTTCGTGCTCGTGCAGCCGCGGAGGCAGGAGGCCTCGAGCTGCGCCTGAATTCATTTGGAGTCAGGCGCGCACAAACCGACCGGCCGGCCGGCGGGATATGCTCCGGCCGGTGGCCGCCGGTGCAGCTAATTTAAGTTAGTGCTAAGTAGTACTGCTATAGTGTAGATAGGGTCGTCCACTCGTCCTAGCTAGGGAAGCAGCGCCGCAGCACGTTTTACTTGTATTTTGGGGGTTTCTAGGGGAGAAGATGGATGTGCTGCCCTGTAATTGCTGTGCTTTTGTCTCTCTGGTGTTCTTGACGCGCCTTTTAACTTCTGTTGTTGAAATGTTGATCGACCACGTTAGTAGCTTGGAGAGTTGCCGGGTTCGGTAACTTGGGTAGGAGAAGGATTTAGTAGACCTCCAGCCGGTATGCCAGTGTCAATATGCATGATGTAAAATGTTGGTGTGATGCAAGTTAAAAATAGGCACTTGTACATCTCTGTTCCAGACTTGCAGTTTGAGTTACTTTGCGCAAAACGCTAATGACCCGTGCCTTCCGCTCCATCCCTTCTTTTTTTGGCTCCCAATTCGTTTGAATGGGTCTTCGGAGCGAACGTTCGAGGAGGTGCTTGAGCAGAAGCGTATGGCGTATACATTTTTTGTTTTTTGGAGACACTCGTATGGCGTATACATGAGCGTATTGGCTAGCCCGTGCCATGTACTTATCGAATGGCATCCCATAAGCCCATGAGAGGCCCATTACACGGCAATCTGAGTCCTTGCGAAATCTGATGCAGAAATGCAGAAGCATGGAGAAGATCTGCAGGTCTGCTCAGTCCACTCCAGCCACTACTTCAAAAGCTGGACTTTCACGGAAACAGAAAGATGGAGGCCCATAGGCGTCCCCGCAGCCCACGTTACAAAATCTGATCACAAAGCGGAGGAAGCGAAGCGCACATTCGGGAACACTCCGGAGCCGGACGACGCCGCCGCGCCGCCGACCCGCACGGCATTCCATCTCGACGAAGCCACGCTGACTTCGCCGCCGCCGGCCTCCCCCCCCCCAAATAAAAACAAGGAGACGAGGATCCTCTTGCCTCTCAAAGTCTCAACTCCACCTATCAATATTTTCTTTCGCTCCACCGTCCCCAGCTGCAGAGGTGGTTCCGGCGAGCCGAAGATGTCTAAGGACGGAGGGCCTGACTGGAACGGCTTGCTCAAGTGGAGTCTCGCTCATGGCGACGGCACCAACCCGCCGCGCGCTCTCAGGTTCGCGTCTCCCGCTAGATCCCCCATATGTACTGTTGCAAAGTCGACTGGAATAGCTTCCATGTCGTCAGTGCTCACGAAATTGCTCAGTCCGCTCCAGACACTTCCAAAGTAACTAAACAAGTGAACTACTAGGAACTGTGATTTGCACTTTGTCTTCAGCTAGCTCTTATTGTATCCTGCAAAATTTGTTTCGGAGTAATAATGTAGCCAAATCATCGTACTCCTATCCCTAAATTGTTCTCAAAGTCCACTTTGGGTGCTACAACTGTTTAGTTACCACAAAAAAAGGGGTCATGTTTAATTACCGCAGAAAAGGGGTGATGTTTCTCATAGTTTCCTTAATTTTGGTCTGGCTGTAGTGAGGAAGACAGGAAATGGTTCATGGAGGCGATGCAAGGGAACACAATCGATGTAGTCAAGAGGATGAAAGAGATCACTCAGGTGATGAAAACTCCAGAAGATGTCCTGCAGTCCCAGGGTGTGACTCCGGAGAACATTGAGGGTACTGTGTGGATCGTTCTGTAGTTCTATCCAAATACATGTCTGTTATATTCTAGAGACAAAACGCTCAATAATCACTTGTTTTTCCTTTCAGATATGTTGGATGAGTTACAAGAGCATGTTGAATCCATTGACATGGCGAATGGTAGGACTTTGGTTGATTGTCTAATGCTTATTCTGATATATTTTTGTACCAGAGAAGTCCTTACACTTGTACAATTTATCCCGCAGATCTCCATTCTATTGGCGGTTTAGATCCTCTACTTAGTTACTTGAAGAATTCACATGCTGGCATACGAGCAAAGGCAGCGGAAGTTGTGAGTACAATTGTGCAGAATAATCCCAAGAGCCAGAAACTCGTCATGGAATCCAACGGACTGGAGCCACTGCTGACAAATTTCACATCTGATCCCAATACCAACGCACGTACAAAAGCTTTAGGAGCAATATCTTGTAAGTATCACATCTGTAATGATGATCTGAAAGGGTAAATTCATTTGGCTCTCTAGCTTACAATGCTAACCATGAATTTATACTGTTTGACTTGCAGCTCTTATTCGTCATAACCAGCCAGGAATTTCTGCATTTCGTTTGGGAAATGGCTACGCCGGATTGAAAGATGCTCTCAGTTCTGATGATGCTAAACTGCAGAGGTATGCTGCTGTTGTATAATCTGGGCTACGCGACCCAACATAATATGACACATTCGCACATTACTGTTTGCTTGGCTTTGTGGCATCTTGTCAACCACTATGACTAAATGTTGACCTATGCATATTATGGTAAACATGCTTATTGGTATTCGCCGCATCAGTATCTCACAATTAGTATGATTCACTAAGTTTTGTTTTCCTACATCGCTACGGAATACATAAAGCGTCTATGAATCACAGTATTGTGATTCAGTAAAATATTCCTTTTCTTTGCAGAATGATGTTATCCATTATCCTGATTCCACCTTGTCATGCTAGCATGTGTTTTTAAATGAAAAGATCTTCAACTTATTGTTGTGTACTTATGGTACTCTATTTTTGCAAAGAGTTAATTTCAATTTGTGACAAGAATACTTATGGTAGTCTATTTCTGCAAAATATTAATTTCAGTTTGTGATTTAATATGAATTCAATTATGTGCTGTGGTGGAAATGTGGAATTATTCATTGGCCATATTCAATGACATTGTCCTGTTCTATCATTTTAGGAAGGCTCTCAATCTCATACAGTACCTGCTGCACAACAACCAGACAGATAGGAGCGTGGCTGCAGAGCTTGGCCTTCCAAAGCTAATGATGCATCTTGCATCCAGCGATGATTCCTTAGTCCGTGAGGCTGCATTAGGTGGTCTTCTTGAGTTGGCACAGGACAAGGCATCTGGTGCTGATAAAGCTTTGCGTGACCAAGACAAATTGAAAGAAATCCTAAGGAGCCGTATTGAAGGGATTAGCACAATGGATGCTGAGGATCTCCATGCTGCTCGCGAGGAGCGACAGCTGGTGGACTCGCTGTGGAAGCAGTGCTACAATGAACCGTCGTCCCTCAGGGAGAAGGGCCTTGTCGTGCTTCCAGGAGAGGATGCACCCCAAGAGCTGCCACCAGACGTTGCAGGGAAGATGTTTGAGCCACCTCTGCGTGCATGGGCAGCTGCAAGACCTGCTCCGAAAGAAGATTCTGATTCCGAGAGCAAGAAGGATCCACCGTTATTGCTTGGCCCTGGTCCGTCTTCCAATGCCAATTCAGGTTCTTAGGGTGGGTATAGTGAAGGGTCAAAATGCAAACCTGATAGAAAGCATATGGTGTTTTTGGGCTGTTCCAAACACATTTTGTACGCGCTTAAAGCTGTAATCTACTGATATGCTCTGCATCTGATCTGATTCTGCTTGCACGAGGATGATATTAATACCACTAATGTACCCTTTGCTCTAGCGTTTGATATTCGTGAAGTTATCTATTTCATAAGTATTAGTAATTTATCATTTTTTTTTATACTGAGCCTCGATATGGACCGTCTGATGACTGAGATGCCTAATCTGCGCAAGTGCCGTTTGATCTAGACGGCTGATGACGATCCTTGCCTGTTCCGGTTGCGAAGGCTTGTCCCGAGCCATTCAAAAGGCAGCATATCCAGCTCCTCTGCCTCCGCCCTCCGGCTGCGCCATGGCGCTACAACTGCAGGCCGCCGCTCCGCCGCAGACGTCTCGTGCACTCGCCTCCTCACGCCGCCGTCTCGCTGCCCCTTCTCCTTCTCCTTCTGTCCACTTCCTGCACCTCCCTGTCGGCTCCACCAGCCGGAGCAACTTCGCGCGTCTCTCCTGTCATGGCCCTGGGCACCGCTGGCGGCGTTCGAGCGTGAGGGTGCGCGCGGGGGCCGGCGGCGGGCGGAGGGAGTCCCCATACGAGGTTCTCGGCGTTTCTCCGTCGGCCGAGCCCCACGAGATCAAGCGCGCGTACCGGCGCCTCGCACTCAAGTACCACCCGGACGTCAACAAGGAGGTGCGTGCCGTTGTTGCTGCTTGGTTTGCACCTTCTCATTCTCTTTGTTCTGTGAGCGATTCTTAGGAACGGTGGTTGTAATGGCATACTGCTCATCGTTTAATTCGTGGATTTTGTCAACGCAGGCCAACGCCCAGGAGAAGTTCCTGCGGATCAAGCACGCGTACAACACACTGATGAACTCGGAAAGCCGATCCAAGTACGCGAGCAGCAATTCAGATTCGTCCTGGGCTTCCAGCTCCAGGGGGAGCAAATCTACTGCTGCAGAAGAGCAATTCTATGGATTTGGTACCGAAATCCCTCTCCTCTTCTGCTATCCTGAACTGTGTTCATGGCTGCAAAGTGTGTGCTGTCCAGTTAATTTTGATCTCATAAATTGTTTAATTATTGATATAAACTTTTATTTAAATTATGGAAAATAAATTTGGGACCATAGTTGTTATCATGCGAGGTAACTTTTAGTATTTTTGGTTCATGATAAATGAGGCAATGGTGGTTGTCTTTTTGCAGCTGAATTTTTTAAAGATCTGCAAACAGAATTTCAGAACTGGGAGGCTGGGTTGAATTCTGATCAGAAACCTAAAAGCCTATGGGAAGAGCTAGCAGTAAGCTAATTATTCATCCGTTCATTATCATAAGGCTTTACTAGCTTGTAAGTGTTGTGAAGTACCATGTGGTCATGTAGCATAGGTAACACTGCACCTATTGATTATATAGAATGCCATGAAAACTCTGCTGCATTCTGCTCAATCAGGCAATTGGCGAGGAATTCGTTGAGTTTCTGGAGAATGAACTAAAGATTGATGACTCCAACTATGAGGATGATACTAGCAATGATCCATACACGCAGTTTGGAGGACAAGCAAAGAATGCTAAGGATGATAAGACTGCAGGAAAGAGCTCCGATGATGGTGTTTCTGAAATAGAGGCTGCTCTGGAGAAGCTGAAGAAGGAACTCGGACTTGGCTAAATCATTGCTGGGGCAACAAAAGTCATTGTTGTCGATACTGACTTGATATTCATACAGATGTATTTCTTGAATATATGTTCTCTGATGGTGATAATATTTAGTGCTTGGGATCTAGTCTAGCTCCATGAGCTTACATATTCAGCTTTCAGGGTCCTAGAAATGCAGCTTGTTTTGAAATTTTGGTGTAAATATATTTTTGTAGGGAGGTAAAATAGATATTCTTGACATCACAACATGTGGTTCTTCTGTCTGCTTTCCATGTCAAATACATTTATGCAGATTGTGGTCCTGGTTTTCGATGTATCAACAGCTTCAGACGCATTGCAAATTGTTGTTCTATGATTCCATGGATAATCACACACTATCTCTGTTCTTCGTGCGAATTAAATGTTTTTTTTTTCTGTTTACAAAAAACTGACAAATGGAGTTCCAATGTTAATGTCAATACCAAGTAGCATGAAGTCATTTAAATGTGGCCTGATCAAGCGATAATGCAAGTAGGTGACAGTTTGGTGGAGTAGATTTTGATATGGCTCTATGGACTGGAAGACTTGTAGTCAATGATGCTTCCTCAGACCATTACAATTCTGGAATTCATCTTGCATTCTAACCCTAATGCACTTTCACCAGTCTGGGCCATACCAGGTTTTCTGTTGTAACTTTTAAGAGTGAAATGACTGAAATCTATTTAGCATGAAGCCCAGGGTTAAGTTCATTTAATCAAAAATATGGCTCCGAGATAGTAACATGTTACGAGGTTTGTCTGACAGGATAATCAGTGACCACAAACCAATTCGCAAACCAAAGCATACCCGCTTACAGCTTTCGAATTGATGCCTGTCACTTTGCTCAAGTTTTCAAGTTTCTGTTTGGTTGTACTCAAAACGAATATCATAAATACCAAGTATACGGAGAAGCAACTAGGAGTACAGTAGGAATTAGCTGCGCCCATCACATGACAGTATGACACACATGGTCCAGATTGTTGCAGAGAGACGAACATGAACATGATCCAATCCAAAGCAAAACAACCAGTGCACCAGACGGCTGATGAATCTTCCTAGTACCAGGAACACAAATCGCATTACCATAATTCATGACAACTTTTCATTATTGAACAAGATACGGGACACCGTGTTCCTGCTGCTGATGGAAGCAGAGTAGAACTCCGTGCACGCAGAGCGACTCTGCTATCCTGATGCTTAGAGCATCAGATTTCAGCCAGGAGTTTATACATTATACGAGAAGCTCCTGCTTCATGTTGCTCTACCAATTTGACTGCAGTTTCATTTCTGGCTCGAGAAGTAGAGGTTATGACGGGGTGCTGTGACATGGCTGTTCAGAGGAGTGTGGAATGGGGGATGGATTCCAACCCGCGTGCCGAGCCAAAGATCCCTGTGCGGAGAGCTCTATTTCACCAATAGATTCAGATCTCATCTCCAGCTTCGTCACCGGCGATGGCTTGCGGTGGACAAGAGCGGCGGCCCCACCATGGAAGAAGGTGAGACTCAGGGGGGTTTTGGCAAAACGTTTGGATCACTAGGGGGCTATATGAAAAATGTTGGATCGTGATTAATAGTTGCGATCTAAACGAGGGGGTATTATGTAAAAGTTTCAGGCGATTGGTGGGCAGTGGTGTCTCGGCTTTCCCCCCTCCCGTCGCCGGCGGCGAGGTGGTGTCTCGGAGTGTTCCGCCTCGCTGCCCCTGATTCTCTGATGGAGAATTTGTTCCGCCTTAACGAGCTTCGGGTCGTCCCACGGATGTGTCAAAGGACGGCGGCGAGGACACCGGCGGTAGTCTGGCTGCAGCAACTCGTTGCGGCGGCGGCCTATACAAACGGTGCCGGCGACCCGTCTAGCAGGAGCGGGCTATCAAACCAACCCCCCCCCCCCCCCCCCCCCCCCCAACCCTACGTCCCCAAATGCACCACAATTTTTTCTGCTTCATTGCGTGATGTAAGTGTCTATTTTCTAATTTGGTTGGTGTTCTTGTCATAGATGCGGTCGGAGCAGATCGAATTGAGTACTGTGCGACATCTAGTGGCAGGATATCCGTGTATTTGGGCACAAAGCACGCATTTGTGTTACTTAAGTAAATTTGTGTATATGTTTATCCCTAGAATATTGTTTTATCTTTTATCTAAAAGAATATTGTTTATCAATCATGGTGTCCCCTCTAATCACTGCAACTGAATTACCTCCCAGATTTTGGATGGGGTTATATTTGAATCTCTAAATAACCTCAAGCTAGCTCTAGCCCCATACGGAGTTTTTGCCTTCTTATTTCATTTCTGTCTTCTCTTCTTTCTAACCAATATAGCACTTATCGATTATGATATATCTCCCACCAAATTACATGCTGCTTAAATATCATATATCATTGAAAGTGAGACCAGTGAATATGATAAATAATAAAAATATCAAAGTATTTTACCTTTTTATTTTCCAATTGATGCTGGAGCATTATGATCAAACTATACAATGAGGTCATAGTTCCTTTACATTTGCATTGACATTCTTCTTCAGGACTGCAAAGACGACGGAAAACACAGGGGGGATTGGTTCCACAAAAGGAACGGGTAGGAAGCAGAGAGCCATGCATAGATGGAGTAGTGGGAGTAAAGGCTAAAGGCGTTTGAATGATGTTACAAAAGGCTTGAGCCCAGGCATAAGAGCATGTGAGTTGTTGATTTTGCTGGTTATTTCTTTTCGAGTTATCTCACTCATATCTAATAAAACACAAACTTTGGTGTATCGTGTTCATTAATCAGTTCAAAAAGTCTTGGAAGGCGTTGCTTGACTTGGAGATGAATAAACGTGCAACTGAGGAACTATTTGCTACTTTGAAGGAGCAATTTAAAGAATCTTCTGATGGAGAAGTTTCGACCATCCCTTTTTTGGAGAAATCATGTGGCTTTGAAGTATCATTCGGTCAAAAACCTTGTGAAACCAGTGCTACGGATATTCACGATCTGTCTTTCATTGTTGTCTCGCTTGCTTTATTTGATGGTGATCCCATTGCTGCTGTGTGCTTATGAATTTTTTTTCTGACTTGTTCTTAGTCATCACTTTCTTAATTAAATCATGATCGTGTGCAGGAGATAAGAAGTTATTTGCATGCTCGGGCATACCTGTACCAGAAGGGGATACTCAATTACTCCTAACGCGAGATTTGTGACTTCAGCACGCCTTGTTGAAGCATTCAATAAGAATAGAGATAGAGATGATAAAGTGATGACTTC
The DNA here is from genome assembly GCA_001182835.1 of Oropetium thomaeum. NCBI lineage: Eukaryota > Viridiplantae > Streptophyta > Magnoliopsida > Poales > Poaceae > Oropetium > Oropetium thomaeum. The sequence continues at coordinate 268,286 of LFJQ01000100.1, read as the reverse complement.
AGCAGATGCTATCATCCTAACCTCCGCCAGTTTGGTTAGAAGTGAAGATGGCATTGTTGGAAGCTTAAGGGTGGGTGCTTCTATTCGTTAGACTTGGTCTTATATGATGGTTAGCTGAGCTCACTCACTGATCGTTGCAGATTGAGGAGTTTCTCCCACCTCCTATGGAACGTTACCATGGGAACTTGGAATATTATAATTTAAACTATAATATTGCTATTGTTAGTGTGAACAATATCAGTGCTACTCGTCTACAAAATATTTTCAGTAATATTCCCATGTCCGCTGATAAAGTACTAGCTGTCGAGCGTGACATTATATGGGGAGTATTAATGGCCACAGATGGTGTGCTGAAACATCGAAGAAAGGCTCAAGCTTGATTGCAAAGACCTTCAGGTTTCCACTTGTAAAATTACGAAGGTATTGTGGTTAATTACTATGTGTTTTTTTACATGGTAGCCAGGATAGATATTTGCATTATAATAATCTATCTCATTTCTCTCTATAACCATAATAAAGCAACTGAAGTTTTACCAGAATTACATGTTTGTCAGTTAATTTATTTTTTGGGTACTAGGTTGGCATTGGAGGCCCTCTTATTAATTTTAATGGGAGTTCTGTTGGCATGAACTTTCATGATGGAAGTGATGTAACTCCTTTTCTGCCAAGGAGTATATAAGATCGTTGAAGTTTTAAGTAGATACAAAAATTATCTACTTCCATCAGAACGGTATTTTTTCTTGTGTTACGTCTCAATTACTTGCTACTCACAATACATTTTTTAATCAATTTTATAGATAAATAAAATATGTTGAATGGCAGTGTGCTTCCCCCAATCCTGTTGAAATAGAAGATGAAGGTGTGGGTGGGGCAACAAAGATAAACAAGTAATCTTTCTAATTTCTTATTCCCTCAACTTTTGCGGTAGTTACTAGCATGTGATTATTTTATCATCAACTTACATTTCAAAAAATGGGTTGGCTACTTGGATACCAGGTGGCCTGTTCCCGAGCCGTATTGGTCTCATGCTGGACTTGAGAGGAGCAGGTATCATAGTTCCAAGCATACTGGAAGGGTTCTCCTGTAGACTGGTCGTGGTCGAGTTCAGCTAATGTAGCTTTGCATCTGTAGTGCTCTCGGTATTTTTTATGTTCGTCTGTCTGTCACAGATATGGCTATGAACTATGTACGTTGCACTGATGTTATCTTCTTATGGGAGTGCTCGAAGTTAGTACTGTTTAATTTTTCAACTCTATGAGCTATCTATAAACTCTCAGTTCGTTGTGATGGCGGTTTGTGTGCAGCAACCCAGTGGCGATTGCGGTCCCATGGACCATGGTCCATGGACCTCTTTCTCCAGCCTGATTCAGTTCGCCCTGAAAGTGAAAGAAGAGGATTCCCGCGCGCGGCAAATGGGCCGGTACTCCGTGCCTAGTACATGTTTTTTCGTTGGCCCGGCCTGCTGCTGCCTCCTATCCTAAGCCGAACCAATGAACCGGCTAGGCCTGCACCCCAACCCCAACCTCCAAGATAGACCGGTCAGGTCCACAACCCGGTCGAAGCCGCTCCTCCTCTCACTCATCACTCACCCGTCCGGCCGTCAACGATCCCTTTCTTCTCTGGTTTTCTCCATTCCTGATCTGGCTTCCCGGGGTTTCCGCCGATTTGGTGTGGAGGCGCTCGTTCCGCCTTCCGAAAACCCGGGTGAGTTCGCTCTCCCTCCCATCGGTTTCTCCTGGTTTGGCTCGCGCGCGTATCGCAGGTTCCTTTCGCCCTCGGGTAATTGGGGATTAACCCGGGCGCGTGAATTCATTCCGCCGCAGTTCAAATCGAGGATTGCGGGCATTTCTGACGGCAGGTGGTGGTGATCCCTGATGCAGCACCAGAAGCAGGTTGGTGTGGCGGATGAACAAGAACAACGAGGACGCCGCCGCAGCGGCGGCGGCGGCGGGGGAGGAGTTGGTGCCGGTCGGCGCGCAGAAGCACGACCCAGCGTGGAAGCACTGCGCAATGGTGCGGTCCGAGGGCCGGACGCGCCTCAAGTGCGCCTACTGCGGCAAGCACTTCCTCGGCGGCGGCATCCACCGCTTCAAGGAGCACCTCGCGCGACGCCCGGGTAACGCCTGCTGCTGCCCCAACGTGCCACGTGAGGTACAGGACACCATGCTCCGCAGCCTCGAGGCCGTCGCCGCCAAGAAGAAGCGCAAGCTCTCGCTCAACAACATCAAACGGCTCGCCCAGCCAGATGCGCCCTCCGCCTCCAACCAGGTCGGCGTCGGGACGGAGAGCCCCATCCACATGATCCCGCTCAATGAGGTGCTCGACTTCGACCCGGTGGCGCTCGATGAGCGACCTTCCGTGGGCGTGGAGGCAAAGACGAGCGGGAGCAGGAAGAAGAAGAAGGCGGCGTTGAGTCAGACATTTACTCCCCCGACGCCTGCTCCTCACACCAATCCTCTTCACCAGGTTGCCATCGCAGTCGATGGGATTACACCGGCTCCTTTGGCTATGGGTTATGCTGCCTTTGACAAGGAGCAAGTTTCCATGGCAGTTGGGAGGTTCTTATATGATGCCGGTGTGCCACTGAAGGCCGTTGATTCCATCTACTTCCAGCCTATGCTCCAAGCCATTGCCTCTGCAGGAGGGAGGCTAGAGGCACTCTCATATAGTGACTTTCGTGGTCACATCCTTAAGCGGTCACTGGACGAAGTGATGTCCCAGCTGGAATTCTACAAGGTAACTTGGACCAGAACGGGCTGCTCGGTGTTGGCGGATGAGTGGATCACTGATAAAGGGAGAACCTTGATAAACTTTTCAGTGTACTGCCCTGAAGGTACTATGTTTCTGAAATCAGTAGATGCAACTGGCATTGTCGCATCTTCTGATGCACTCTACGAGTTACTAAAGAGTATTGTTGAAGAAGTTGGTGAGAACAATGTGATCCAAGTAATCACAAACAACTCCGATATCCATGCGTTGGCAGGAAAGAGGCTAGGCGAAACATTTCCCACATTGTTCTGGTCCCCTTGTACATTTCAATGCATCGATGACATGCTTGAAGATTTCAGTAAGGAGGGGGCAATTAGCGAAATAATAAGTAATGCGAAGGCCATCACAGGGTTTATATACAACAGCACCTCTGCATTAAATTTTATGAAGAAGCATCTGCATAGGAAGGACCTGCTAGCTCCTGCGGAGACTCGCGCTGCTATGAACTTTGTCACACTGAAGAACATGTACAGTCTGAAGGAGTCTTTGCAAGCCATGGTTAACTCAGACGAATGGATACACTACTTGCTACCAAAAACACGAGGGATCGAAGTGAGCAACCTTATTAGTAGTTCACAGTTTTGGTCCTCTTGTGCTGCAGTCATTCACATCACTGAACCTCTGGTGCACCTACTTAAGCTAGTTAGTAGTAACAAGAGGCCATCAATGGGATACGTTTATGCTGGATTGTACCAGGCCAAAGCAGCGATAAAAAAAGAGCTGGTTACAAAGACCAATTACATGGCTTACTGGAATATTATCGACTGGAGATGGAACAACCACATACCGCGTCCACTTCATTCTGCCGGTTTCTTCCTGAATCCGCTGTTTTTTGATGGAATTCGAGGCGATGTCTCAAATGGAATCTTCTCAGGAATGTTGGACTGCATAGAAAGGCTGGTTTCTGATGTGAAGATCCAAGACAAAGTCCAGAGAGAGCTCAACATGTATCGGAGTGAGGCAGCAGGGGATTTTCGTAGGCAAATGGCTGTCCGATCTAGGCGCACTTTACCTCCTGGTTAGTACTACAAAATTTCTTATGGACTAGTAGTTACATGATTTGCTAGTTATGACATCCTTAAGCCATGTCTTAAGTTTGCCCCTTTTTAAATCAGACGGATTAGAATTGTATAAGTGCATTACCTCATTGACAAAATCTTGTTGCCCCTGTTTGAAGAGATTAGAAGCTTTTGCTCATCCTGTGATTTATGTTGTTGCATAGATGAAGTTTGTTCTGGATGCTGTTGGTATGTGTCAGTCTGTACAATGCTATTTTTATGTTGCAGCTGAATGGTGGTATACATATGGAGGAGCTTGCCCAAATCTGACACGTCTAGCAGTCCGTATTCTCAGCCAAACCTGCAGTGCTAGGGGATTTGATCGGACAAACATCCCTTTTGAACAAGCTCATGACGAAAGAATGAACAGTTTTGAGCGTCAACGAATGCATCACCTGACCTTTGTTCAATACAACCTACGGCTGCAGCAAAGGTAATAAAATCATCTCATTGCATAGAATATTGTCATTGGTTGTTACAGTAAAATAGGAGAAAAAGCGCTTTCTTCCTAACAGCGTCTTGGATGATTTGCTTAATATTTGTTCACAGACAACAACGCAAGGTGAAAGGATTTGATCCTGTCTCTGTGGACTACATAGACATTGTTGATGACTGGGTTATGGATAGAACTGCAATGTTCTCTGGCCCAGCAGAGCAGACAAACTGGATGGATATTAACCAAACAGTCGGCGAAATCACATCGACGGAGCCAAACGATGATGAATTCGAAACCTTCATTGAAGGTACATCTTCCTCTGCCGTGTTTTCTGCAAGCAGTGCTAAATGGTCAATACCTAAATCTCTTGACTTCCTGATAGGAGTTGATTTCGAAATGATCCGAGGTGCTGCACTGGGCATCCAGGACCAGGAAGATGACGATGCCCCTTCTTGTGCTTGAGGTTATAGATAATGTAGTTGACTAACTGGACTAGATGTTCTAGGGACCAAATCTATCATGCTGTCATGATTTTGCAAGTAGCACTTCTTGCTCTGTAATTTGTACTGTATATTTTAGTTCTTCAGGTATTTAGTAGCTAAGTCAACCGTTTCTAAAAGCAGGGCTTTTATCTTGAAATATTTATGTTCTCGTGATATTTTTCCCCATGATAAGCAGGTCGCAATGTCTTTTAGTTCCATAAAGCTAAGGTGGTCTTTATAAGTAGGTTGCAATGTATTTTAATTCCTTGTAAAGCGAAGGTGATGCGTCCTTGTTGTTCTCCGTAGAAATGCTCACGCATTCTTAGCTCTTTGGAGGTTGATTGATTGCTAAGATCCTCCTGCAAACAGTTAGTAACATTCGTGTGTTTTACGCCTTTACTGGTCATGCATTTAAATGCTCAATCCAAAGGATATCAAAACCCTATTTGAATTCCTAAATATTGCTGACAGTATCCTAAATTCATTTCAAAGAAAATAATTACACAGCACCGCATCCTGTAGTATTAGTTTGATCTAGATCTGGTAATCTGAATGTGGCACTCAGCCAGAGTGAATCAGCTGCCGTTGCTCATCGGAGGAGTACGAGGACGACGGCTGCGTTGTGACGGTGGTGGCCTCTGACGTTACGGGGAACACGGTGACGAACTCGTCGAACGATTCGCTGTATCCGAAGAACAGCCTTCCATTGTTGTCCAGATCTTCCGGCGCGGTCTCGGGCACCGAGATGGTTCCTTCCAATGTCTGCACCACCTGCCTCATGGTCGGCCGGCACCGCGGGTCAGGGTGTGAGCAGAGCAGACCGAGCTTGAGCACCAGCTCGAGATCGTCCTCGTCGCACTTGCCGATCCTCGGGTCCCTGGCGTCTTTGATTCTCCCTGCCTTCCAGTGCTGGAGGACGAGGTCGACGAGCCCGTTCGAGTCGGCGTCGTCGGTGAACTCCAATGGCCTCCTGCCGCAGGCCACCTCTAACAGGAACGCGCCGAACGCGAACACGTCGGTGGCTGTAGTTGCCCTGCCGGTCTTGCTCATCTCCGGCGCCAGGTACCCGATGGTCCCGACGACGCGCGTGGTCTGCGGCCTGCCCCCGTGGTCGTACAGCCGCGCGAGGCCGAAGTCGCTGAGCTTGGCGTTCATGTCGGCGTCGAGGAGCACGTTGCTGGACTTGATGTCGCGGTGCACCACCACCTGCTCCCACCCCTCGTGCAGGTACAGAAGCCCAGCGGCGATGCCGCGCACGATCCTGGCGCGCTGGTCCCAGCTCAGCGCCGGCTTCCTGTCGTCGTCGCCGAAGAGGTGTCTGTCGAGGCTGCCGTTGGCCATGTACTCGTAGACGAGCACCAGCTCGCCGCGCCGGCGGCAGTACCCGAGCAGCTGCACGAGGTTGCGGTGGCGGAGCCGGCTCATGCTGGCGATCTCCGCCACGAATTCGCGCATGCCCTGCTTCGAGTCGTGGGCCACCTTCTTGACAGCCACCTCGGCGCCGCCCCGCGGGAGCACGCCGTGGTACACGCTGCCGAACCCGCCGCCGCCGATGACGTCCCGGAAGCCCTTGGTGGCCACGTGCAGGTCCCTATACCGGATCCGGTGCGGGCCGTACTCCACCTCCCAGTCCTCCTCCTCCTCAGCGAACCGCCGGCGCCGGACCACGACCGCCGCGGCCGCCACGACCAGCAGCACCACGACCAGGACGGCGAGAAGGAGCAGCGCCACGACCAGCAGCGCTGGAGTCTTCTTCTTGTGTCGCGAATACGGGAGTTTTGGCAGCTTCGAGGGGTCGAGGTCCGGCGCTGGCCCGCCGCCGAGGCGGAAGCTCCAGCCGAGGACGTAGTGGCAGCTCGCGGCGGCGCCGTTGGCCGCCGAGAACCCGACGTACGTCTCGTCGGCGACGGCAGACGAGAGGTTGACGGTGGCGGAGACAAGCGGGTGGGCCGGCCGGGGCTTGCCGGTCGGCGATACTACCCTCACCTCGAGCCGCATGCTGGCGCCGTCGTACTCGACCCACACCTGCACCGGCTCGCCGCCGATGATGCTGACGCCCACGCGTTCGAGGTACCCCGCAGGCGTCGAGTTCACCGACTGCAGGCCGTTGACGTCCACGCCGACGTGGTTGTTGTCGACGTCGCCGAACTCGACGTCCATGGCCGTGTCGAGCTCGACGGCCACGACGCCGCTCCGCGCCTGCCCCGTGCTGTCCGACATGTTGAACAGGCCGAGGTACTTCCCCGCGGCCACGGCGCCGGGGACGCTCGGCGACGGCGCCAGCGCGAAGGCCAGCCCGTGCCCGTGCGCGTCGGGGTACCGCGGGACCACGGCCACCACGAACGTCGTGGAGAAGGAGAGCGGCTGAGGCGCGCCGGGGGAGGAGGAGGAGGAGGAGGAGTTCTTGAAGCGGAGCGGGAAGGGGTAGAACCCGTGCCCGAACGTCTCGATCGTGTCGTTGGTGAGCTGGAGGAGACCTGTGGAGGTGACCGCGGCCGCGGCCGCGCCGCTCGCCGTGACGTTCTCGCGCGCGAAGCCGGTGAACGTGAAGGACTCGCCGCCGGCGCACGCGGGTCCGGTGGCGAGAACGAGAAGCAGGACGAAGGGCACCACCAGCCTGGCGAGACTTGGCATGCTGACACAAGGAAGACACTAGACTGACTGATCGATCTCTCGGTCGGTGCGTGGAAGATGGATGGAAGCTACTACTGATGATGGATGGGTCAGCCAACATAAATTGGCGCCTGCCTTCTGCTGAGACCCACAACGGTGTGCAGGTTGTCCGAGTGAACGCTGCCGCCTTCTGGTCCTGGTCCTGGTCCGGGAGCGCGCTGCGACTGCGTGCTTTGAGTTTGAGATGGACGAAGGAATAGGTTGGGCAGGTGGCAACGCAGCTCGTTGGCTGGCGAAGCCGATCCGCATTACTACTCAAGAACGAGCGATCGGATCCGAAGCGAGCCAAGTCGGTACTCGGTACTCCGCTCAGTAGCACTCAGTAGAAGCACATGTGATGCCGGCGCATGGCGGCAACAGTGACTCAAGACTCAAGTAGCCAGTTGATGGCTTGATGCCAATTTATGTTGGCTCCATACGGCCCTGCTGACGAGTCATCTGCTAGGTCAAAGTCAACCAACCACCGGACCCTGTTCAACCTACTACTCTGCTAACTTACTAATTGATGCATTTACAGTCCATCCAAGTTCATTGCATTGCAGTCTCACCGGTTGATTGCAGTCCCTACGTTTCATACTGAGCAAGCCCAATAACCTAACAACAAGCAGTCAGGCCATGGATTTGTTTTGTCTGGCTGCACAAAAAAAAGCACGCAAGTATAGTAATAATCCAATTTATCTTTGCATTTCAGATAGCACAATAATAATTAGAAAGGATGCCATGCTACCTTAAACTACTAGAGTACTCCCTTTGGATTCTTTTTTGTTGACATTGCCACCATAAACTACTAGAGTGGTCAACATATAATGTCATTTCTCAGTACAAATTCTTGGTCGGTTCTTGCTAATGTCTTGCTTATCGCTTTCGGGTTTCGGCAGGTCGCAGTAAACAACGAAGCGTTTAACGCCTGTTAGCATTGGAGAGGTGGTTCCATACAGGTCCACAACGACGATGTGTGTCGCGTCTGGCGACTGGCAAGAGGGACGGCATCGGACGGGGGAGCGCGGAACGAGGCTCCTGCTACTATTCGCCGGGCGGACGCGAGCGAACACGTGAGACCGTGGCTGCAAGTTGCACTGCCTGACGCTGACCTGGTAGCTAATCATGCCTGAACAATGTAGCACTCCTCTTATTTTTTTTTATCATCGTTAACGTTGATCGAAAATTTTGATTATTTATCTTATTTAAAACAAATATGAAATATGAAATATTTTGTTAGGATTTAATTTATTAAGAAATATTTTTAAATTCTAATTTTTAATTTTATATATTTAAATTAATTTTTAAATAAGACGAACGATTAAAGTCAATGACGACAAGTAAAAAAGAATGAAGAGAGTATACGGTAGTAATCAATAACTAAAAAAATCAAATAAAACTAGAGGGAGTTCTGATCTAGTACATTGTTCTTATTAGTAGTATTATTACAAGTATAAAATCGGTGCCCTGATTTCGTTACTGTTTCGTAAAGACGTGCTTTTCACTATTCATCCAACGTTCCAAACTCATTTTAGTGTGTAGTAGGTCAGTTGACCGCCGTGACCCAGAGTCGACTCGACCGGCAAGGCTGCTCGGACTCGAGAAGAGGTCACAGCCGCTGACAATTTGTGCTGCGTTCTACAGTATCTCTGCACTGGTTACTCTGACTCGGGCATTCTTTTTTTGTGGGAAAAAAAAAAAATACATCAGTGTATGTAGTTGCTCATGTATCAAACAACTGTCACTATTACTCCCGATGACTCGGACATTGACGCCGGCCTCCGCTTTCAAGGTATACCATGAGCGCGAGGGAAACGAAGAGAAACTGCCCTGCCATGCCCTCCCTACACATCCATAGTCCGTAGCCTGGAGCTTGTTTTGCTTTCTCGTTCACGGTTCCCTGTTGTTCTTGGCTTGCTTCTGGAATTATTGGTTTCAATAATTATGTTGGTGATCATCTTGTTGACCTAACTCTCAGTGAAGAAGATACTCTTGCCAACACGACAGTGAAACTGTTTTTTACCACTGGGGCATCACCCAGTCATATACATCATGTAAAAAAAATCACCTGGGCACGACCAGTGTATCACGAACGAATTTATAATCCATAATAAAAGATGGTGTCTTTGTCTGTCTTTATCTATCACAATCCAAAAAGTTCACATCAACAGTCAGCCAACGCCCTACCCAACGCGACAGTTGACCAAATTTTTAACAGTGACGTACAGGTTACTATCCGCCAAAGACTGCGGACAAATGCCCTAATGGTTGAGATTGATATTGCGGACAAAGACTACAATCATGCCGTCACAATACACTACTAGCTCTTACTATGTTTTGCCCTGAATAAAAAAAAAAATATTACAGTTGCTTGGGAACGTGATCGCATTGGAAAACTAGAATGTACTGGTTATGATTCAGGTAGCCACAAATGCGTGTATACAAGTATCAGTAGGCACGAACAGAAAAAAAAGAAAAACACCCGAGATATCCTGCGTATGTACTGGAGTCAGAGACAATGAAGTTGTCTAATTCTCCTGTGAGCGGCCCAAAATAACTACAAGCTTTCAGGCCGAAAATAACTGAACCTTTATCTTGCCATTTTACTTGAGAATCTTAGACTCGATCTCCTCCAAACTCAGGCCTTTTGTCTCAGGAACATTGAGGATCACAAACACAAGAGCCAGCAACGCTATAGCCCCAAACAGGAAGAAAATATTGGCTGGCCCCAGGATCTCCTGTAGCCAAAAAATAAAAGGCATGCATAATTTGTGGGCAAAACGGAAAGAACAGAAGCATTTGGAATAAACAGGCAAGATACACTGGTCTGGAGCTTGGGCCAGACAAGAACCTGGGTTTGCAAAACCAGGCAAAGCATAAAAAGGAGTTTTTTGTATACTTTTGTAGGTTTAGATATTACTGCAAGACAGTTGATAGTGCACGTCTATTGAAATGCTCTATTTTTCATGTACCTTGTGGCCCTAAAACATAATGAAATTAAATATACACAAGGAGCGAACAGTTTTCAGAACATAATACCTGCAAAGGTGAAAACGCAAATGTGACCAATGCATTTGAGCCAAAATTTGTAAGCACCGCAAGGCTGATTCCTCGTCCTCTTGTTCGGAGTGGAAATATCTCTGACACCATTAGCCAACTGATTGGACCAAATGAGACCTGAAACACAAGGGTGTGAAAAATTGTTGCTCCAACCACACGCTCTTGGTATAGAAATAAAGCACCAACCTGGTAAGAGCCGACATAAAGAAGTAAAGCACCAACAGCAACAGAGGGGAAGTTGTTGAGGATCTTGTAGTAAGCTGCTAGCAGGATTAGTGAAAGTGTCTGCAAGTTATAGACAACAATAAGGGAAATTCAGTCTAGAATCATGTACTATGTGTGCCTTAAATAATGGACCAAGCAAAACAAGCTAAGATGTTTCCTTCATTATATCACTGTTAACTTACAAATTGTATTGTGTTAAAAAAAGTGGATACTTTTTTGCAAGAAAAAAAAAGGATAGGAAAGTACATTTCCTAATACAATGAGTAAACAAGTAAAATAGTTGCTTACAATTCCACCAACGCCTCCTATCAATAATGGGCGCCTTCCAACATCATCAACTTTTAATACTGCAACACCTGTCATCAGCAACTGAAAAAATAGTATTGTTATACGTACACTCAAAATTAAAGAAAACTTCTGCTTACGAACAATTATTTAAAGACGACAGCTAATGTAGCTCCTTAGCATTACCTTGAATAGCCCGATCAAAATTGACACTCTAGCAGCATCTGATGCAGCTGTGAACCCAGCAGTCTACATAAGAAACACTTTAGACATGGCATGACTGAATTGCATGTATGAGATAAATTCATATAACAGAAACAGTGATCCCACTTCCATACATTCTTCATACAAAAGAAATAGGAAAACAACTTCACAAAAATAGATGTACCTGGAGAATGGGAGCTGCATAGTATAGAACGCTTGGCTGGCCTGTTATCTGGAAAACAAGATTTTAGATTCAGTGATATCAACTCCAGGTTACCATTCAAAATGAAGTGGCATGCATCAGGTTCTGTATTTGAAATAAGATAGAAAATAGACTGAAACATTAGAGAATTTCAAAACAGGTGATAAACTGTGGGCAGAAACTGAACTCAGTTGAACTGCATATGTGCAATCTTTAGAGAACAAGGACCTGTTGAAAGAGAACCAGTCCCCCACCAATGCTGAAGGCCTTCAAGCTAGGTCCCTTAAATATCTCCCAAATGTTCCCTTCCGATGTTTGCTCTGCATAGGCAGCCTTGATAGAGACAATGGTATCATCAATATCATCTGCCAAAACCTTATCACTTGCTGAGCGACCTCTCAGTTTTCTCAGTGCTTGAACAGCCTTCTTTTTATTATCCTCCACCGACCCTTTTCCTTGGACTGCCCTAAGAAGCAGCCATTTTGGTGAAGGCGGTAAAGTCCACATACCAACGGCCATTATAGCTGCAATTGGAGCACTAAAACCAAACATGTATCGCCATCCTCCTACATTGTCAATTTCAACACTTCCAATGAGGTACCCAAACTGCAAAAAAATTACATTAGCAATCAGCAGGCATCAAAAGGGCAATTCAAATTACAACATCCAGAAGAGTAGAAATACCAGTATTCCTAACACGATAAACAGCTCCTTTAAAGATATCAATGTCCCACGTATCTGTGCAGGAGAAGTCTCTGCAATATAAAGAGGGGCACCATGCATTGCCTGGCAATGAGCACCATAATAATTCAGTGACATAACAATGCAGTGTAATAGGACAGTGTTGGTCCATAATCTCTCCTGAACCATTAGTTGAATAACATGTGACACTTTTTTAACAAATTATCAGAGAATTTAAATGACTATGAGCATTTTCAAGTTGGCCCAAAACTGCATAAGAAACACCCAGTATCAACTACAAAAGCGAAAAGAGTAATTAAATGATGGATTCAATCAACTATTTGATTTGATATGCCTGCAGAACTAGATTATGCCCTACGTCTCGATGTCTCAAAGGATCAAATGCACAAACTTTCTCTATACATATTTCACAACAATAATTTCATTAAAAAAAAAACCATGACTGTTCATTGGCTTAGTTTCAATTAGTTATATTTCGCACTTCAAAATAATTAGTGCGTCAGAAATCTCTGGTCAGATAAAACTGAGACTAGAACAGAAAATATAGAAGGTAATAAGATTTGTGTAAAATCGTATGTCTGCTCTGCTGATTCACATTCATATGGGAGCAAGTCATTAGCGCATCCAATAATACAAAATATATTTACATTAGCCTTAATGAATGCCCAACTATACGTCCCCAAAAATTCAGTTATACATACTAACCAGTTGTGCTAGCAGGTACTCACCAAACCAATTCCAAATCCATAAAGGAGACGACCTATGATAAGAACTACAAAATCAGGGGCTAAACCAGTGACAAGAGCACCACAAATATATAATGCAGCTGCTGTGACCAATTCAATTCTCCTTCCTGTACCAAGACGGCAGTAGCAATTACTCAATAAGAAGATCAGGTAAGTGAAACTGAATTGTGGTAGCATTTGAAGTCACCTAAAAAGTCTGCGATGCGGTATGCAAGAATGGAGCCACCAAGAGCACCATAAAGTGAGCCACTAGCCTAGAAGCAGTGGAAAGAAAACTCATTTACTGAAACCACATTCTTTAGTGGGAAAAGACATCAAGCTTAGAAGCACATAATTTCCATAAGGATTACCACAAGCCCAAGTTGCACTGAAGACAGGTTGAACCAGGTCGTGCCACTGAGATCAGCAGACTGCAGAGGAACCATTGACAGTGAGAGACTGAACGACAACTACAAGAATTTGATTAAAAAATATTACTAGGAACTAACTTGTAGAGAGATTGCTGCTCCAGAGGTTGCACCGATGTCATAACCAAAAAGGAGACCACCCAATGCAGGGAACAAGAACCTAGGTTCCGAAGAATGATCCATCAGTAATAGAAAGCTGAAATCTCAATAACTTTGTGATTTCCACTTTGTTGAATCATGCACCGTATGAATACTCCAAGTCCACAGTTCAACATGGAAAACTCGTGTACCCAAAATTAAAAAAAAATTTTCCCACCCAAGGGAATATGGCTCAATACTTGGTACAACATAAGGGAGCACGATGTTAAATCATGGGGCATGTTTACTCCAATGCAAAATTAAACATGTTAATTGCATTAGTCACCTACAGCACTAGACACCCTAAAAGAGGGTGCTACAGGTAAGATCAACCGAACAATTTACTAGTGAGAATACAATGGAACAGGTTAAATTCTCAAACTAGGTGGACTCAACCACGCAATGTGGAGATTGAATACAGAGCATCCTAATTCGACCAAACGCCTATCCAGATTACTCCCCAAATGCGCATACTGGAGTGATTGGCCGATAAATATCTTACGGGAGGACGACGGAGAGCCACGAGAACGTCTCATCCTCCTCCGCCGCCGCGCCACGCCCGGCATCGCCCTCGCCCTGCGCTTGGGTACGTACCTGCGCACCCACCTCCATTCCGTCAGACCACCACAACCGGAGTTCTCCCCTCCCCAGAATAGCAGGGGATACACACGAAAGCTAAGTTTAGCTGCGGCGGAAATGGGGTCGGGCGACGTACGCGGAGCCTGGGGTGTCCCCCGGAGGCGGGGCGGAGGAGCGGATGCGGGTCGGAGGCCTCCGACACGTTCAAGGCGTGCGCTTCCATCTTCGACGCCCAGCTTTGGGCGGAAGGGGAGTGAAGTCGTCGGCGGTGGCGGCTGCAGGGTAGTAGCGTGTAGTCACGCGCTGCGGTGACTGCGCAGAGGGGAGCGGGGAGCAGGCCCCAGGCCATCGCCATGGTTTGGCGCAGTAGACCTTCAGAGCTACGAGGCGTGGCCCTCTGCACGTGCGTCCGAGTAGATCAAATAAAACCCGCAACGCAATCAAGATTACTACACCGAATTATTTTATCTAGTTTTTAGTACTTACCACGTTTATTTTGTTTCATCACTAACAATGCAATCAACAAATGACAAAATTGAATTTCATAAAATTGGCAGGGGCCGCGCGAACGCGTACCCCCTCTACCACAAATTATGACGTCCACTCTCCCACTTGGGGAGATGGTAAGCCAGCGCACCCGCCAAGTGCAATGCGGGCCACTGACCTAGGCCACGAGCTTTGTTGATCGCCCGTCGACCCCGTCCAGGTAAGTATGGAGCAACGGTGCACCGAGGGCTAATTTTGTAGGGAGAGCTCCCCAAGTAACTGCTCTAGTCTGGCGATGCGGTACTAAACACAGAACTCCCAAACAGACTCGGGCGGCTCCGCTGCGGACCTGCAGTTGGAGTCCTTGTGGGCTCCGATTCTTTTCGTATGGGCCGTTTCTTTCGTGAGAGGAACACGAATCGGGCACGAGATTAGTATCCATAACGGGCTACTACTGGTCCCTGGATTCTGGACTAGTTGGAAAATGCAGGGAAATTTTGGTCTGGTTTGGTACCAAAGCACATGCTAATCCACCCGTTATGGACTTGTATAAATGGATCGTTAAGAACTAATAAAACTTTAGTATGGGGATATTGCGATCGATTGCTGAAAAGCAATCAGAGTCTTTCATCCTTTTTTTTTTGAAATGTAATCGATTGCTGATATTGCGAGTTGACTGACTGTTGCATATGCGCCCGTAATTTTTTTTAGGTAGCTGATGAAGCTTCGCAGTACACAACGGACGGCATTCCTCCGTCATTCACCGCAACTTGCCAACTTGCTCTAAATTAACACTACACGCCGGATATCCTCGCGGAGAAATGTGCATCCGTGGGAGTAGTGCGAGTACGCACTAGCAATATGTGATCCAAAAAAAAGACAAAAAAAATTATAATAACTTCGTCGGATTTCATATTCACCATATGCTCCCTCACAAACAATAGACAACCAAGCACTCGGAGGCAGCAATCACAATGCCCGTGTCTAGTCAGAAAATGAAAAAAAAGAAAAAAAACAGACAGCTCCCTACATCGTTTTGGACTGGTTGCGCAGATTCTTCTCTCCGTTTGTTATTGTTACACAAAAAATCTAGTATAATCAATGGTTGGCCTTCGGACGGTACGATTCGCCGCCGGTATGGTGGGCGGGGCCGGTGGGTTGGTTGGTGGGTCAAACAAAGGCAATCATCAGTCGCCTGTCAAACCAGCCGGCCGGCGAGACGGTCAGTGCGCCGCGGCGCCGGCGGCGCGCGCGCTGCAGCGGCGCTGGCAGAAGTTAGGTACACGGTCCATGCACTGGTAGACCGGCGGGTCGACGCTGAGGCTGGACCTGACGCAGTCCCTGCAGGCCGGGTGGCACCCGCGGGGCGCCGCGTCCAGGCACTGGCACCGCGGCGGCGCCGACTTGGTGCACCCGCCACAGCTGTCGCAGCACGGCCACGCCCTCGCCGCCGGCCTCCCCGCCGCCGCGAGCTCCCCTCCTCCGGCTCCTCCACCCTGTCCGCCGTTCCCGGCAACTGCAACCAAGAGAACCATTCCCGCTCGGTGAGGTAGCTCCACAACGATGACGGACCGAACAAATCTGAGCAACGATGGACTTGGTGAAAGGAAACGGAACCGGACTTTGAGCAATTACCTTTGGGTTGGACGTGGGAGTGGGGGTGGTGGTGGCGGTGGTGCCTGTTGCTGGACTGGGCGACGATGGCGAGGAGAGCGAATGCGAGGAAGAACACTTGGGTTCTCATCGCTGCTGCTCTTCAGCTGCAAGAACTTGTGTGGCAACTGAACTGACAGATCTCCTCCTCTTCTCTGGTTGTTTGCGTTCCTCTGCTTCGAAAGTTCTCTGTTTCTCTGTACGCGGCTAATAGAAGAAGCCCTCCTCGTTTATAGATAGAGATCGAGGGCAGCAGCACAAGCACAAAGCCGTGTGCCCCGGCGTCCCTGTTCGCCCACCGATAATAAGCGCGCAAGTGGGAAATAGATAAAAGAGCGATTTGCGGAAGGGCCCCTGGCCTCTACCAGAATCGTGGTGTTGTCTCCTTTTTCCTCCGTCCACGGAGCAGTGAGACAGACGGAGGAGTTGCATCCGATTCGTAGATAGAAAAGGGGTCCAAAACGCGATAATACGAGGGTCAGCGCGCAAAAGCGTCCAGATTGATAAGTCGTCCGTCGCGGTCTCTTCACATGCGGAAATGAGTCACCGGCGTCCGGCGATAAGGTCCATGGCCAAATGGGTTCGACATGCCCGGATCCCCTGCGCAGTCAGCCTGGCCACACGTACTTCATTTGCTTCGTTCGTGCCAGGGACAGCAGAGCAACATGTATATCCTGCCTGCGCGCAGAGGATCCTCAGAGCTCAGGACCGCGGCGACGAGAAGATGTGGGATACATGGAAAGGATATGGACGGCCACGTATGCACGCTCTTGCGATTGGTACGTCTGCTTCTTCCACTGTATCCGTACCTGCTTATCTCTTGCTTTACTTTCCTCTCAGAGGATAATCTTTTTGCTTTTTATATTGTCCTTTTGCCAAATATGGTGCCGCATTGACCTTTTTTTTTTTTCCAAAAACTAAGAGTATAGTAATACATTGATGACTTGCCATCGAGAGGTTGGAAATGGAACTCTCGCACGATTGTTGGAGGGATATGCTTTGGCACGATTTTATTCCAAAGTTGCGGAACCTTTTCGTTTTTTGATCACGTTGTTTCGTACTGCTACAGAGACTAATCAAGCAGTCAGATATTGTTTTTTCTCAAAGCTAGTTTGCCCGAGTGGTTAAGGGGGAAGACTTGAGATATTCTGCACTGAAGTGCACGTGGATTCGAACCCCACAGCCAGCAAATTTGAAAGTTTGCCGACTTTGCCCTATTTGATAAAAATATAAATACCTTGTGGCTATTTTTTTCCCCTCCAGTTATTAGCAGCTGCAGTTTTTTTTAAAAAAAATTATTATTTTTGGAACAAACTATTGATTAGTGTATGTCATGGTTCGATCATCGTCCTCACTGATACGAACCTTTTACCGTGCATGACAAACATGACTGCAATGTTTCCAACATTGGCTCGAGCAGGGACTGGAATGTGCTGCTTTCGTTCCAATCGTGCATTAGTGTCTCAGTTCTCAAATGGATCATCGTTTTCATGTTTGTCATGTCCGGTAAAAGATATCAATGCCGACCATGCAAGGGAGAGTTGTAGTACTCGGCTGGGACCAATAGTGCTTTTACAAGTAATTATAATATGCAGAAAAAAGGAAATGTATATCCAGCATTACAAAAAGGATTGTGAAAATAGCAGGTAACTCGAGCAAATCCACAGATACAGACAGTCTGAATGCCCGTACAGGTACAACATCACGTAATTGTGTGTCATCAAGCATGTCCTTCCTTGGGCACACCGTATTCTTGGACGAGCTTTGTAATGAGCACCATAAGGTCTACAAGCGCGCTGAACGATGCTCGCAGAAACCGGGCCTCTATTGCTTCAAAGTGCCTGAATTCAAATCAATAAAAAATACTACCTCAATCTTAAAAACGTCATGCATCATCCAACAAAAATGTTAGAGATGTCGGAATACTAACACGACAAGCTTGCAACCGGAAACAGCCATCTCCCTCTTGACCTTATCAGGCTGCAACTGCAATGCAAAGCCACCATGCACAAGTTATGAACAAATATACAACCTTATTATGGCTTATTAGGGGTAAATGAAAAGCAGACGATCTCTTTGTTAAAATGTACCATGACTAACCTCTTTGTCAACAGCTAGCGTTTTGTAGACAATTGATGCATGTTCCTCAGACCCATAATCAACTTCAAAGTCACTGCCAATAAACAAATGTTAATCCTGCATCCTATCCAGAATTTGGTGACAGCAGAAGCGAAACTGCAAGTCCTGTACGAAAGGCATCGTTACAACTTTTAGATAAATGCATGTCAATTCTTAGAAGAGCAAGGTGGTGTGGTGAAGAAACAATCTGTACTTCACTGTCAAACTAGAGCGACGAACAACCAATTATCACAAGTTTCCATTACTTCAGCAAGAAGCATTCATTTAGGAAAAAATAACAAGGCATCAGAACATAAAGTCAAATAACTAACTCTCCAGTGAAGCTTCCTAAAATACATCTCCCATTCGTGAATTCACGTTATAATCTGAAATCCTGCATTACTGATTGACTAGGAATCCTAATCTAACTGGCTGCTGCAAGTGAACTTGCATCTAGCAAACCATACCAAGCAAGTATCCTCCATGAGCAATTGCCCCTGCTATTTCGCTTCAAGTAAATATATTAAAATTTTAATATGATGATGCGCACTAGAACACTTGATTATGTATTTGATATAGTTTCTTACGTCTAAAAGAGAAATGTGATGCACCAAAGTAAGGCCTACTTCTCCAAGGCAATATGTCGAACACAAAGCAGACATACGCGAGTAACACGAGGATCCGCACTAACTGACCAAAACCAACAGCCGATAGGGAACATGGAACGTCATTCGCCAATAGATGAACAAGAAACAAGCTAAGCACACACGAGCAATCAAAAAATAAAAATAATAGGCTACGATAACATGGAGATTTCACAGCGAGCGACACAAGCTCACCAATGCATTAGTTAAGAGATTCTAAAAGGCCAGACGGAGTGAGTCACCATTTGAAGTCCCAGCCGGTGGAAGATGCGGTGGACGCGGGAGCAGCCATCGCGACCGCTTCACGCGCTGGTCAGCCGCCTGGCGCCTGGGGGTGGCGCGCCAAGCTGCAGAGATGGCGAGACGGGTCAAAGCCTCAACGGAGAGTCGGAGACTCACAGGTAGTCAAATCTGCGAGCCAATAGACAGCTGAAGCCTGTGGATTCGCGGGTTGCCACGCAGCCCGCCGCTCGCCGTCCACCCAGAGCGCCGCCCCGCCAGCCGCACGGGTCGTCGCCTGCGCCGTCGCTCTGCTTCCTTCCTACTCTCTCTCTCTCTCTCTCTCTCTCTCTCTCTATTTTTTTCCCTGAAATTTTTTTAGCTGTGGCATGGAGGACCTTGGGCCTAAGACCTTATTTCGGCAAGTCGTTTGGTGGGCTGAAACTGTAGGCCTCTGCTTGTTTTTTTTTAGGGTGCCTCGGAAGGCAGCCTCTGTTTGTTTTCCTCTCGGTATATGCGCTCAGACCAGACCATGAGAGAATCCAATGCCAAATGAATTTGCAGTTCAACAGTAATAAAAACTCATACGAGCATTGGTAAGAACCCGATTGTCACCTTGCATCTTCTATTCCAATTGGAACTGGATACGAAATTATCAATGAAATACTCCAATTCAGCAGTGCTACATGCACGTATAAGCAGCATACTTGCCTATGATACATAAGCAGCAGTGGCATAGTGCATGTTTCCTCGGCAACAAACCAGGTGCTGGCATTAGGTTATCTCAGTAAAAGAAAACAATAGTGACAACACAAAAAGGGGCAAAAAAGGACCGTGTACATGTAACCGTGGTAGAAATTCTACATTCACCGGACCAATCATACCAAGTAGCAAAACAAAAGGCTTATACAGTCAACTATAACGGATATATCTCACACCAATATCAACACCGCAGTCACGCCTGAACTCAAACTGATGATCGATAAACTACAGAATGGACGTAACCATGGATCAACATAAGCATGTACAGAAAAAAGTGATTTGGATTGAAAATTGCAATCTCATCGCATCTACCATATCCTTGTGCTAGCAACCTAGGGCCACGGCCTCTTTTGGAGTAGTAGTGGCATTGGTGGCACCAGCAGTGACACCCTCTTTTGGTGTAGAGGTCACACGAAGGATTGCTTGGGCACTTAAGACGGAAAGCTTAGATTGACAGAAGGCCTCCCATGATTCAGCAGCATCGGGTGAGTCAGAAAGTGTGGCATCATTTTCTCCAGAAGTTGAGGCCTGAGACTTCTCATAGAATACCTGTAGCTCCAGTGCAAGGCTACGGGCAGCCTCCCTTGATTCAGGAAGCTGGTCACTTAGTTGGGTTGCTGCAATCTGGATGAGCTTATCCATCCCATATTCTTTGATACCCTCCACATCCTGCACAAAACGAAAAGATCATCATTGTAAAACAATCATAACTAATAATATACATGTGCGCAGAACATCAAACAACAGTAGCAGCATGTTGACACATAACACACAAAAAAGTTAACATATCAGCCTCCATTTGCCACTAGAATTAGTAGAGGATGGTGCAAATATCTCTGAAAATATAAACTACAGCTAAATATGTACATGTTGTCTTCACATTTCCAAACCATAAAGCCCCTAACACATTTTGTATTGGCTATGCATCAGCAACTCTTGTGATAAAAAGGCTTTCAAGGTTCCAAACGTGCATACATGTTGCTAAAAGATAAAGTGAAAAAAAATCATCTGATAAAAATTGGAGCTATACTATAAAGAAGACTATGAAAACAGTGTACTAGCACACAATGGGTTCCAATTTTCATACTAAATTATGCATCTGTCATATCACATAAACAAGCTGCAAGCAGTATTGAATTTATATTCACCCAATCATAGGTTGCTTTGGCCCAAAGACAGTCACAAATAAAATTCAGGTCAGACATCCACTTACAAGGCGAGGTACACTCTTGCTAAAGCATACTGATGCTTTTGCTCGAATTCGTGGATTCCTGTTTTTGAGGTATGGCTGCATTCTGGGTAATAGCAACACAGGGGAGATCCAACTTGTCATTGACAAAAGAGCAGCCTCAGCAGCTTCACAAACAAAACGCTTATCTTGTGACGCTTTTAGAAACAGCTGCACCAGCTGTCAACACATTTGAAAGCAAATATATTTTAAGAGACAACAATGCATATATAATTCTAAATAGTGCATTTGTGAATAGCAATACAGACCAGCAGATCAATAGAGTCAACCATTAGGTCACCATAGGCCTTAAAGATGTCAGCACATGTCATTAGTGCAGTTTTGCAGACAGCACTCCTTGGGTTCTTTATGGATTTGACAATAAGAGGAACTAGAGGCCCCCTGAAATTCAAACAATTCATAGCGATAAATAATCAAAGGGATGGCATACAGTTTTGTCGCATCAGTAGCAGGGAAGTGGTGTCAGAAGAAATAAAAATGTCTGCCCATTAAAAAAAGATCACTTCAAGTGCCAATGTCAGCAAACGACTTACAACAGCTCCTGCAATGTTTCCTTGTGATATTTTGCTAACTGACGAACATTGTTGAGAGCTTCACATGTCATAACCCAATCCTTGGAATCCAGCCTTTTAACTAAGGTCTGTTCCAGAAAACATATATATAGAATGATAAGTCTCGAGCTTAGCTAGAACCAAAAAAATTCAATCCCACCGCAAACAATCGTGAATAAGTAAATTAGCAACATACACTGAGAGTTGCATCAGCATCTGGGAGATCTATCAGATTCTCAGAGTCAATGTACTCTACATCTATAATTGCAGTCTCATTTCCATTAGTCACAGCAGCATCAGGGCATGCAGGACGGGTGTTCTCTTCCTTGTCAACACATTTGGTGCCATTTGAGACAGGCCGATTGGTGCAGGACTTCACAGAACTTTCTTTCCCTTTCTCCAGGTCCGGTGATTGAGAAATATTGAGATCCTTCAAAGTGGTTGCTGACATATTCACAACCTGCATTATGAGCCCATACAAAAGGAGTGAAAAAAAACATGAAGGACCTAAGGTGGTTTTTTGTTTGCCCCATGGTAACGTCAACGGCAACGTGACACATTCACACCCTATTAGTGGTGGCCTAGAATCAATAATGCTACATCTACTTATGTGCTGTACGTAAGTGTAGCAGAGCTCCTAGAAAGATGAGTTCTCAACCAGATTAAAATATTTCGCAATTCCTCCCTCCGTATTATAGTTCAATCCCGCCCTCAATCCCGATCGAATCGAATCCTCCTTGGCTGCAGAGGTGGGCACTGAACGTCGTGGATCTGATGGCCATCTGCGCTTGGCCGCCCGAACGTCGTGGATCTCGACCCGTGTGACTTGCTCGAGTTAGAGAAGGGAGAGGGAGAGAGGGAGGAGAGGAAGAGAGGAGGGGAGGGAGAGGGAGCGGGGGAGGAGCGGAGGGAGGGAAAGGGAGAGCCAGACCTCACTGGCGTGAGGGCGCACCGTCCTTCAGCCGCGTCGCGCCGTCGCCGGAGTCGCTCGAACGATTCGCTCGGAAACTGTTCACAATGTGAATGGATTACGGAGATCGAGATCCTAGCGAAGCTTAGCCCACGCCCAAATCCGAGAGTGCGAGAAATGACGCCGCAGGAGGGGAACGCGAGATCGCGAGTGAGAAACAGGGATGCAGGAGGTACCTGAGACGAGGTCGAGCGGCGGCGCGACGGACGGAGGGCAGCAGCTCGTTCCCCCAGTCTCGCTCGCAGCGCTGCGCAGGCGGCAGCGTCTTCTGCTCACCGTGCGCTGGAGCGCGTCAGTTATACGACGGTGTCCTGTTGCTCTTGCTGTTGCTGCTCTGCTGAGCTCTGGACTTGGCCTGCGAGAATTGCATTTGAGGACCTGAATAATTCTGATATCATATCCTTGTCATCTAGCGTATGTCACCATGTATATATCCTTCTCCAGCATTTTGTAAGATGGCATAAATACGCGAATTCAACATGACGATAACTGCAAAAATGATAATCATCTAGGGCCCATACACAGAGCCTTCATTGGATTCCAAAAATAATACAGCAATAATTAAGGGGATTCCATCATTATCAATCCATCTGAAGATCTGATGTGCTGGCCCAATTTGAAAAATCGAAGATCTCGGAGGAGGGATTAACGGGGGGTGTGGTTGACGGTTGGTGGTACAAGTCCACCACGAGAGCGACCCCGCTGCTCGCTCGAAAATCAGTGTGGACCCTTCACTACAATAACTACAACGTCTCGGGCGGAGGAAATGAGGAGCTGGCCGGCCGTTTCGACGCCGGCGGCGAGGTTGACGTCTGATGCCATGCCGGCGGCCTGGTAGTCTGAGTCGTCCGTGCCGACCCCGAGTGGGAAGCAAAACCAGCCCAGTCCAACAATTCATTAAGGCTCAAGGCAATACAACCCCGTCCCAGCCTGTCTAACACGATCCTATCATACTCTCTTACCGGGCCGTAGCCCAACTACACATCGAAAACCCTAATCGCCAAAATGGACGGCCGAGGCGTCGTCAAGCCCCGCGATGCCCCACATCCAACGCTTCACATCGCTCTGAACTCGCTGTTATAAATTGGCCGTCCGGCAGCACGCCTATCGCCGCCGCCTCCATTCGCCACTTCTTTCGTCATCCACCTCACCGCCGCCCCGCTCGCTTGCTCCAGCAAGACGTCGGCGGAATGGTACGCTCCTCACCCTGCTTCGGTGGCGATCTCCTGGCCGCGCTCGGCACGGGATACCTACCTTCCTCACGAAACTCGGGGCTAGTTTCCGCTGCTGTTTGATCGAGCGATCCTAATTATCCTTTGCTAATTGACGGTTCTTACAGGCTCCGAAGAGAGGCGGCAGGGCGCCGGTCCCGGCGAAGAAGAAGGCGGTAGGTCGCTGGTTCCTGAAATCCACGCGCACGCACTGGAACTTCTCTCTTGTTCTTTTATCTGATTTGGTGGCGTTGATTCGTGCAGGAGAAGGTGACGAACCCGCTGTTCGAGAAGAGGCCGAAGCAGTTCGGTATCGGTGGCGCTTTGCCGCCCAAGAAGGACCTCCACCGCTTCGTCAAGTGGCCCAAGGTCGTGCGCATCCAGCGCCAGCGCCGCATCCTGAAGCAGAGGCTCAAGGTGCCCCCGGCACTGAATCAGTTCACCCGTACCCTCGACAAGAACCTTGGTACGCCCTCGGGCCATTCGTAGTCCGTAGTCACGACTTGTTTGGCGGATCATTTCTGTCATAGATTTAAGGTCACTGATGCAATTGCTGAATTTTACTGAGTGCTTTGCCTCTACAGCTTTCTGCTGTGTACTTCAGTTTTAAAGTACATTTTGGCAGTCATAACCATCATATAGTCTAGTACAGAAAATATAGTTATAAAAAATCATAATTGTAGTGTTTTATTGTAGCATTTGAATATTTTAAAGTATGCTGGTTGAATTTAAAAGAGAATTGAGTTTAAGTGGTGGCAAGTTATTTTTTATTGGTACATATCTCCACATTACAGTCAATCCTAAATTTACCTTACAAGCAAGTGTGTCAAACTAGATTTCAGTAAAATGGATATTCCTTTTACTTGTGAATCCCTGATAAACCAAACCTTCATTCCCTGTCCTTTGGACACTATTTCATGTAATCACAATGAATTGATTTCCCAAACCGTCCAGTACTTTGGGCTCACAGTCTCAAACACATCAAGAAAGTGAAACTAACTTGATCAACATTGATACCGTAATGTACAAGGCTGTAAATTGCATTAAATCAATGTTTTGGTCTTGTTAATTGTTAAAAACTTAATGTGTTTAATTTTTTACTTCAGCAACAAATTTGTTCAAGATGCTTCTGAAGTACCGCCCTGAGGACAAAGCTGCCAAGAAGGAGAGGCTGTTGAAAAGGGCTCAGGCTGAAAACGAAGGGAAGACAGTTGAGGCAAAGAAACCCATTGTTGTCAAGTATGGCCTCAACCATGTGACCTATCTCATTGAGCAGGTACGTGCATTTGATTCTTGCATCTGTTTACTCAGGTAACCTGTCACAGAGTTGTGTTTGAGAGATGTTCTATTCTGCTTATTCACATCAAAATTCATTATTATGCAGAGCAAGGCCCAGCTGGTTGTCATAGCTCATGATGTTGACCCCATCGAACTTGTTGTGTGGCTCCCAGCTCTTTGCAGGAAAATGGAGGTTCCATACTGCATTGTCAAGGGAAAAGCACGCCTTGGATCGGTATTATAATCAATTTGGTCTATCTATTGCTTGTTGCTTGTTATTAGGAATGCCAAAAGTGCTGGCAAGAAATTGAAGTTGACAAACTGTTTGTTGTAGGTCGTCCACAAGAAGACTGCATCTGTCCTGTGCCTCACCACGGTCAAGAACGAGGACAAACTTGAATTTAGCAAGATCCTGGAGGCTATTAAGGTAGGAAATTGTCGAGATCTCTGTGTCATATTTCTTGCATTTGACTTGCGTACTGACTTGAACTTGATTCACTCCTAGGCGAACTTCAATGACAAGTATGATGAGGTCAGGAAGAAGTGGGGCGGTGGTATCATGGGCTCGAAATCCCAGGCGAAAACCCGGGCCAGGGAAAAGCTGCTTGCGAAGGAGGCTGCGCAGCGGATGACCTAAATTGGATTGTTAAAACTTATTATCTTGTACTTGTCCCTATCAGTGTGCGGTTGCCCCTCTAGTGTTGAGAATTTTGTTAGAAAGAAACCGTATAAGAATTCAGAAATTTTTGTTCATTGCTGGTTAACGTTGATATGACTCATGTTGCATATTTGTTGTTGCACAATCTGCTCGATATTATTTTGCCGAGCGTGCTCCCGCTGTTATTTCTCAACTCATTTGATCTAGTTCAGTGAGGTGGATGTCGACTGGAGCAAGTATTTTAGGTGTAAGTGACTTCTCTGCACAAACTACAAATGTACATTGGAGGAGCGTCCACCCCAGTTAACTCTAGCCTGGAGGTCCATTTCATCGTGGGTTAACATTGAGGCTGAATAGTGATTGAGGAGGTTAACCGAACCAGCCCTAACAGTAGGACCTGATCAAGCTGAACCCTTGAGCAGGCTACCCAAAGTAGGACCTGTCCGTCCTCGCCTCCAGCTCCAGACTTTGCAGAGATGGATGATGCCAAAGGGTCATCAGTGCGGTGCCGCCACGAATGCCAAACGCTTTACACAACGAGGTGGTTTATGCGCGCCTCTCGACGGCGGCCTCGAGGCACCTCGACGTGTATGTACAACTCCTGGCATGCCTCCTCGGTCGACGGTGCCGTCGAACAACACGTACTGCACTGCAGGTCGGCGAGCAGCTTGGGCCGGTCTCCGCCCCGCAGGATCACCACCGTGTACCGCCGCTCCGAGCAGTCCATGACCACCAGCTTGCAGTTGCAGGCCCCCACCTGGGCCTCCTCGCCTCCTTCGAATCCCTGGGCAGCCGGCCCGCGTCGCGGACGGCGTGCCCGGTGGCCGCTCGTCGGTGACCAACCGGCGCCGGCGGCGTGCTTGTCGTGCGTCCACACCTCGATCGGCTTGACGATGTTGCAGCGCTGGGAGGCCACCCCCCGCCGCACACCTCGGAGAGGAGGTCCGGGCGGCCGGGCCGGTCGGTGCCCGTCAGCTCGTCTCGATCGCATTGCTCTCAATCACTCCATCTACCGACGGACGCATGTAATGTAACAGAACGCTAACTATTCAGGCACATTCATTCCACGACACAACTGGTCAACAACTACAAGCAGATAACGATCCACACTAGGTCGACACGACGACATGCACATTACTGTATACTACAGTACACCCTTTTATCTAGACGCTTACTACCTAGCTGACGGATTTGATTTGATGATTAACTACCTAATTAGGAGGCGGCGCACTCGATGTCGCCGGCGGACTTGACGTCGCCAACCCTGGCGGCGCCCTTGACCGTCTTGTACGATGATCTGGCGGCGACGAACACGTAGAACGCGAGGTTGACGGCGCCGATGCAGGCGAGCAGCCAGTAGAAGAGGTCGAGCCTGCTCTGGTTGAGGTCCTTGGCGAACCATCCCGCGCGCCCGCTGCGGGAGCTGACGCGGTCGGCCGCCGTGATCACCAGGCTGCTGAGGAAGCTGCCGGCGCCGATGACGCTGAGGTACAGCCCGATTCCCAGGCTGCGCATGCTGTCCGGGACCTGGTCGTAGAAGTACTCCTGCAGGCCCACCAGCGCGAACCCGTCGGCCACGCCCATCAGCACGAACTGCGGCGCTAGCCAGGACACGGGCGCCGGGCCCGCCGCCGGGGACCGCAGGAGGCGCCGCCGCTCCACCGCCGCCGCCACGCCCATGGCCACGATCGCCACAGCCATGCCGACGCCGATGCGCCGCAGGATGCTGAGCCCGCGCTCGCCGCCCGTCGCGCGGCGCAGGTACGGCACCAGGACCTTGTCGTACAGCGCCACGGTGGCGATCATGGCGACGGCGGACAGCGCGAAGACGGACGCCGGCGGGAGCACGAAGTGGGAGCCCAGACGGCGGTCCATCACGCTCCCCTGCTTGATGAAGAAGGTGGACACCTGCGCCGCCATCATGCCGAAGGCCAGCGTCGCCACCCAGATGGGCACCATAGCCAGCACCAGCTTCGTCTCCTCCACCTGCGTCACCGTCGCCAGTCTCCACGGCCCGCCGCGCACCTCGTACTCCACTATGGCAGCCTTGTCAAGGAACCTACAGCCACGTCACGTTCAGCAGTCTAACGACGCGCCATCAAACAGCAGCATTTACTTCTCAAATTAAAACCGGATAAACTAGAATTGCAATCACTAGTCACCAGCCACTAGTGCATACTGATTGCTACAACACGACATTGCTTTGTGGATTGTGCAAAGAAAAGACCGGCCTGTTGGAGGGGGCAGAAAGCAACGTGAGTTCTCACCTAAGCTGATCCGTATGGCAAAGCAGCCTCTTCTTGATGTTCTGCGGCTTCACCTCGTACAGCTCGCCGGCGTCGGCCGGCAGCTCCAGGTGCCTCTTCCTCAGGGCGGCGACGACGACCTGCAGCAGCGGCGTCAGCGGGCTTCCCTCTGGCACCCTGTACCGGTAGGTCCGCCAGCCGGCGAGGAAGACGACGAGCGAGGCAGCCATGATCCCGGCGAGCACGACGCTGGCGGCGCCCCAGCCGACCCGCTCCTGCGCGTACACGATGGCCGTGACGCCGAGCAGGACGCCCGCGCACAGCGCGCAGTTCCACCAGTTGAAGAAGGACATCTTCTGGACCCGCTCCGCCGCGTGGCCCTCGTCGAACTGGTCGGCGCCGAAGCTCTCCAGCGCCGGCTTGTGCCCGCCGGTGCCGACGGATACCAGGTATATGCCCACGAAGAACAGAGTCTCGTGAAGGTGAAGCGAGTGGTCGGGCTTCAGTCTCGGCGCCAGCTGCGCCGTCGCCAGAACGATCAAACCCTGCAACAGATCGAAGGGGGTGAGAATCTGATCGTCAGCTCTGAGAAATGCCACGACACCGACACGACAAAAAGGGGCCGGCCGGCCGGGAGCTCACCAGGAGGTAGACGATGGTGGAGAAGACGACGGTGGAGAACCGGCCGAGATAGCCGTCGGCGACGAAGCCGCCAAGCAGGGGCATCAGCGTGGTGACGCTCATCCAGTAGTTGGAGTTCTTCGCCGCCACCTTCAGGTCCTCTTTCAGCACCTTCGTGAGGTAGATTATCAGACTCGTCGCTATCCCGAAATAGCTCAACCTCTCACTGAACTCAATCACTTCATTGCCACATAAGAAAGAAGAATCCATTATTAGGACAAATTAAAAGGAATTAAATCCTGACCAAACATTCTGGGGAACGAAGAAACCCGAACATCAAACAAGGATGCAGAAAACTACTACTACACTGAATAACTAACTGGTAATGCATAAACCTGAACAAGATAGTAATAGAGGTCACTCACAGATGATGAACATTGCGGCCTTCCACGACCCCGTGGCGGCCCGGAAGGGTGGCCTCCCGCGGTGATCCACGGACGAGTCATTCACCCATTCTTCCCCGGCGGCGTCGTTCATCTCCGTGGCACCACCACCACCAACCCCTAAACCTTTCTCCATGGCAGCAACAGCAACGAAATCCTCCGATTCCAATCTAGAGGTCCACTTTCTTTGCCACAAAGAGGAGGACGATGAGATCTAGCTTTAGCAGTGGAACAACAACAGGATTGTTCTTGGTCTTGTTTTGAGGCCGGCAAGGGGGCGTTATATAAGCCTCTGTGTGGGGTATGACATGAGCGAGCAGTGGAGTGGAGAAATGGCAGAATGGGGAAAGGAAAAGGTGTGAGGAGGCGGGCGCTCACAATTGCGGCTCCCGGTGGTCTCCGTTGGGGAAATTGATGGGCTCGAATCGAATCAAGGAAAGGCAGGGGTCCTAATTGTTTTTTAAAAGGCGAATCCATGGAAGGAATTAAGTAGTAGCAGAACTTTTTTAATGGCGAATTAGTATAGTACATAAAGAGCTGGTATATTTCTGGGTGTGGCTGTGTTCACAAGCAAGTCTGCAAGTGGAGTTAGACGCCATATAGTTTTAATTACCAGCTCTGTCCCAAAATAGTTACTATTGTTTTGAGTTTAAAAATCATGTTTTATGCAAATATTATCAATTTTTGTTATGACTTTTGTATCGTTAGAGATATTTTAGTACTAATGATTTACTCCCTTTATTTTTTTTCACCGTTGACTTTGACCAATAACTTTGACCATTCGTCTTATTCAAAAAAGTATGAAAAATATTAAATATTTGTTAGGATTTAATTTATTATTGAAGGTTTTGAATCTTAATTTTTAATTATACATATTTAAACTAATTTTTTAAATAAGACGAACGGTTAAAAATTTTAGTCAAAGTCAATAGCGACGAGTAAGAAGAACGGAGGGAGTATTTGTTATATAAAAGATAAAATAAGACAAACATGATATTAAAAGTCAAAAACACCTACTTTCTTAGGACAGAGGCACTAGTACTTCAGTTCTCACACAGTCAACTCGAAGCAAATGGGCTAGTGATTTATTATGAACACTAGTACAAGAAAGCTGCCTCATAAAGACCTGCATTTCATACATGCCAAATATCTCCTGCCTGTCTTGATAATAATTGTTAGACATTTGTAATTGTTAAGGTCCTTCCTTAATCACAAAAATGCCTCTCAATCTATTACTACTTCGTATAAATAGAGGATGCCCCATGTATGTCAGCAGCGTTGCTGGCACCCGGCAGGCAGCGCCTCCCTGATGGGCGTGGCCATGCGCTCGGCCATGGCGGCGGCAGCGGACGCGGTAGCTGACGATAACGTTGTCGCCTACACCGGATCGCCGGATCTCGGTTTCTTCCTGCATTCTGGGCTTCTGGCCGTGGCCGAGAGCAAAAGTCAATAGAGCTCCAAACGCATGGCATCAGCAAGCAGGTTACGCTCCCAAACGGACACGCCACTGCGCATGGCTGGATACGGGTCGCAGTCGCGGAGTAGGGTGTGTTGACGCCGGGCGGGTATCCGATGGCCTGGTTCAAACATCCTACAACACCTGAAACTGAAATCCAAGCTTTGAAGGTGAAGTCAACTCATGCTCAAGTATCAAATGTACTGCAGACAAATGCATATACCATATATATAAATAATGCCAGTACTCTCAATATGTATATTAATATCAAAATTTAATGTTATTAGATAGCACATCATGCATTATATTTTCATAGTATATGGTCATTTGGTATCGTCAATATTAATAGCGCATTTTCTGTTTTTTTACAAAAATTGATCAAACATAAATAGTAAGTTTGATTTTCTGATCACTAATTCTAAAAGCAATCTTTTCAGGATAGAGAGCGTTGTTCCAAAGGTTTTGGTCAATAATCTTTTCTAAAGTTCAAATAAAAAATATGTATAAAAGTAAATAATGTTAGGTTTATTAAAGAGTTAGTACATATTATGACCAAAAATAAATATATTTAAGTATGATGGAAAAAGTATTTTTTTTCCCCCTTAGTTGTTCAATCTACAAGGCTATTGTAACAAGAAGGGTCAATAATGGCCAATAAGTAGTTCTGATAGTGCATTCTAACCAACACATTCATATTCCTGAATAAGTATATGTCCTAGGTAGCCCATATCTTGGGGTCAAAAGTTAATTTTACTGGTTTACGACAAGCACTGCCATCGGAATGTACTTGTGGATGGCGCTGATCGGACCAAGAGATATATTCAGATCGGTGTAATCATTAGCGTAAAAGTGATTCGAGCTAAACGGGCAGTAACCTTTCTACCCTTGCCTTTAGTAACCAAGTCAAGAACAATAATGCTTGGTTCCGCTATAGCCAATTTTTACCTGAAAACCATAACAGTAGTAATAGCAAACCCCAAGACCAGCGCTGCTTAGAAAGCTTCGGTATGGTCTTTAAACGGAAAATAATTGTGTGGCACCGATGCTACATAGCATAGGGTCTTAACATTGGGTCACGTATATATTTCATCATTAATGAAAAGCTCAAAAAGCAGTTAACATCAGTATCTAGTGTTAAAAGTCTGATACCAATATTATCAACAGTTAATGTAGACAACCCCGGATTTTCCCAAAAGTTTACCGATCTCCTGTAGTGCTGAGAAGATCTTCGAAACAATATTATGGACAGAAATTTTGAGAGGAAAAAAAAAAGAGAGGAAAGGTTGCTCCAGTACAAATTGTCGGAGGACCTACGATCAAAGTGCTGAAGAAGTGGAGCACAACGGTTTTCAGTATCAGATGACAACTTTTGATGATGTGCCATTCGTCTGTCAATCGCAGATAATCACATCCATAGTTAAAACCGAGTTAATTAATCCACAGTGCACACGTGTCTGCGCACCATGTATCGTCCACATATTTGCTGCAACTTGAGAACTTTTTTACTGCCCCATATGGCAGGACATCACTCATAATTTGACACCCACGTTTAATTACTACACTAGCTAGCTCCATATATAACTTGTTGAACAATTAAAGAAACAATAATTCGTGCACTTGCATTACCGACAGCTTCAAGTTGAGTGCACCTGTGGTGAAATGAATGGATTGATGGATGGGGTGCTATATTGCATAACTTTGCTGCCTCCACTTTGGTTTTGCCTTAGTCACTCTGCGCGGCTGCCAACTAACTAATTTACGCACATGGAAAAAATGAAAAAATATTTATGCGTGAAATGAAATGAATTGTCACATAAGCAATGTTTTGAGATGACACATCAAAAGAGTTATGGAGAGAGGAAATGAATTTCATCCTTGTGAAATTGGGTATACATGGTTATCTGTATTTAGACCACTAGCATGGAGGAGAGGAATTTCATTTCATCCTATAAACAAACCAACGAAAAAACATAGAATTAAATGTTATGAAACAACAAAACGAAATAGTATATCTCTTAGGCAAGAGCACAAGTCACAATTCAGAGATGAGTAGGTGGGGATCCCCCCCCCCCCCCCCCCCCCCCCCGAATTACTCGTTTTTTTTTGTCACAATTCAAATTTGAACTAACCATTGAAAAAAAAACAGAGGGAGTAATTCATCGGTCTGATTTTATGCTAGTAGCCGAATCAATTGTACATACTCCGTGCTCTCCCATTTGTATTCAACACGGGCATGTTCAAAACGCTACTTCTGTAGATTGTGTGACCTACTGCATTGACATGGTGCTTTCTGTAGATTGTGTGAACCTACATCATGCTTTGACCACTCTGCAAAGCCGGCCGACGTTAGTCACGAGTTCATCATTGATGTGTGGATAAATGCACCGAGGTTCACTTGTACGTTATTTATTGGCGAAAATAGTGTTGGTCAACACTTTCCCTGAAATACAATGATAATACATTATTGCCGAAACATTTCTTAGAGCTCCTATGCCCATTATTGCTGAGTCTGCTTGATTGATTTGATGTTTGCAAATGTGCTTAAAAAATATTATCTGACTCTTCTGAAGTGCTAAATTCCTCATCTACACGAGTTCACACGCGCTCATTGGTGGCTGAGCTACAACGAGTCTTGATGATTGTTGGTATTTGTAACGTCTGAAAAAAAAAATCACTCAAAACTTTCGAATAAAGTTCACCCAAATTGGTACAACGAAGATAACGATTGACACATCAGTTTTGTTTCATTTTCTTAAGATGAGGTTTGCTATTTGGGTCTGTACGTACGTGGGACTCGATTCCTTACTAGGCTCTACGTTCCTTGCCGTTGTCTCATTTAGTAGCATTTCCTTTCATTTTCTATTCTAGTTTCTAGACCACGTGAGATTGAATTTTTAAAAATGAGGCAATGATAATAAGTAGATGAAAGTATAAACAATGTGGGTACCAAGTAATAATAAAAACAAGACTGCTGCTACACCGTTTTATGTATATTTTTTTTATTTTATTTTTTGCCCTTAGAAAGTGCATGCGCACACATCCTCTTATTAATATTTGAAAGAGGACCACCTATGTACTGTTGGATTTCATTTGTATCATCTATATACCTTGATACTATTGTTTCAGTTAAAAAAGGTTAACTGGAATGAGAATTCATTTCTTCATTTCCTCAAAAACATCCGTTAGAGATGGGATATATGTATGTCCTCGGATTCCTTTTTTTCTCTTAAGCATATCCACATCTATGCCCATTGCACCTACCATATACCAATAGTCCCAAATAGTCTATTCAAATGGTGGCTATTGTTGCATTAGATACTGTCCTCACCACTCAAGTAAACCTAACACTAAGATGCACCAATTCACCACTTTTTTGCCTCAGATCGTGGAGCACGGAATTCCCCAGCTAAAATCTCATGATGAGAGCTACTTGATTAGTGGGTAATCGCATCGTCAACGCTTGGTCTACATCGATTAGATCTGCATCTCCAGGGAGCAATTGGAACACTAGCTAGTACTTAAATATATTCATTCAGTAATTAGAATTGCATCATAGCCACAAGTGAGTTTTTTTTTTAATATCTGGTCATGGCCGTTATTTAATTTTTAGCTTGGTCTCTGATGGAGATAAAGCATATATAAGGGATTGTGGGATGGGCCATCTTTTCCATGACAGGCAAGGTAGTGCTACCTACACGAACTACTTAATAGGATAAATTCAAAGCGACAGAATGAAACTGATGGCGCACCATACATGATAGGCACACATTAGTACATAATGATTTTTTTTTCAATAATGAAAGTACAATTTCTGACCTTTTTTCGCACCAACAATAATAGTCAACCATTACAACATTCGGAGATCTAAAGCAGTCAATAAAAATATCTCATAAGTCCCTGAATATAAGTAGGCCCATGAAGGCAGTAGTTATACCTCCTTTCGATTGCTGGAATTTTCATAAGTTATGCTTTTTTTTTCTGCCAAATAGAGCTGATTCTTGTGAAATTCTGTGAGAAGCACTGAGTTGAAAAGGAACGGTGGTTATGATGTTGCTCCTGTGTTAAACACGCACGTGGTTCACCGAAACACATGTGCATACCATCATGAAGGGTGATGTGGGTTCGTTTGATCGACGTGTTTACTGCAATGATAATGCTTTTTTCTAGCCTTGTTGTTCAGCTGAGTCTGCAGGAGCAGTGGAGCACAGAGCAAAATGTAGATCCTGAGAAAAAAATCAGCATCTTATCACGAAAGGGAAAGGGAGAGAAAAGAAAATATGAATATACAATTGAAAACGCATGATTAATTATTGTCAGCTGAGTGCATGATAGACCAGATCGGGGCCAAGCCTGCCTGCCACTGGAGCGAGAGCAAGAGATGCATTGACATTGGACTTGATCCTACAAAGCCAAATAAAGCTGAACGCGCGATTTTCCAGAACTTTTCTGACCTTCGAAATTATATGTGTGAATTAAAGCAGGTCAATGGCTGTACACGTTTTTGGCAAGGGTGCTGGACAGGATTCGGTACACGTTGCGTTTGCGTCGTCCAAAATCCGTTTGGACTGACATTTCGTGTGAACAGAACATGTTCTTCGTCGGCATAGGTGGATCACAAGTTGGCAGGGGGGCGTTTAGGACACTACTCAAGGTGCTGACAGTGTGTGTCCCACCACCTTCTCTATCCTTGACGGTTCATTCTTCAGGAATGCTCTTAGTATTTGCTGGTATTATCCGGCAAATTTCTGGAAGATTGGGCATCTAATACTCTGGCCTAAGTATCTGCAGAAAGCAATAATTTGTCGCGAAGTGAATCGGTCGAGAGTGCATCAATGCAATGACAGAACACAAGGAATCTCGGCACTGCTGCGCTTAACATGGACGTATGAGTTCTAACTCGCAGTAATTAGCAAGTTGGTTTCTGATAGACAGGCATCTGCATAATTTGGAGTTGTCTTTGCAGAAAGGCAAAAACTGTCGCAGAATGCCAATTGATTGCACTGTGAGGTACTCCCTCCGTTCTTTTGTGTTTGTCGCCGTTAACTTTTGAACAATAACTTTGACTAATCATCTTATTAAAAAAATATGAGTTTTGTTAGAATTTGATTATTACTAAAGGTTTTGAATCCTAAATTTTACTTTTACACATTCGAACTAATTTTTTGAATAAGACAAATGGTCAAAGTTTCTGGTTAAAGTCAACGGTAACACACGAAAAAGAACGGCGTAGCAGTAGCAGGAGTTATGCATGGCACCTAGTAACAGCGCAGATGCAGTTTGAAAGTGCAAATTGGAAAGACTTTATTCTGAAACGGAGAGGATAGAACTGATTCTGTCCTGAATGGAACAACTATGAATCACACCAACTCAAATCATGATGCTGTAGGCGAACCCACAGAAGCACGGTCCATAAGTCACACAAACTGTAGTTCACGCATTAACAAAGTGAACAAACAGGATTTGCTCAAAAAAAAAAAAGGAACAAATGGGACCAGCGAAAGGTTAATCATTTAGGAGAACATCAGCTGTCGGATTCGGAAGAATCAAACATGGAACTTGAATGTATAAGCTTTTAATTCCTGATAAGTCTGAAATGTTGGATAACGTCCACATTTTCAGGCAGATATTTCATAAAAACCCCATCAGAATTTGGTTGCTCCAAAAAAAAATTACACCGCATACAGAAGTATTAGGTAGAGCATACAGAAAGAAAGCACGGCATTGATCTTAAACTGTAGTAAGTCTGTCAAACGATGGTCTGGTCTCTACCAAAATTTTGCAACTACACATGATATCTACCTTGAAAGGAAATTTCTTTGCAGCAGTATGAATTGAGATTACAACCCCACCAGAGTTACAAGCCAAAAGGAGTCAAGGCGAGCTAAATAACACCTATAGCATTGTAAGATCCACAGGAGTCCTTCTGTAGCATCACCAGATCTCCTAGGAAGAACAACACCCTCTCCTCGTGTTGGCAGATGCATCAGTAACATTAATGGTGGTCCCCTGAATCGGAGGTCCACTGCCTGCTGCTTCTTGGGCAGCAAGTGCCTTCTTACTTATGATTTGATGAATATCAGAGAGGATAGTCTGAAATGCCTTCTCAACATTAAGAGCTTCAAGTGCTGAAGTCTCAAGGAAGGATAGGCCTTCTTTCTCTGCTAATGCCTGGCCGTCTTCCTCTGGAACCGACCTCAGGTGGTTAAGGTCAGATTTATTACCAACCATCATAATGACAATGTTGGAATCTGCATGGTCACGGAGTTCACGAAGCCACCTCTGGATGTTTTCAAATGTCTGCTTCTTTGTGATGTCATAAACTAAAAGCGCACCCACAGCTCCCCTGTAGTAAGCGCTTGTGATTGCACGATACCTCTCTTGTCCAGCAGTATCCCATATCTGAGCTTTGATGGTTTTCCCTTCTATCTGAAGTAGTAATTAAACACTCAATCAGAAAAAGAAACAGAACAATAGAGCTCACACTGAAAAACAACTTAGCTGTTGGTAGATAAATACTGAAACAACTATACCTTATACTGAAACAACTATACCTTATACTGAAAGATACAAAAAGCATACATCAATTACCACAAAGTAAACCCGTCTCATAACTCATAAAACTAGATACTCCTTCCGTTTTCAAACTGTTGCGGTAGGACAACAGCTCCATTTTGTTATTGAACTAGAATTGGTGTCCTAATGACAACAATTTTAACATGGAGGACATAGTGTCTTCCATTACAGATTTACAATAACAAAAACTTCAGAGCTCTTAATGTACTAAAATTACCTGTCAAAATTTGTATTCAGAAAATGTGACAAATTCTACATTAACATATCCACTAAATGTCAACATGAAAATCAGCATCTCATGAAAGCATGACATCCATTCGGCCAGATAACCAGTTGCATTTTTGTAACCAGGTTAAATAGACGAACATTTGCCACTGGAAAAGGAAATACTTTAGGATTGCCACATGAAAACCGAAAAATAAACATAATGATCATAATCATAATGAAAAGAGCAAAATGTAAATCAGTGAACTTTAAAACAAAGTCTGGCAAACTCAGATGCAAAACACCCAAGTAATATGTCGAAAAATTTGACTTAAAAATAATTTCAGACCATTACAATTTACATAGTGAAAGATAACAAAGCTGTGTATGCTCTGACTTGTTGCTACTGAATAATGAGATGCAGTAACCAAATATAAAGAAGATAGTGACAACACATATTTCAGAGACAGCAAAACAAAAGAACTTCATAAGCTGAAATTCACCAAAAAGGCATGTCAGCAACATCAACTAAGCTTATATGTACATAGTACGTTTTACAGTGGTGGTTAACAGGAAATGCTAAATTTAAGCGATCATTGAATAGAGTACTACACTACGATCTCGTCACCATTTGAACAACAAATGAAACTCCTCACAGTCTCACCACTTGCAGGATCCTCAGACCTTAAATTGCAGTAAGAACAAAGAATGATATCTATACCTCTAACTTACAATTCACTGATTTCTTCTCTGGTTGAACAAAAAAACAACAGTCTATATATTGACTGTTAGCATTTTTACCCTAAAAAAAGTTAGCGTTGAAGGAGTAACACAAGAAAATCCATAGATCTCATTTATGCAGACACATGGACTGCACAGAGGCCACTACTTTTTCTCGATCATTCCAAGGGCACTATCAACCATAGATGATTTACTAATCATCATAATAATAAATGTCTATCTCGAATCCATGCGAGAATAAACATTTCTAAGATCAAAGCAAAGACGATCATAGATGCATGCACAACACAACGAAGCCAATGGCCGCGCTCAACCTCTAGACTCCACATCTGAAAATTCGTGTAGACAGTTCGTCGCGCTAGGGCAAGGGGTGAAGGACCTGGAGTGTGCGGGTGGCGAACTCGACGCCGATGGTGGACTTGGACTCGAGGCAGAACTCGTTGCGGGTGAATCGGGAGAGGATGTTGGACTTGCCGACGC
This sequence comes from Oropetium thomaeum, assembly GCA_001182835.1. NCBI lineage: Eukaryota > Viridiplantae > Streptophyta > Magnoliopsida > Poales > Poaceae > Oropetium > Oropetium thomaeum. The sequence continues at coordinate 229,778 of LFJQ01000100.1, read as the reverse complement.
CGGAGTCACCGATGAGCACGATCTTGAAGAGGTAGTCGTACTCGTTGTCTACCCGGTGCGCCATCGCCCGCCGCCGCGGATCCTGCACCACGCACACGCCAAGATCCACCCGATCAGAAGAGGAGCACGAGGATGCGGCACGCTACGGATCGATCGGATCGCGCGAGAAATGGGGAAGAATCGCGGGAATTGCGCGTGCGTACCTCGGATTCGGGTCGTGGATGGGATCGGCGGTTGGGGCCCGGAGGAGACGGAAGCAGGAGAGGAGGTGGCGAACTGGCAACGACGATGAGAGAGACAGACAGAGACAGAGAGGAAACCGTACCAAAACGAGCGGCCACGGGGGTGTAACACAGGGCGGTAGTGAGGGGGAGAATATAGTTATTAATTTAATAATAAGTACTTAATGATTGAGGGGCTAAAGTTAAAAGTTCCTGTATATACAGGGATTAACTATTTTTCGTGTGAAGAAGAAAAAAACTAATCTGGAACAAACATCAAAGAATTCGAATTTAATTTGGAGTTTTGACTGCATAAGATCTCTTGGGACCAGTATTTTTGACCCGTGAAGTGGAGTAAAAAATTGTTCTGGTAGTACTAGTAAACATCACGTTCAACGTCGGTTGTCACAGCAAAGGCTTAAAAATCTGCACTCTGTTTGCAATTTGGCCGCGATACAGTTCCGTTTTGAATTTTAAAAGGGAACTTGCATGTTAGCAGCTGGTACTTGACGAGGTCGTGCATGCGACTCGATCATGTGGCGCACGCAATTTTTTCTTTTTTTTTGGTAGTTTGAAATGGTACGGCTACAGGGTTGGTTGGGGTAGATTTGAGCCGTTGCGTTTGACCATGCCCGCGGCAGTCGGCAGGCACGTGACTTCACACCGCGTCTTCTTTGTCTTCTTTGCTCGATCTTTGGTGGCACGAGCAATGCGTGCTGAAAAGTAGTGTAATTTTTCCTGGGGAACATCAATAAAACTGCAGAGAATCATCGTGCCTGCAAATTGCAGCATTCAATTCCTAAGAAAACAGTACTATGTGTTAGTATTAATTGCAGTGACACTATAAATTAGTTCTGTCTAACCAGGTTCTCTTCCTTTCTACTAAAACATGAAAACTTCTAGCACCGCACCTTCAAGGATTCATAAGATTATCATGAATTCAGTTTTTAGACTAGCTGAAGACCGTGAGACAGATAATAAGACAGACAATCACAACTGCAAGATTGATGAGGTAGGAGCTAAGCATTATTTTTACTTTAATTGTCTAATAAATGAGAACCCATCCATTTACATACAAAATACCAAGGCATTTCTCCACTCCGTCAGAATAATAGTTCACACTGAGCTCTACAAGATTCAGAACTCAGGTACAAGAACAACATGAGAAACAGCCACATGGTATCGCGAAATCACTTCTCCAATGGCTAATCATACAATTTTTCCCTATTTTGTTACAAACAGTGAATCAGAATGATGGGAAGAACTTGTTGAGGTTGAATGGGAGGGAGTAGAACTCCTCGCTACGTGGGTCTGTCTTGAAGGACCTGAATCTGTCCCAGAAATGATGCCCCCTGTCCTTCCTCGCGGTAGCGTCACGTCTGTGCAGGGTGTTATCCAAGAGAAACGCCACCGTGCCTCCAACAAATGCTTTCGATGAGAATACCACGTTGATCATGTCGTTGAACTAGAAAAGAGCAGGAGGAAAAAATCAGTTAGGTGCAGCTATTATGCAGATATGTACACAGGATTACAGACTTAGAAGCATACACTAGCCTTGAAATTAACAGCAGAGATAACTCCCTAATACCTCTACTTGCTGATATCATCACCATCGTTATTATTTTTTTGGCCAAAATACGGTAAAATAAGTCCTATGTCTTTGCTAAGTAGTGTTTCAATACTGAACTAATGTGCACAAGAATATAGTATGGCACCAGAATACAAGATCACAGAAGCATGAGGCCTGTGAATAATGGTCGACTATCAAATTTCAGTGTGCAAGCAGTGAGCAAATTTGCATTTGATAGAAGTATAGAACTACAGGAGTCATGTATGTATATAACTGGAATATTAAGTGAAGGATTAAAGGACCAGAATATTGATTTGGGCTTGATCTTACCCATCTTGCACGCGTGTGTACAGGACCAAAGCCTGCCACAGAAGTGTATTCATTGAAATACTGTGGCACTGACAAACCCATAAACAAAGAGAATCCTAGGATGAATTTTGTTCGGAAGCTGTTTAGGTTGCAAAATTGAAGGAACCCAATCCCTGCCATGCCTGTTTGAAGCATTGCTTTTGTTATAATTCAAGCATCATATATATGGAAAGATGTATTCTGTAATATGTACTTCATGCTACTTACCAACATATGCAAATAGAAGACAGTATATAGCTGCAATAATTGGGCCTGGAATTGATGCAAAAACAGCTCCAAATTTCCCTATATAGGCACCAGGAAAAAAAAAACATTACCATTAGATACAGTTGATGACACTTGTCAAAGGCACAGAAGCATAATATGAATTGTCCAATTGTATTTGTCCAAAACCTTAATTATGCAACCATGAACAAAATGAGACTATTTTGACTAAAACAAATTTATTTGTGAAAGATGATAAATATTATTTATTCATACTGTAATGGTTAGGAAAATATTGAACAAAATCACCCATAACATAACACTAGAAAAATAAACGCCCTTGATCAGATCATGGAGAACAGCCCAATTTTAGAATTTGAGCTTTTGTGCAGCTTTCAGGTTTACATATAACTTAATAGACATGATAAATTATTACATCAAAGCAGGAACCTTACCAAGGATAGAGAAAAATATCATAAATCCAGCAGAAATCTGGATCACACGTCTGCTACCAACACGTGTCATACCGAGCAAACCAGCATTTTCACTATTCAAGAACAATGCAAAGTATCTCAGATCAATATTGAACACAAGAAAAATTAAATGAAAAACAGTTGCAGCAGCCACCTAGAATCTACTTACACAGATACAGAGGATCCATTAGCAGTTCCGAATAAGCCGTCCAGCAAAATACCAACACCCTAGAGTGGCACATAACCAAGTTAATACTGTACAGATTTCATTTAAATTTTCGGATACACTGACTGCAAATGCGGGATTTGGATGGTACCTGCCAACCAATACCACGACTCATGACAGAAGGTGGGCATGGTGTTGCACTGGCGTACCGTGACACAGCAATGAATCCACCAGTGGACTGCATTATGCAATAGGGTTAATTAGCTTGATGTTACTGAATATGTAGATCTAGGATGAGAAAGCTAGAAATGTCATCGATGAAAATATACCTCAACAAGAGCAACAAAAGAAGCTGCCATCATAGCAAAAGCTTCACCAGCGTCAAAGGTTGGTGCCCCCCATTGGAATGGATAAGGTACACTTATCCTGCAAAAATGTAGCTCAATCTATCGGTTTCATAGCCAAGCAGGCTCTAAATGCGAGTTGCGGGTTGTACGATTCAAAATGAATAAGCAAGCATATAAAGCTCTTTTGTAGGGAAACCAACAAGCATAACGATGCATGGCATTACCAGGGAGCACCACCAACAAGCCCAGATCGATCAGTACGGCAGTGGAATTGGGTTTTGGGAGCAGCATTCTTATAAGCGCCACCAACTGTCAGGAAGAACGCGTAAAGCCACACAACTGCTACGGAAATTATGATAGCGAACCGCTCAAAGGCAGTTCCCAATAAGGGCACCATGTGGGGTATGTACTGCAAAAAGAACATGAAAAATTACACATATTCATGTGCATTACAGTTAAAATTAGAATAAAACATAACACCCATCCTTATGCATCATTCATACCTGAGAAAGAGCCACCAACAGTAAAATCTGGGGAAGCCCAATCTCAACACACTTGGCAACCTGAGGAGAAAAATACATGTTGCTATAATCAAAGTTGTAAAATACGTCTTCAAGGCAAAATGTACCCGTACAGACAACTTACACTTGGAAATCCTAGTTCGTAGAGCCCAAATCCGACAAGCGCAACCAGTGGCGCCACTGACAGCGGGCTCAGAAGCCTGGTATTACACGATTTCAAGGAACAGGAGTTAGCGCAGAAGAAATCAGAGAAGGCAGCAAGCACATTGCTGATCAATTGGATTCATAAAACCTTCAGAGGGCATGTAATGTACTACTAAGAGGCAAACCTGACGACGATGCGCCAGAGGCCACTGAACCCCATGATGATTTGGAGGGTGGAGGCCACTATGAGCGCGCCCTGCGTCCCCCGCATGGTGCGCAAGAATTTCTGCAGACACAACCCACCAGAATTAATCCCTGAGTGCATACTATTAGTAAAGCTAACACCAATGAGGCGACGAAAGCCTCGGCGCGCAGTATTACCTCGTGGGGGTCGGCAATGCCGCTGTAGCGGCCAGCGAGGACGATGGAGATGGTGGGCATGACGAAGGTGTAGGAGCCCCCGATGACGGCGGGGAGGCGCGTGCCCAGGAAGCTCTGGATGAGCGTGTTGATCCCGGCGACGAACAGCAGTGTCTGGATCACCCGCGCCTTCTCCTCCTGCCGAAAAAACATAAAAGGAGGGACCTTTCTTGTCAGTCACTTTCTGGCGACGCACCGGTGGCGGCGTCGACGGGGAGAGAGAGAAAGAGAAAGAGAAAGAGAAAGAGAAAGAGAAAGAGAAAGAGAAAGAGAACGAGAACGAGAGAGACGTACATTGCCGCCGCCCATCTGCGGGACGAGCGCGGTGGGGATGATGACGGTGGTGCCGAGCATGACGATGTAGTGCTGGAAGCCCAGGAGGATGGCCTCCGCTGCAGCACGATGACATTAACGGAAGCCGCCGTGAGTTCCGGGGAGAGATCAAACCGACATTCAAAAGCAATTCAAACTAGGTAGAGGGTATCCAGGAACCCAGCGCGGCCACCACCTGCGGCGACACTGGAGGAGATGAGGGAGGGAGACGTACGCCATGGAGGAGGACTGGTGAGGCAGTACGAGACCGCCGGCAGCTGGTCCTTGACGGCGTGCGGCTGCAGCTCCTCCTGCTTCGGCGCCGGCGCCGCCATCGCACGAACTGTTCGTTGTTACTTCCTCCTCCCCGTGCTTTTCGAGAGAGAGCAATGTGATTGTGTGAAGCGAGTGAGCCGAAGAGGAGAGGGAGGAGGAGTAGTGCGCCGAGCGCCTCCCAACGGTGCGCGATTTGAAGCGGTCTGTGACGCGGTGCGATGCGAGTGGGGGGAGCAGCCGAGCAGGGGGCACGCGAGACAACAGAGGTCGCAGCGCGCAGGGCACTGACTCGTTCACCAGTCATCACCACACCACGCATATCGAACGGCACCGCGGCGACGAGTAAAATAATAATAATAATAAGAAAAAAAGAGACAAGGCACCGACGAGCGACGTCGGCTCATCTCGTCGCGCGCACCGCGTCAACCCCGGTCTCCAGTCCACCACCGCATGTGCCGCTCGCCGCGTGGTTCACTCTACTGTACTCCTCGCGGCGGCGTGCGAGTTTACTGTGCGTCCGGTGGCTGCTCCGCTCGCCGCCGAGTTATTGCGGCCATCATTCCATGTCCGTCCTCCTCTCTGTCTACTTCTTTCCTCCACAAATATAAACGTCTAAAACCATCTATTAGATTTATTAAATATTTTATGAATTTAAATATGACGTACGTATATATTCATAAAATATAGAATAAATTTAGACATTTTTTTAAAAAACTTTAAATGCTTATATTTATCGGACACAGACCTCCTGCTGCAGTGCTGCGTGCGCGTAGTAGTACGTGCAAAAAGGCCAGGGGCCAGGCTGCCTGCCAGCGCCTCTCATGCGTTCTCGCCCGTTTGACCGGTTGCGACGCAGGTCCAGCAATGCCGGCGGTTTGTTTGTTGGCTGCCTGCGACTTGCTTGCGTTCCGTTGCGTGCGGCGCGGTGATCTCGTTTTTGCCAACACAATCATACACACTGCATGCAGATGCAGGACTGAGGAGTCCGAACTTAGATGGAGAATAAAAAAAAAAACTACTAATCCAATCAGTCTCATCAGTAGACATAAGTAGATGCTTAAACGAGTATCATTACTTCGGTCTCTCTCATTTCTAATGACCACTACTACTATACTACGCTTTGCCAACTAAAAAAAAAAACCTGGTTAAAAAGTGACCTGGGTCCACAAGGGACGGTAGAACACTTGATTCTAGAGGACCCACCCGGTGCAGTGAGTGAGTGAGTGAGTGATCCCCACATGGGGCCGATCAAGGGCCGTAAAAGGAGGGCTAAAGGAGCAAGGAAAGGATCTAGGGAACCTCCTCAGTGTTTGCTTCTTGTTTATTCCTTTGCCCTTGTCGATTGGATTGGATTCATCCCACCAGCAAGGAACCGATCCAAGACCGACTGACCACCCCAGATATCATATTTATTTTTGCCAAGGAAAATAAATATTATTATCATTATTTATATATGCAAATGCACATAATAGTAAATTTAAATGAGGTTATGGACAAACCAAACAAGTCTGTACTCAGAAGTACAGATCAGGCGATGTTATCGGATGATTCTGCAAATCATACACATGGCAATGTTGTAGTGTCAGTGCCGTTCAGAGAATAAAGACGTTGGCACAAGGGAAATGCTACCAACCAACTTTTTTGTGAAATAAACCTGTGTCTTCTCTTTCGGTGATGATGGAGAGAGCATCGAGGTTACGCAAATAATAATAGGAGCACTGCACTTTTGCTTTCCCCAACGTCTCTCCGGGAATCTCTAATCAACTCCACTGCTACACGAAGTGTGTTTTCTACTAGTAGTACAGTTCACGGCTCAGCAAACTGCAGTTGGGCTTGAGAGGCTAGCTAAACCTTTTCTTTCTCATATGACAATCCATATCTTGTCAAAAGACCCCGAAAGATTTCTTTTTCTCTCCTTTTTACCAAATCATATGACCAAGTCCAAGCCAACATGTGAGGAAGCCAGGAGCAAACATATGAACCGTCTACCAATACAGATTCAAGAGCAAAAGCAAAGCATTTGTACTACACTTAACACATGTAACTATGTAAGATAATCTTTTCCCATCACTTAACAAGTATACAGGTCGCATCAAAATGAAATTTGGCCAAACCGCCACCCATACTCGCACATTATGCATTGCATATTTCTATCCTTTACAAAACTTCAGCTGATTATTTACAGGCGCACATATCAGAAAAATTGCTGATAATATGCTCAGGTAAAGCAAAAGCCAGCAGAGCCTGGCTACTTAGCCCAAAAAGAAGGCATAAACCAACGACTCTCTTCTGTACATGCTCTCCTCTCAACTTACATTTGGCAACTTATAACTAATCAAATGAAAGGCGCAAAGACCCAAATTTGAAGCTTCATTTCCCATGTTTCTTTCTCTTTAGTGCAACTATTTTCTTGGTATAAAATATGCATCCTAACACATAAGACAATATCCTCCATCCCCTATATGCCTTGGGCTTAGATATGGTTGCAATGAAACCTTTCAGAGCAGCCCCAAGATCCTGTGTGTCAAAGGATATGCCAGGATCTACACAACTGTAATAGCTCTCACTGATCGAGGGATGATTGGTGCTGTCATTATAAACCAAAGAGTTGGAGAACTTCTCCAACATCTGAGATTCTCGACACCCTTCATTGCTACCAAGTGTGGGTAGATCTGACTGAAATTGATTTTCATTGCTCTCCTCAGTCTCCAGTCGACAAGGATCCAAGGCAATCGAGGGTTCCATAGAGAAAATGTCAGCTGATGGTTTGGTTGAATTGCTCAAACCAAAGTCAACAGTGGAATCTTCTGAGGGAAATTGGTTATATTGGTTTTCATGTGAAGATGGTGATCTAATATTGAAGAGCTGCGAAGGATTTCCCACAAGTGTTTCATTGTCACATGTTAAAACATTCTTCCAGTGTTCATATGCTTGCTTCACAGCTGCATGTGCTTGTGCCTGGAAGTAGCAAACATGTAAAGCCAGATGATCAAGTCAGAACCAGTGAGTGGGAGGGAAAACAGGTGAACATTTTGAACCGAAACATGATTACCTTCTCTGTTTCACTGAGATCATCAACTAAAACAAACTTATCAGATATTAGCCCTGTGACTTCTCCAACAACATTGAACACAACACCAGTTTTGTTTAGATTGTTCGGATAATAATAATGCACTTTGTCAATGAGAACGCATGTTTTTGCATGCTCGATAGTAACCTCCCACATCTTTGTTGACATGCCACCACCTAATACCTGAATAATTTGAACATGATCACCATTATCAAACACCATATACAACAATCCCATTGTTTCCATTGTTTTCTTTTTTTTTAAGAAAAACAAACAAACATCTCATTCAGTCAAAATATGAATTTTCTACCTACGTAAGCTCCCTGAGTTCATATCTCATTCTCATTACCAGCCAACAATCAAATTTATACTACACATGAATGTTTGGAAAGAGAACATAATAGAAATATTCAATTATAGGGCTTGCTTTGGTTCGTGACTGGCAGATCTTGCCTGCCACAACAGGCAGCCGAGCGGGACCCCGAGACCCTGAGGTTGCTGCCTGACTGAGGCACCTTTTTTAGGGTGTGCAACAAATAGGCCCATAATTTTTGGAAAGAGAACTTAAATGATTCATATAAACAAAAAGATTCAGAAAATGTTAGAAGACAAGCAGAATGATAGAGGTACAGATGCAGATCAGAATGGCACCTTTCGGAGTCTAGGAGCATCCAGGTGTAGTAAGGTGAGAAAATCCTTGACAGTAACAATGTTTTCCTTATTCAAACGCTTGTGAAAAGCACCATCCTTGCCAATTTTTTCCAGGCGCCAGACCTCATCATCAAGAAATGGTGGGTGGTGCTTCTTGTACACTGGTTAGATATGACAAAACATGCCAGACAAGGAACGGAAATCAGGTCCTTTAGGAAGTATACAAACAACAGATAAATAAAAGGCCTCAATCATATTATTAGGAGTAAATGACAAGGATGACACATGATCCTTCAGTTATTGAAACATACTATTTGGTTGACTAGTATCATATTACTCTACCGAGTCTAGACTCTAGAGCATTCTTTTAAATTTGTAAGTGCCAATGTTTAATTAAATGCCACTATGCCATATCGATCTGCAGCCTATAATGAGTCCAGCACAAAAAAGCAAGAAGATAGCTTATATAAAACCAAAGGTTAAACTCACATTCTCCTCGATGGTCCTTTACCACAAATGATTCAGTTTTTGCTTCTCGTACTCTTAAGCCATTGAAACAACCATCCTCTGTTCTCGCCCCAAGCCTGAACTTTCGACTCCGTGTCCAGCTGGAGTTATCTGTCAATGAAAGTTCCCCTACTGTTCCGATGCCTCCTTTAAGGGCAAGAAACACATCTCCTGAAATCAAGGGCCGTTTACCTTCTCTTTCTCTAACAATATTACTGTCAAATTCTTGAGATGTCCAGTCTTCTCCACCTTCGAAATCTCCCTCTAGAACTACAATCTCAATCTTCATCTGGGACTCCTTGCCTGACGCAACAACTTGTCCAGTTAATGCATCAACCAGAGCAATTATTATACTCAAGGAGCTCTCGCCTTCAATCTTAGAGCCAGTAAATATTGGAAGAGAAAGCCTAGTCATGAATTGCAGCTGCAACTTCTTTGATGTAGATGTACAGGGAACAGTGCCTGTGGCACTTCTATAAGTAACAAGGAATAAAACTGTTAGAGATAGAGTGATCAATGCAAGTCAGCGTAGCTATCAAAACCAGTGTTAAGACGTCATACCTTGCCATCATAGTAGCATGATTTGCAAATGCCAACTCAATTTCTTCTTTCACCTAGCACAACCATTGGATGAGGACTAAAATAAGCAGAGGGATATCGAAGAAGGCTAATTCTCAAAGGAGAGATACAGGGAAGAAACAAGAACTTAAGCCTGCAACACTAAAATTCAATTCCTAATTTATTTGTTTGTGCTGCTTGTGTACAATAAATTGAAAACGCTCGAAGCAATATAAGCATGTCTGCAGCTTGATCAACATAAAGAGAAGTTTGCTACAGAGCTTTGGAATCATCGGTATAACCTAAGCCTAATCAGCAACCAAGGTGCCACCAAGTACAAAAGCAAGCCTATACGGGAGCAATTAATAGGAAAAGGGCAGACAACACAACGATCAATCATAGTTTAGACTTCTCAAGCCATAGAAGCAAGAAATGGGACCAAAATGAAAGGAAAAAAAAGAAGTCCACTCACCACTCTCCTAATGAGGGGCTCAACCGCAATGAAAACCTTCTCGATCGTGGTCTTCAACATCACCTCTGAGATTACACTGCAGCACCGAATCACAAAAATACAGTAATTGAATCGATTTACTATCAAACAAGGGGACTTTCGGTCGCGAGATTAGAAGGGGGGGGGGGGGGGGGGGGGGGGGGGGGGGTGGAGCTTACTCGCGGAGGGCGGGGACTCGCTGGCGCTTCGTCTCGCCAGGGCGTTGGGGCAGGGTCGAGGAGCTCCCACCGGGCTCTGCGCCACCTCCTTTCCGCGAGCCGTCGCTCTCCTCCGGCTGCCTCTTCTGCGACATCTCCGGCCGCCACGCCTCACCTCGCCTCGATCGCCGCTTGGCTCGGCTCGTCCCCGCGTCGCAACCGCGGCTTGACCTAACTCCGCGCCGAAGAGGTCGGACACATTTTTTCCCACCTCCCACTAGAAAATGACCTGGCCGCCTATGCACTCGCCACTACAAAAAGGAACGACCAGTCATAGGCAGGCCGGGTCGGGCCGGGGCAGCTATTTTTTGTTTAAAACATTTTTGGTCGCTGAACTGATGACCAATTGGAATCAGTTTTCTGTTCTGATTCAGCCTCAAATACTAACCCGTTTGAAATTTACAGCCCTCGAGCACAAAGAATAGATCCGCTTAGCGTTAAGCCAGCAACGACAAATAAAAGTTTCCAGAACTGCTCGATTATATGCATGAGTAATAACAACTTTATTTTTTTCGATCGCATAATAACAACTTGAACGATTGGCTCACCGCTGCACAGATGAGATGTCATCCTCCAATCTTTTGACTGTTATCTGAGAATGAGTGTTCGAGCAATGTCCATGACACGCTCCTCACAGGATAAGCTCATGACAATGTAGGGGGATGCATTTTCAACGGGAGGATAATTAACGAAAGACCAGGCGTCAACCTGATACATATGCGGCTCATGGAAGTAACCCAGTGATAACTGAAAAGACAATGACCCCTTATGATTACCACTCGTCAGTCTTAACCCGCACAACTCAGTAAAGAACACGCCAATTTCAGCAGCTCGATGAACCACAACTTTCTTCCCAAAACAACAGTCACAATATCACTCATGCAAAATCAAAGCAAGCTTTTACATTTTGACCAACATGATGACTACTCTTCATCCAGCGATTCCAGCATTAAATTTGTTTTACTTTAAATCGACCACAATCCAGCAGTTGCCACAAAAGTCTCCAATTGTACCTGCGTGTGAACAAATGCAAGAAATAGCATCACAATCAAGAGAAACTGTTTTATATCTCAAATCTGAATGCTTACCTTGCGTCTTGCTGAAATCTCAAATCTCATGCGGCAGAATCTTGATAAATTAATTTTAACAGTCTACTCAAGTCGAGGACCCAATTCCGTGATTCACCAATCAACACACCCTTCACCTATTTGTACTTTTGTACGATGCCAGGCTGAAAACTATCCATATCAACCCCAAATAGACATTGAACATTACTGGAAGCACATCATGTCATGCATACATGAAATTCTTCTCTGAACCAATCCATCAAACAAGATGTAAGAATAATACAACGTCCATGAACTATACCCTAGTGGATCACAAAGCAGGAAGCAAAATTAATCCTCAAAAGAATATGCAACAACATACATTTGTTCATCAAGTACTCTTAAGCGCGTATCACGAGATCTAGCGAACAACCGCAGAGTGATCTCATTGGGGATGAAAGGGGACACAAACCCTAAGGGTGGCGCAGGCTGGAGGGGAACAGCGACGCGGATGTCGGGGACGGTCCTGCGGTGCCGTTGCTAACGGGCGCGGGTGCCGCGGCTGCGGCAGGGGGAGCAGCGGAGGAGAGCTCGCGGACGAGGGCGGCGAGGGCCTCCGGGTTAGCGCCGCGGTCGCAGAGCGCCATGAGGAGCGACAGGGTGTGGCGGTCGAGGCCGGTGTCGAGGATCTGGGACATCTGGAACGCCAACTCCAGTGACTCCTTCGCCTGCCTCGCCGCCGCTGGTTCCGTCTCCATCTCCGGGCGCGGTCTGGTTTCTGTCCCGTGTCACCGTGTACTGGTGAGGTGAGATGAGAAGCTTGACATTGTTTGAGAGTCAATGAACCGCAATTGCTGACCCCACATGTCAGTGGCTATCTTCTTCATCTGATTCCATACGACAATGGGTCCATTTGAGTCTTCCTGATTCACTACCAGGATGGCCGCTTACCGCTACCAGTCTCAATAATCCCAAACCTAACACTAAACGTCACCGGACCCAAGGTTGAAGATAAAAGGAGGTGGACGACACATAACATACATCAGCAAAACAATCTACAGTAGCACGGAAACAATTTTTCATTGAAGAGATTCAGAACGTATCAATATCAACAGTTCACATGTTTCACTAACATAAGACTTGGTGTAACGAGGATGTCATCTGGGTGCATCCGGTGAGCATTGGTCTGGGTGTACAAGGTTGTCTGTCATAGAGAGAAGTGTGCAACCAACGATAACCGTGATCTGACCCTCCCTAAACAAGCAAGATCCTAAACGGAAAATTGGACGTCAAGCTAGCAGCAATCAGCGGCTCACAGATGAAAATGTCAATCCACAGTAAGGCCACCGTGGGTCTTCGATTTTGCGAGGCCGTGCCTTGTACAGTTGAAGCAATCCACGTGCTGCAAATATGCAAATGGTCATGCCATGGCACAGGATGATCTGAATGCCCAAACTCCAAAACTGTTACTGCTATGCTGCATCTGTCTTCTCTTGTTCAGAAAGATGTTATAACATCTGCGAGAGAGGAAGGCTGCAGCTCCTGTAAACTCATAATGGGAGAAGCTCCGAGTTCTTTTCGTCTAACAACTGTTCCTCATGCAAATGCCCGGTACCATTATCAGCTAGGGCCTCCCTAGTATAAACTTTCGAACCGGGAGATGGCAAATGGGAGTTCGTCATGGGGATAAAACCAGCTATGGCAGATCCATTTGTGGAATCTATGGCTGACTGCAGCTTTTTCAACTGGGACTTCAGGCATATTATTCTTCCCTTGTTCCATTTCGGATAGTGGAAGGATGCTGACAGTGTATCATTTAGATAGGAGTAGACAACTTTTGCAATTGGCAGACCTCTAGTAATTGTGCTTTTCTCCATTTCTCCCCTCCTGTTAATTGAAGAATGTCAGACAGAACAAAGCACAATAAGTAAAGATACTCCAAGCATAAAAAACAAAAGATGTTAGCACAACGACGATCTATAAGAATGAATGAAACAAACCCTATACAGTGTTGTTGTCCTATGGAAATACTGTCGCTTCAATTATGTGCGTGCAAGTATATTATTGCTTCAATTTTGTGTGCACAAGGGTGTTCCAGTTATATCGCCCACAGAACTCTCTACATGTAAGCTTCAAATAACAATACTGCACTAGATTAATCAAGATCTACTTCTGCAAATATATCAATCAAAACACTAAATAAATAATTGATTAGAAATTCAAACAAGGAAATGCCAACCAAAGAAAGTAGTATGAAAAGGAACATTTAAGTCTTAGGTTGAAAGCTTACAATACAATAACAGATGCCAGCTGCGGAAGTTCCACATCTTCTTTTAGTAGGCCATAAAGCTTATTGAGCCACACTGACACAGCTACCAGTGCACCACCTATTGACATCCTGAAATGCAAAGTGAAACTGAGTACAGCCTGGCAAATCAAGAAATATATTGAAGAAGTACTACATATAAGAAATTTAGCATTTAGCATTACCTATGTACATCTACAGACCAGATCAGCTCGGTGTCTCGAAACAGTTCAGGGAAGAGACCACATTTTAGCGCTTCATCTAGAACTCTTTCAGCTCGAGCCTTCTGACCAAACCACCAAAGGGCATCAAGGAGAGCATTAAAGAACCGCAGACTGTAGTCACAGCCTTCTAAGGTACTGCTCACCAGGGTGTATTCAACCATTTGCCAGTTGGAGTTATCATCGCACTCCCCTTTGATAAGGGAAGCAATCACTTGATGAGTACTACTAGCACGATTTAATTTCATTTCTTCCAACAAATCATAAGCATCTGTCCATCTGAAAATGCATAATGATTAGGTGCTATCACAGTGGATAGTAATTGAGAATCTAGCAACTGAAGTAAATAAGCTAACATTTCTAGCGACTTGTTAGTTATGTGAACACAAGAATGCATACATTCAGAGTTTTGAATGTTTCTTTGACAATTTGTTCAATTCAAGCTGATATATACAAGTTTGTGTGTTTTGTACTATGTAGCCCGAAATCCTGAATAGTCATACGTAGATCAATATGCCTTAATCAATTTAATAATCTTAAAATTAGAACACATAAATAGAAAAAACGAAAGAAACATGTTGCAGCTAACAACCATAACTTAACAACCTGCGACAACATTGGAAACAAGTGGCACAAAAAGTGTGATCAACACATAAAGAGAGCTCTACAATCGAAAAATGAGTGTGGAATGATATTAATCAGATGAAGACATGTCAGAATCCCTGATCTGATAAATTCATTTTTCAAATTTATTCAATTTGACCAGTATAGCAATCAATGCTCCCATTCCACATGGTTCATTTCAGAGGCAGAGAGTCAGTTGTTCACATATGCATTGAACTTTGATTAGCAATCCCCAAATTAATGTACATGACTTGCACATATAACTGAAGTTTATAAATCCCTCCTCTTATCAGAGGTTAGTGTTTTTGTTAAAACCATGAGCAGTATTCAAGAGATAATATGATATTTTGATAGATCAAGATAAAGGTCTTCACTATTACTACCTGTCATTCCTTGCATATAGTGACAACATCATGCAATAAGCAATAATGCTGGGTTCGGTCACACTAGATTGGAGTTCTTCAAACTGCTCTTTGCTCTCATCTATGACCCCTGCTATGCAATACGCATTGAGTACCCCCTCGAGAGAGCGCTCATCTGGATTAAACCTGGACTTGCGCATCTCCATGTATGCCTTCAGTGCATAATCCAATTGTGCACCCTGGCAATATGCTTCAATGAGGGCATCATATGAATCCTTGTTTTTCTGGATGCCAGCATTGTTACTCATCCGAGAAAAGATCGCCTCAGCCTCCTGGAACAGTCCACCCTTAGCATACGCATTTGCAAGAGCATTGTAGGTCTCTAAGGTTGGCAAGCTACCAATTTCGGTCATCATGTTGAAAGCAACGTAGGCTTCCTGCATAATGAAAAATATTGCCAATAAAATATTTCATCTGAAAACAGATATCTTTGGCCATGTAATCAAGAATTGGTTCCTATCCTGACCTCATACATGGCTGCATGTCCAAGTGCTTCTACAAGACCAGTGTAGGCCTCTGCAGTAGGCACCATTCCTTCTCTTGTCATATACTCGAGAACCTCTCTTGCATCCTCATGGAGGCCACCACGACCACACGCAGCCATGACACCTTCACAGGTCTCCATATCAGCCTCTACACCACTGCCAAGCATATCATGGAAGAGCTCTACCACCTCCTTGAAGAATCCACCATCACCGAATACACGAAAGAGCACATTGTATGTGGCCGTGTCTGGTGGTACGGAAGTTCTCATCTCCCGGAAGAGCTCACGCACGCCGTCAAATCGACCCTGTTTCCCATAGAGGTCAAGCAGGACACGATATGTAGCAGCCGTTGGCGCACAGCCATCAGCCTGCATCTGCCGCAGCACCGCCACAGCCTCAGCTGTGGCGCCAACACGCGTGTGTGCCTCCATGAGCCCCAAATATGCAGAGGCGTCTGGTGTGTTCCCGGATTCCGCCATCTCAGAGAACAGCTCGGCTACACGGGAGAGGTTGCCAGCACCGGCAAAGGCATCCACGATGTGACGGTAAGACACGGAGTCCGGGGAGATACCAGCCTCTAGCATGGTGTGCAGCAGCATTTCAGATTGATCAGCAAGGGAGCGAACGGCTGCCGCGGCGAGGAGGGTGTTGTAGGTGGTGAGGTCGGGGCGCACGGAGGGGGACACGTCGTGCCGCATCTCGGCGAAGAGGCCGAGAAGCGTGTCGAACGGAACGGGCGGATCAGTGGCGCGGGCGCAGGCGGCGAGCACAGTGTTGTAGGTGGCGGCGGTGGGCGCCACCCCGGCAGCTTTCATCTGGTCGAGCAGTGCGCGTGCCTCCTCGTGCAGAGCATTGCGCGCGTAGGCGGCTATGAGGGAGGTGTAGGAGAGCGCGGTGCGGGACTCGGCGGGGAGGTCCTCGAAGACCTCGAGGCACTTCTCGAGCAGCGCGGGGCCCTGGCGCCCGAGTACGCCGATGACGATGGCGTGGATATGCTCATCGGGGCGGCACCAGGATTGGCGCTGCATGTACTTGAAGAGCCGGAGAGAGCGCTGCCAGTCGCCGCGGCGGGAGAACTCGCGGTACACCGCGGCGAAGTCCTGCAGCGTGAGCCGGTGCCGCGCCGTCTCGAGGCAGCGAGCAATGGACCCCCGCGGAGGCAGGTTGCTGAGCCGCTCGATCAGCGATTCCACCTCGTACGAGCTCCTGCCCCCCGCCGCCGCCGCGGGCACCGACTCCTCTCTTCTCGCAGCGGCCGCGGCGGCGCCAGCTCCTGCGGTGCCTACCCGCTCCAGCACCGCGACCCTCGCCCCAGCGCCCGCGGCACAGCGGCTCCTTGGCCCGCGCCAGCTCCACCTGACCGTCGGGGAGAGGAGGAGGTCGCAGTGGTAGGACGACGATGCGACTGTGGCAGTGGACACGAACGCCATGCCAGCATGCGGCGGCCGTGACGGCGGAGGAGGAGGGGGTTTAGGATTTCCACCACGGCTCGCCTAGATTTTGGGGAGGGATTTTTGGTTCCGAAGTGGATAGAGTCCAGTCAGTCACTCCACGAGGGTCGTGCTCGTGCCGCACCGGCACCGCTACCGCTACCGCTGGTTGCCCCCCGCTTGTATGGAGGAAGGAAGAGAAGAGACGACGACCCATTTTGGCTTAACCCAACCGAGATCTCAACCCAACCCAACCAAACCAACCGAGGGGTCAGGTTCCCGGTTCCCCACTTTGTTGGCTCTCCCTCTCCTCTCCGTACTGCGCCGCCGCAGCAAGCGTGCGGCAACACCTGCGTCTCCTCTGCTTCCTCACCTTCGGCTTCGGTTGGTTCATGGCGGATGCCGACAGCGCGGCGGCGTCGGGGAAGTTTTCGGAGCTACCCGCGAACGGAGATAAGGGGCTTCACAGGAGAGGCAAGGTGAGAAGTTCCGCTCCAACTTTTGATTGGAGATTGAGAGACCGTGAAGATTAGGGAACGGGGCATGAGCAATCGCATGGAACCGGTTCAAACCCAGTGGACACGACGGAATTTAGGATCGAGCTTGTTTGGGTATCCCGTGGCCATGGCTACGCCTCCGCCGCGGGCGCCGCGAGGTTGGTCCTGGTCCCTGTTCGGATTTGGTACCCCTGACCGATTAACCTAGGAGCACATCGTTTTGAAGTGTATGTGACCTATCAGTAAGCACCGAAGGACTTGATCAGGATGTAGGATACGAGACTGTTGCATGGTCTAGTTAAGCATCTCGCGCAGCAGTCCTCAACGTGCGAGATGAGAGATGTTAATACTATTGTACATTCTTACCATGTTGAACTGTCTCATGTAGCCATCAATTACTGCCAAAACTTTTTTGCTTTGATATTGTTGCACCATGTTTTTGATGTGACAGAGAGATGTTTCAATTACCAAAATAACTAAGAATTAAGATACCTATTTCATGTAAAACAAATTGTAGAATACTGTTCAGGTGTTCTCCCTAAAAGTTTGGGCTTTTAAAATGTTGGTGAAGATGTATCCTAGATAACTTGAAATTGTCATGAAAGAGATGTTCCAGGACACCAAAGTTCTGTTTAGGGCAGTAAGAGGGAAACGGTTACTTTGACGTGAAGTCAGATCACAATGGGGAACTGTCATGCAGGCCGCCCACCGCTGTGTCCTCTTGGCAGTGGCAAGGGTGATCTGACTCACGTCAAGTGAGCCTCATCCCAGCGAAAGAACTTAGGCCTAAATTAGGTCTGAACTAAGTGACATTTAGCAGAAGATGTCTTCTTGCTGTTCGCTTGTTTTTTCGTCTAACTAACTAGTGTTCTTGCTTTCAAATGGAAAAATTGAAAAAAAAAATGTCATTAGTAGTTTAGAATTTAGAGGATTGTAGATTCTAGTTTGTTTGACAAAAACTTGTTTTTGCAGACTTTTTCTGGAAGGACATTGAACACAGCACAGATTCCGCTTGTCGCGAGTCATCCAGAGGTGTATGAGCCATGTGATGATTCCTTTGCACTTGTTGATGCCTTACTCTCAGATAAAGCCCAACTTTTAACACTACAACCAAGGTTATGTTTGGAGGTAGGGTGTGGGAGTGGTTATGTCATCACCTCTCTTGCAATTATGCTCAGGCAGTTAGGCTCTGGGACACAATACCTAGCGACTGACATCAGCCAACATGCGGCCGAGACAACTCAAGCGACACTCGAAGCCCATGGTGTGCATGCGGATGTGATTGCTACTGATATCGTGTCAGGTCTTGAGAAACGTCTGGCTGGTATGGTTGATGTGGTAGTTGTTAACCCTCCTTATGTTCCAACACCTGAGGAAGAAATTGGGTGTAAGGGCATTGCTTCTTCTTGGGCTGGAGGACTGAATGGACGCCAAGTGATAGACAGGATTCTTCCTGCTGTGCGTGAGATGCTATCAGAAAGAGGCTGGTTGTACATGATAGCCCTAGAAGACAATGATCCTTCAGATATATGTCATGTAATGAGTGAGATGGGGTATGCTTCGCGTGTTGTCTTGAAGAGATGTACTGAGGAGGAGAGCCTTTATGTTCTCAAGTTTTGGCAAGGTCCTCATGCTAGTGCAAATGCATCTCCCAGATCTTCAGGCCATGACTCATGGTTCTCTCAGTTTCCTTTCAAGTCCCTTTGGCACAAGAATTCATAGCAGTTAAATGATGTCATCAATTTGAAATCTTCAGTTATATACATACACAGCATACCTCAAGATGTGTTTGACTGAGATATTCATGTGTTTCTTATTTCCATCTCACTCTGCAGTGTACAACAGTCTGTCTAACATGGTGGATTTGGATGACATAAGCTGAACATTTTTGTTGGTTGCCGGAATGGGCGTATTACGATGTGGTGTGCATATTTGCTAGTATGGATTTGTTATCTTCTTGTATTTGAACTGTGTCTTGTTATTTCCTTACGCATCAAAACTGCTCTTAGCTATTTAGTTCAAAACATGCGATGAAAGGGTACATTTTATCAGCGGTTTTAACTGTACAAATTCAGTGGCAGAAACATCAGCATCGGACCTTACTGTTGAATGTTGCGTAGTGCTGAATGTTATTGTTTGACTTTTGTTCTGTTCTGTTTACTGACAAATTGCACCAGGGTTCTTTTTCTTTGTATAAAACAGAGCTTTATCAAATCTCTACTAGTAGGTTTTTAAAAATATTTCGTTTTATTCTGGTAAGAGTTCAAACCTAGAGGTAGAAGTTTGAGTTAGAAGTCCAAACAGTTTGGTACGTTTTGAATTAAAATTCTTCCCAGATGATCAGTCTCATTATTTAGTTTATAGATTGCTTAACCTTTTCTTAAAAAGTTTGTAAAATTATTATGACTAATAGTACTCTACTAAAAGTTTTGTTTAGAATATTCGTGGCATCATCATGTCTTGTGAAGCAATTTGAAAAATTTATATATAGCTTGACCACAAGCAAAACAGTACTCTTGACAATTTTTTAGGAATGGTTTAGGTGACCTAAAAATCCAAACAGCATTATAGGGAAGAATTTCACTTCCAATTGTACCGAACCTTTTGAACATTAGTACTAAATTGACATAATGTTTAGAAACCTAAAAGTTAGTTGAATTTGTAGCCAATATGCTCATGGTCTCTTTAGTAGGGATTATTGAAGTTATTATACAAACTAATTATAGCTCATAAGTAATTATGTCCGTCAAACATCTAAAATTCATAAAGTGATTATGTCCGTCAAACATCTAAAATTTATAAATGATTATGGTCACATGTACTTTTCAAATTTGTACTAGTATAATTTGTTTTGAATAAACTGATAATAGTAGCTTTTTATGACTTATGGGTCACATAATATGTTTGACTGTTTCATAAGCTATTTTGTCAAACACTTCAAGCATACAAAACATATTATGCACATAAGTTGTAAAAAATATATAACCTATTTTTTAAATAATCAACTATAAACAATTCATAATGAGTTGTATAGTCCATAGCAAATAGGCTCATATTCTATGTTCTGGGGACTGCTCTCTACGATAGAGTTGGGCCATGCGATTTGTTGAGCGGCAATCGGACGGCGGAGGGAGCTCAATCCGACTGATAGCCCCCCCGACTGCCTTCCCCTGCCAAGGATCCTCTGATCCGTTCAGATCGCCGGCGTCCTCCTCCTCCCCGGCAGCGGCTGCCGCGACAAGGAGCAGCAACCGGTTCTACCGCTCCCTGCCAGCCTGCTTGCGGGCGAAGCCCGGCGTAGAGGTCGGCTTCGTGGAAGATCCGCCGATCTATCGTAGTGGGCCAGCGATGGAGGTGTCGACCGGCCGCAAGCGCGCGTACAGCATCATCGTACCCACCTACAACGAGCGGCTCAACATAGCACTCATCGTCTACCTCATCTTTAAGCACCTACCGTAAGCACCATTTTTGCCTCCCTCTCCCGTCTGCTAGTGATCTGTGCCTGTTCCTTGCGCCTTTGCTTTTACCGTACTTTTGAGATCTTAGCTGGAGAATTTTGTTTGACTCGAATGTATTAGGTGTGTTTTGCTTCTGTGCATCATATCGGTAGAAACTGGATTAGCACTGAAACGGAATCGAACTGATCTGGATTTCGGGACGAGAATACACATCTGTTGAGATCACACTAAAGGGACGTGACGTGCAATGAATTACCAAAATTATTGGTCACCTACTGTCCGGTGTATATATCCAATAGCCCAATTAGGCACGTCGGGTCTCTTTATTTCCTCGTTATTATGCAATCCAATAGTTTTAGTTATTTTCACTGTCAGGGTGAGAGCGATGGTATTTCCTCTATAATTTAGAGCTGGTTCAGTTAGCAGTTCTTCTGCTTGTTACATGTTCTGGAGCACTCAGGTCCTCGAAACCATCATCCCGGTGCTGGTTGTATTTAATCTGCTTGATTACACCAAAAACAAAATGTTACGAAAAGTCACCAGCTATGTCAAATGGGCGGGAGATGCCCCCCTAATTCTCAGATGCTCTAATCTCCACTGAATATTGCAAAACTTGTCTCCTTATATATCCCTGTTCTTAAAATCGTCATCTTTTGAATGTCATCATGCATACCTTTAACATCAGTTGAATATCCTATATCTTCTGGAACCTGACCTCTGATAGTCTGACGGGTGAAGCTGTCATATCATATAGTTATATCATCAAATTATTATAATATGATGAAACCTGAAGCTATAGTTTTTTACCTTAGGGATGTTGACTTTGAGATCATTGTTGTGGACGATGGAAGTCCGGATGGGACTCAGGACATTGTAAAGCAATTGCAGCAAGTCTATGGTGAAGATCGTGTTGTAAGTAACTTCAACAACATTCTCCTGTTCGTCTAGAAGTTTATGTATGTGGTGTGGTTTTGTCTATTCGGTCTGAAGGCTTACTTCAATGTCTGACACCTGGCATAACACCAGCTACTGCGAGCTAGACCGAGCAAGCTAGGACTTGGTGAGTTTTAAACTAGAAGTTTCTGAATGGATTCCACACTCTCCTTTTGTGTTAACAAGCAACTGGAAACCTTCAGGTACTGCATATTTACATGGCTTGAAGCATGCCTCCGGGGAATTTATTGTCATCATGGATGCAGATCTATCTCATCATGTATAAGTCCTCCGTTTTCTTCTGTCTGTTATTAGTATATGTCATTATTCTGAAATTCAGAATGCCCTTTTTTTTTTCTTGTTTGCTAACTATTTTTCTCCCACTCTGAACAGCCAAAGTACTTGCCAAGCTTTATTAGGTAAGAATTGTCTGTTTGAACATGTGTGAGTTAACTGGGTCTATGAAATATTCGTTTATTCTCCTTAGCCTGAGCTAGAAATCTGTTTCGTGACAAATTGGTTTATGTTTGTTGTTCAGGAAGCAAAAGGAAACTGGCGCTGATATTGTAACTGGCACACGTTATGTTAAGAACGGTGGTGTCCATGGTTGGAATCTCATGCGCAAGCTGATTAGTAGGGGAGCAAATGTTCTTGCACAGACATTACTACAGCCTGGAGCGTCAGATTTGACTGGATCATTTAGGTGTGCCATTTTTTTACTCAACCATTTAATATAGACCTTTCGACCACTATTTTTATATATATATGATTGATTGCATAACAGGCTTTATAAGCGTGATATTCTGGAAGATTTGATTTCTTCATGTGTCAGCAAGGGCTATGTGTTCCAAATGGAGATGATTGTTAGAGCTACCAGGAAGAACTATCACATCGAAGAGGTAAGCCACTATGTGGCATTTCGTTTTCCATTTGTGTAAAGATTGCATACGCGTTTCATGGCTTTGGCAAATGATGTTTCCCCTTTTTGATTTCTCCAGGTTCCAATAACTTTTGTGGACAGAGTCTTTGGAACTTCAAAACTTGGTGGCTCTGAGATTGTTGGATATTTGAAAGGCCTTGTATATCTGTTGCTCACAACATAGGTGAAAAAGATGCAGTATCTAACGTTAAATGGACCAACTCTTGTAGAGAATTTTAAAGATGACTACCTGCACTTTGCGCTGTGTTAAACTTTCTTGCACATTATTGTACACAAAGTTACTTTTTTGTGAACCTTACATTACACCACATCATGAATTTCCCCTCTCTTACATCTTTTGTGAAACAGTTTATCTCAATGACCTTATTAAAGAACGGAATGGCACAGTCACTTGTTTATATTACATCTCCTGTAGGACTTTATCTGTTCTGCAAAAAGTGTTGTTGAATGAGTTTTTAGCTTCTTGCAGCTTCTCATTATAAATGGGTTTAATGAAACCAAGAATCATATCGGCGTCCATTACGCACTGTCAGATGGACGTGTTTTATCTTCAGCGACTGACCAAATGCTGCCACTCTATAGACTGTATAATTTTATACTTCTATATAGTAACATAGATGCGCAGAATGACTTCATCAAAATTTAGAAGATATTTGTGAAATGTACAAATTTTGCGATCTGGATGACAAGTGCATTTACTTATAGCATGCTATGGATAGGAATTTCTACGACTAAACAAAACTTTCAGACGAGAGCTTACAAAGGCGCCACGTTACATATCCTATACTGTACAACACTGAATATTTCAGCTGCGTTAAGCAGGATCTAATTCGCTTAAAAGAACCAGATAGGACTTCCTGCTTTGATATCTGATTGTGAATGAGATCTGCTGTCACATGTCTATTTCCTGGAGCAGTCAAAATAATTAGTGCGCCGTGTCTGGTTCAAGTTCAATACTACGTAGCAGTTTCACTGGAGTAAACTTCAGTGATGGGGAAAACAAACATAAATACACCCGCACAACAATTCAGGTGGAGCCTTCTTACCAGATCTTTTATCAAAATAACAGAACAAATTGTGTTGGAAGAGGCATGCCCCATGTCCCATACTGAATGCTGAAACAGTTTGCCCTAAAGATGACTTAAATAGCATCTTGCATTCTATATAGCAGAAATAACAGCATACAATCTAAATATGTCTTAAAACTCCATAAAATACAACTGTGACTGATTAGCCATCATCAAAAAGACAACTTCCCCCTCATTCGATAGTCTTTTTCATTGGTTGTGCTGCCATCTAAAATAGGTTTGCTGATCTTTCAATCTTCAGATTTTGCCTTCTCTAGCTTCTGCAATGCAGAACAAAGTAAAGGTTAACATGATGTTCAGAAGAAGCTTAGGCGATCCCTCGAAAAAAGAAAGAAGAAGAAGCTTAGGAAAAAAGAAATTAGAGCATGTAGCAGAGCAAAGACAAACTTCAAATCGAGACAAAACAAAGATGCTAGCACAGAATTAAGGATTTTTTTCAAAACACAAACCTGGATTAGATAGATAAAGGTAGGTTAAATGTTTGTGAATAAAAGCAGATTATTTCTGAAGAATCCATTGGTTTAATTGCAAGTATATCCTATTTTATGATATCCTCCATATCAATTTACGTTCTAGATTCATCGGGAACCAACAATTTCTTTGCGAGGAAGCTAAAGCTGTAGCTTTGTACTAAATTTAATAACTGAACATAAAACATAATGACATCTACCCATATTTTATCACTAACTGAGTAAATCAAGCTATATCAGATTAGCTTGAGTGAATCAAGTGGACCTCCTATTCTAGCCCTACAGAAGCCCAAACAAAATAATCGCACCATTTCATAACATACTGATGAAAACAATGCTCAATCAAGTTCTCACTGGACCATAATAAGAGATCCAATTAAGCAGGAGGCTTTTAACTTCAAATCAAGCATGCAATTCAAATTCATATTGGTTTTGGCACGATGCAAAATATGCAACAGTATTCTAATCTTTAGCTAACAGGGCGTATATTACATCCCATGCAAAAAACATTCTTAACACAATACCCAAGGTTCAGATCAAAGGCTCAACTACATACAACCTTCAAAGGCTCAACTACATGCAACCTTAATGCCAACAATGCCGAATAACTAAATTAAGAGATAAAATGAGCACTGATGCACAGATTACGTTCCTGCAGAACAGTTCGTGTAGAACAGTTAGGACATCTGACTTGGATCTCAACAGTAATACAGGTTCTCAAAGATTTGCAATAGTTCCACAGTGAATTCCTTTTGCAAGCGCAACAAAAAGGCAAGCATAGGATCTCCACAGTTTATTTTGGCGCTTTGATACCAAAAAGCAGTTGCATTATACTATAGTACGAACAAATCCAAATACTTTACTGCTTGAAGTCAGTATATGCCATTCAATATGCAAGTACCAATTGGGAAGTACAATGACAAAGATCCCAAGAGGGACCAGAAAGAAGCATCCAGATACCGATTCTGGCATGACTGAGAATGAAAAACAAGTAATCTGACCTTCTGTAGCTTTGATTTATATTGCAGCATATAAAATATCCAGTAGGAATTAAAGAATTATTCATTATATCAACAGCGCAAGCAACCAGACCTTGGTGCCATATGAACAATTCATCCATCCATAACAGGAACCAGGAAGTATCGAAAACTATCAATCCGTGTCAATCATTGTGTGTGTGTGGGTGGGTGGGTGGGGGAGCAAGCAGGACAAAAAATGATCACACAATTGCACTCTGAACAGCATCATGCTAATTAACTTGTAACTGGCAAATAAAATGATCCATCGATTGCTTGTATCATGAATAGGTAGCACGCTCGAGTTATGCGGACCAATGTGATCCTGGATGCTGATGCGCGCGAAGATTCTCTGACGCTGATGCACATCGAAGGACAGATTCTATACAGAACACGCGAAGTAGTGCTCTATGCCAGGCGCAGAGGAAACAAATTCGGCTAACTTCCCTTCGCTAATTCGGCACTCAGATGGCTACACATTTGGGAACCAACCGAAATACGGTGCAACTTCCCGTCGCTAATTCGCACCAGCACCACGCGTATCAGTTTTGTAAAATTCAACATAAATACTGTCAGCTATGAGCTTGGAGACTCCGAACCCAGGCATCGCCAGCTACGCGGGGAGAGGAGGGGAGGGAAGGGTGGGGTTAGCTCACGGATTGCTCGGAGTGCCATGAGAGGCCGCGGTAGACGTTGACTGAGAAGGTGGCGGCGAGGTAGAGCGTAGCCACGCCCAGCCCCGCCGTCATCGCCTTGAATGCCAGGTCGCCCACCGCCATCTCGCCGCCCCGCCGCTTCTCTCCTCCTCCTCGCGTCCGGCCCGGAGCACCTAAACCCTCGCTAGCGGAATGGGGATGCTGAGCTCTCTCTCTCTCTCTCTCTCTCTCTCTCTCTGCGCGACGACGAGAAAGGGCCGCCGCCGCCGAAGAGGCTACCAGGTCCGAGAGCGGAGGAGATGGGCGCTTGATGGGCCAGAATTGTGGCCCGGTATATGAAGCCCAACGTACAATAGTGGTTTCGTGGGCTCCGCAGTAGGAGGTGATACGCGTTCTCAGAAAAAAAGTGCTCAAAAAAAAAATCAGGATTAGCGGTGCCGAGTGACGAGTGGTTCACGGAGGAAGGCGAACGTGTGTTTTCCAACCCAAACAGAGAATCTTTGTTTGTTGCCACGACCTGCGCGCCTCGTACCAAAATACTGCAGGCCTACATCATCAGTGGATGCGGTCCAGTCACAGGCTCACATCCGCATGCATCTCACACACCTTACTATCGGTGGATACGAACAGCTTCGATAGGCAAGCAAAAGCACACCAACTGATCAACGACGGCCGCCCCGCGCCAACCATGGCCGCACAGAGCAACGGCGGCGCAGCACCACTCGGCGGTCGCCGCCGCCGGCGCCACGTGCTCCTGTTCCCGCTCCCGTACCAAGGCCACATCAACCCGATGTTCCGGCTCGCCGGCGTGCTCCACGCCCGAGGCTTCGCCATCACCGTCTTCCACGCCGACTTCAACGCGCCGGACCCGGCGCAGCACCCGGCCGACTACCGCTTCGTGCCCGTCCCCGACGGCAACGGCATCGGCACGCCGTCCGCCGCCATCGAGGACGTGGTGGCCCGAATCTTAGCGATCGGCAAGGGGTGCGCAGCCGCGTTCCAGGAACGCCTCGCCTCCGTCCTGGACGATTACAAGAGGGACGGCGTCGCGTGCCTCATCGCCGACGCGCATCTGCTGCCGATCTTCAACGTGGCCGCGCGGCTGTCTGTGCCAACGCTCGCGTTGCGCACCGGCAGCGCCGCCTCCTACATCTGCTTCGCCGCATTCCCGATGCTCTGCGAGAAAGGCTATTTTCCTATCCAAGGTATGTATGACTTTCAAGCTCTTTTAGATAGTAATATACTACACTGTAGTACTACACGTGACGCATCCCCATGCATGGTTCTTCTTGTACTTGTACAATCACCAAGCTTATCAACGTGTGCTGCGCTTTTGTTGGCCAAAATGCAGAGTCGCAGCGCGAGTCGCCAGTGATCGAGCTGCCGCCGTACCGAGTGCGCGACCTGATGTGGATCGGCGAGGCCGGCCAGGGCGTGCTGCGCGAGCTCCTGGCGCGCGCCGTGGCCGCCGTGAGGGCCTCCTCGGGCCTCATCCTAAACACGTTCGACCCGCTGGAACGCGCCGAGCTGGCGAGCGTCCGGCGGGACCTGATCTCCGTGCCGGTGTTCGACGTCGGCCCGCTGCACGTGCTCTGCCCAACCGCCGAGAGCAGCAGCAGCCTGCTGCGCCAGGACCGGAGCTGCCTGGCGTGGCTGGACGCGCGGCCGCCGGAGGAGGATGAGTCCTCCGTTCTCTACGTGAGCTTCGGCAGCATCGCCAGCATGAGCGCGAAGGACCTGATGGAGACGGCGTGGGGCATCGCTGACAGCGGCGTGCCGTTCCTCTGGGTGGTCCGGCGCGGCCTCGTGTGCGGCGGGCACCACCACCACCAGCTTCTTCCGGAAGGGTTCGAGGCGGCGACGCGCGGGCGCGGGACGGTGGTGGAGTGGGCGCCGCAGGAGGAGGTCCTGCGCCACCGCGCCGTCGGCGGGTTCTGGACGCACTCCGGGTGGAACTCGACCGTGGAGAGCCTCTCCTCCGGCGTGCCCATGCTCTGCCGCCCCTACTTCGGCGACCAGATGGGGAACGCGAGGTACGTCGAGCAAGTGTGGCGGGTCGGGTTCGAGCTGGACGGCGAGCTCGAGAGGGGCAGCGTCAAGGCGGCCATCCGGCGGCTCATGAAGGAGAAAGAAGGTCGCGAGATGAGGACGAGGGCTCGCGAGCTGAAGAAGGCGGCGGAGGAGTCCACCAGCGAGGGTGGGTCGTCGCGCCTGGCCATTGACAAGCTGGTCGCGCATATCTCGTCCCCGTAAAATTGCGCCATGTCAGTCTACATTACTGTTTACCACGCAGTTTATTTTTGAACTCCGGCCAGTCGTCGTTGAATCTTGAGCTCTTGAGTTCTTGACTCGTCTGGCTGAACATGACGGAGAAGCGAAGTGTTGCGCCGATGCAACAGTTCTAGTTCTCCGATTTAAACCTCTGCAACTTGTTGTGAATAACGATTTTTGGGCCAGCAAAAAAGGATCTACTCGTTCCCGTGGGCTGGCTGGCCATCACAACCGTGGGCCTGTTTTGCCTCGACTCCCGACGCACCCAGCTACCCATATCAAGCCAAGGAAAAGGAAGATCTCTTCGTACCGTGGGCTGGCGAACACAACTGTGGCCCTGTGGGCCGGAGGTTCGTAGGGGTCCACTGATGGTTTCGAGATCCGCCGTATCGCCTCGGAGAGCGGCGCGCGGTTGGAGGCAACCAACAACAGTCCAACACGACGGGAGTCGGGAGGGACAGCCATGTGGTGTGCGGTAGTCACGTTGCGCTGCCGCCATGCTTGCTCCCCATGGCAGGGACGATGCGCGGACACGCGTGGCCCGGTCGCCCTCCTTTCTCTTTCTCCCTTTCCTGCCTCCCCCGCCTTTGCTCGATTTCCTTCTCTCCCTGAACGCTGGTAGCACCGATTGCTTTTCTGATTGTGTTTTTTCTTTTTTTGCCATGGGACTGATAGCTTTTGTGTTTGGAGTGCGAGGGAATGTTCCTTTTTCATGTGTCTCTCCCTCGTGATCCATAATAATACTACTACTACAGAGTCCTAAACGACATCAAAAGTTGCCTCTCCATGGCGGTGCTGCTGGCCTCAATAATGCTTTTCTCGCCAGCTCTGCTGGGCTGCCGCGAAGCCAGGGTGTATTTGGTGCTTTGCCATCCTGTATGGATTTTGTGCTCCCGGCCGGGCCTGTTCTAAATGCGGGGACAGAGGAACAAAAGGTCGTTGAATTTCAATACTAGTAATAAAAGTTGAAAAAGAAGCCGGAGGCGTTTAAAGTCGATCCGATCGCATTCGCATCGATGGAGAATCCAATCTGCCTCCTGCTCCGACGAGCAGCCTCTTGATCGCAGCAGACCCGTGGTGCCGATAGTCTGAGACTGCCACGCGATGGAGTGACGCATGCGGTCCAACAACACAACCCAATCGTCTACGGGCGTGACCGGCAGCGAATTCCATGCCACTGTCGTAACACTGCTCCTCCTCCTGCTACGTTGTGCATGTTAAGAATTACATTAGTTAGGGAATTATAGCGGGCTCATATTAAAGATCATACATTATATTAAAGATCATGTATTATATTAAAAAATCATAAAAACTACTACATAAAGTAACCATTTATACGTTAAGGAAAATAAGAACCGAGTCTTATACATCTTTGTGTCTCTTGTATGGTGTTCTTATAGCTACTATTTAAGAAAAGTAAACTTAGATGATCTATGATAACTTCTAACGTTTCATACGCTGCTGGAAGGGACGAAAACGATAAAAAAAATTAAAAACGAACGTGTATTATTTATAACAGTCTAGTTGTCCGACGGGATGTGTCCCAAGCCAGCGAGATGGAGTGAGTATTCTACACAGTACTAGTAGTACGGCTTGCCGAGATCATGGCTCGGCTCGAAAGTCCGAAACCAGCAACCCCGTGTCGCGGTTGGGCCGTTGTAGGACCGACCACGGAGATCATGCCGGACGTGCGTGACGGAGTGATGGACTTTGGTCGTAGGCCCGTAGTACTGTCACCATCCACCGACGGACCGATGGAGTAGTAAATCTTTGTTTGTGTTGGTTGAGGTTCGTAGTACTATCACCATTCACCGGTGGATTCGATGTCGAATAATGTGTATGCGTGCGTACGATCCCATGTATGAACACGGAGATCCTGAGGCGGTAACAGGAGTAGTAGTACAGCGATCGTAGTAGTACGCGGCTACCGCGAGCCTACTCCTACGCTAGGCAGCAAATGTCAACGGCAGCCTGCCAGCCAGCGCGAGCGCGCTGCTGAACCATTGAAGGCGGGGCCACGAGGGACCAGAGAGCAGGGATGCCCGTGCGTCCGTGCGTGCGAGCTGGTACGACGAATTGATGATGATTCGGCGGGATGCCAGTAGGAGGAGCATGCAATGCAACCACTCCACTCCACTCCACTCCCGTGCGCGAGGAGATACGGGACCGGCTGGGGGAGGGGAGGGGCATTTACGCCTCCGGTCATGTCGTCGCGAGCCGGCAAAAGATTTGCGCCGTACGCGCACGGGGAAAGAGGAAAAAAAAGCCCGGCCGGCCCCAGCGGCGGCCGCACGCACGCCCGGGTCCGTGTCCTCGTTCGAGCGGTGCCGTGCCGCTACCAACAGCATCGGATGATGCGCCGTAAGTAGTGCCCGATGCGATGCACGATGCGATGCTGTCTCGGACGACGAGCGAGAGGGAGGGAGGGAGGGAGGGAGGGAAGGATTCACGAGGGGGAGGGGCCCGTGCAGCTGCTGTGCGTGCGTGCGGCCGTGCTTTGGTCTGCTCCGCTGCCTGGGCTGGTACTGGTAGTACTACTACTAGCGGCGAGGTGATGGACATGGACGTGGACTGATGGATGGTTGCTTCGCTAGCCGTGCTGCGGTCTGCGGATGCCGCTCAAAGTCCTTTTTCCGTTTTGTCTCACTCGACCCAACCTAACTCGTACTACTGTAATTCTGTCCTCGGCCGCTCGGGTCGTGTTCAGCAACCTACGACTGATTTCAGATCTCTCGCTGTACAAACTTCAAAGTACTATAATCTTAATCCTTAATTTGTTAATCCTAGTAGTACTTAGTACTGACCACCACTGCTTTGGGTAGGTAGTACTTCATGTTACTACTAGCACTACCAGTTCCCCCTTGGCTTGGGCTTTTCCGATCAACTTTACCGATTTCAAGCCTGTTATCCACTGCATCAGCCAAGCTGACCAGACCTTTATAGCCGAAGACGACCGCGCTTTTGCCGATTACTACTATACTTATAGCAGTACTACTGCAGATGCTTAGCCAACTTATGCTTTCTCAACTTAGCGTTCTTATACTCCGCTGGTCCGCCTGCTAGTCAAATTAAGCCATCTTTGCGTATCCTTTATTAACTTATAGTGGTAGTATGACTTTGTTTGTATGAGATACTGTAATCTTTCTCGCCATTAGTACAGTATATGGCTTATAATTTTGCATTTTCAAATTATTTGTTTAGATAAGTCAAATGATAGTAAAAAATTACACTAATACTCAGTGATGTTAATAGTGCAGTAGAACTATTTTTAGGAAGAGTTGTTACCGATGAGTGGCGCTTGTGTCCAACGACTATGTACCTCAGAACACGCCAGCACTGAGGTCTCAATACTTTCAAACTCACATCTTCGTCTCTTGTCCGATCAGATTCGACGTTAAACTCTAGATCAGACACGTCGGGGAAAAAATAACTCTGGCTTAGACAAACCAAGTCAACACAAGTGGATAATCTAGTTGTTTAATCATGATGAGTGTTTCAAATTGCCAACCCAGTGGATTTAGATCCAATGGAACCAATCGATAGAATATTAATTTCTTTGATTTTGTTAACCTCCTGAACGTTACAAGCAGCAAACTAACAACGGCAACCAAAATCGTTAACGCATATAACAAACATACATATAGCGTGTGACAGCGCAACACTCATTAACAGTTTTTTTTTGTGATTTAGTGAGTCTTTGGCTCGTTTCTCCATGTTATTTGAAACAAAACACTAGCGCTTACCTCCATTCTGTTAAAAAAAGATGCTTATTAGTGTATTTTGAAATTAGTCGATGTTTTTTACCAAAGAAAAAACATTAACTAACTGATGATAAAATTTTAAATCGAGTCTACCCTAACTAAACTAAAAGACTTGATTGTCGTAACATTTTAAAATAAATGTAAAAAGGTACTCACTAATAATCTGACATTTCAATTAGGGGGACCTGTTTCCATCACCTAAAAATCCGACGTTTGAAGTAGCAAAACAAGCGTTTTTGAAAGATAAGAAAATTTGCCTGTTCTTTTTTCGATCATAGAGCAATGTCTGGATTTTTATCAATTTTAAAACAACAAAACCACATAAGTACTCGCTATAACAGATCCATACGAGAGAGAACGGAATCCCCCTGTTTTCATGTGGAAATATAAGAATTCGCTTCGTAACACAAAGCCACCACAAAGGGGGCGAGGAGAAAGAAAGATTGAGAGGAACAAACAGGCTGCAGGCAGCAGGGAGGGGTCTAAAAGCAGGGAAAAGCCCACCACCTTCCTTGGATCCACAACCCGAACACCCCACCCGGTCCTTTCTTCCTCCCAAGTCCTCACTCTCTCTCCTCCTCCCACAAGTATTTTAGTCTATTCGAGTCCTACCAGTAGCAGGCGAGCGAGAGGAGGTGGAGGTGGTGGTGGTGGTGGAGCGGACGGAACCGCTGCTTGCTGCCAGGAGCCGCGCGAGATCTAGGTGCACGCCGCCATGGGTGCTCGCTGCTCCAAGCTCTCCGTCTGCTGGTGGCCACCCCACTTCAAATCGCCCATGCTCGGTACCCACCTACCGCGCATTGCCACCCCTGTTTCGTGTTGATTTGATTCGGGCTTGATAATTTCTTCCGCTTGCTGCCTCTGCTCTGTTCAGTGGGGGACACTGCTCCGGCATTTTGGGGGCGGCCCAGTTTGTTTTTGTTGCGTTTTTCCGGGGTTTTGGCTGTTCGTTTCCGCGTGCGTAGCTTCATGCTTCGCGGAGGCGGCGCCGTCGATCTCGCTGGAATTCGTTGCGCGTGGGTCCGATCCATTCGATTGTTTCGTTTGGACGCGTGAGGGCCTTCCGAATCTTGCTTGGCTAGCTGATTTGGCGCATTTCCTTTGTTTTCTGTTCCACGGTCCAGCGATTTCAGTTGCAGGATTCTGGACTTGTCTGCGTTTACTTCTGTGTACTTCGGGCAATCTCACGATGGAGGGCAATGTGATGCTAATCGCAAGTGTTTGCTCTTGATTCTGGGGTGTGCTGATGTGTCTGCTGTCGTGTTATTGTCCTGATCCGACTCTGGTGGCTGTTTCCTGTGCAGAGAACGGCGCCGCCGAGGATGACGGCACCGGCGTGCCGGTGTTCGCCGAGTACAGCCTCGACGAGCTCCGGGCGGCTACCGACGGTTTCGCCCCCGACCGCATCGTGTCGGAGCACGGTGAGAAGGCGCCTAACGTTGTCTACCGCGGCACGCTCTTCAGCACCGGCCGCACCGTCGCCATCAAGCGCTTTAGCCGCTCCGCCTGGCCGGACTCTCGTCAGTTCTTGGTCCGTGTGGCTTGTTTCCTGTCAGCAATCATTCTGCTTGTACGTCTACAGACTATGTTCCTGACGGATTGGTTGTGTCCTTGCGGTTGCAGGAGGAAGCGAGGACCGTTGGTCAGCTGAGGAGTCCCCGGCTAGCCAACCTGATTGGATGCTGTTGTGAGAGCGGCGAGCGTCTGCTCGTGGCTGAGTTCATGCCACACGAGACTTTGGCAAAGCATCTTTTCCATTGTATGTTCAATTTTTTCTCTAGAGGATCTCCTAATTACATCTGACTTGCAAATGTTGGTTTGAATGAATGTTACTTGTTGGGAAAGGGTGATGTTTGTATGGCTTTTTATTTGCTAATCACGCGTGAAACACTTGCAGATGTTTGGTTTATTCTTGTACCTGCTATTCTCTTACAGTAACTGCAATTTGTATATTTGGGCTCTGCAAGTGCTATACGAATGCAACAAGGTGGTGAAATTAGTACTCCTACCCTGTTTCAGGGATGTATTCTTGCTGCTTATCCCGTGTTGAATCGTTGCTTCCCACTGGAGAAGCATGAAGCAATTCCTGCTGCAGAATTCCTTAGCTATTTGTTTTTGCTGCGTGCTATTTCTGTACTACTACAGTAAAAACACTTGTTTTTCAGTAAGGCTTGTGATCGGTGTTTTGTTTGGAGGTACTGTGATAAGCATAAATGCTGTTTATTTTGCAACCACCCTAGACGATACCTGTAGCTTGATTGCATCTAAATCACAAATGTTGGTTGGGACTAAGCATCTACATTGTACTCGTGGATCATGCTTCGCAGGGGAGACTAACCCATTGAACTGGGCAATGAGGATGAGGGCTGCACTTTATGTGGCACAGGCACTGGAATACTGCAGTAGCAAAGGGAGAGCGCTTTATCATGATCTACATGCATACAGGGTCGTCTTTGATGTGGTGAGTCTCTAAGTGTATGTCTTAGTTACTTCTCAAATCTTATTTGCAGAGTCACTAATCGTTTTGTTTTTGAACGGTGAAATGTAGGATGGAAATCCCAGACTATCGTGTTTTGGTCTGATGAAGAACAGTCGGGACGGAAAGAGTTACAGTACAAACCTAGCATTCACACCTCCAGAGTACCTTAAAACAGGCAAGTGTGCTACTCATACGCTTGCATGCCCATTCATTGCCACTGCGTTTCTTATGTACATTTTAGCTGGTACAATCTTGCAAGTGTCACACACACAAACACTGTCACAAAGCACAACTGCTACATAGATCACACACTATGTCTCCATATCACAAATACAAACATCCTCCATGACCTTGGTGCAACCTTTTTATGGTATTTTAGACTGTAAATCTTGTTATACAAAATGTTCTTGAGCTTCTCTAACCAATTTTGTCAACCCTAGCTTATTTGAGCTTCTGTAACTTTTAACCGAGTTTGCTAACACTTGCTGTTTCTCAACTGCTATATGTTCTGCAGGCAGAGTAAGCCCAGAGAGTGTGGTCTACAGTATTGGCACTATTTTGCTTGATCTCCTAAGCGGAAAGCACATTCCACCAAGCCATGTGAGTAGCTCTGTTGGCTGTTGCCAGCTATTTTCCCATGCTAATAACCAACCATATCTTGGAGTTTGCCTATGTCCTTTGGGCTGTTTGTATACGTGTGCCATTGATTGATTATAACCAAGGAAAGCATTGACTTTAGATTTGCTTTTCTATAGGCACTTGACCTTGTAAGAGGGAAGAATTTCCTGGTACTGATGGATTCTTGCTTGGAAGGTCATGTCTCCAACTCAGATGGAACTGACTTGATGCGATTAGCATCCCGCTGCTTGCAATATGAAGCACGAGACCGGCCAAATTTGAAAGCAGTAGTGTCTGGTCTTGCAAGTCTCCAGAAAGATGCTTCTGTATTTTTCTTTCTTGCTGCTACCATTCAGAATTTATTGCCACTATCTTGAATTTTGTATAACATTTACTGTTAGTTCTGCAAATGTTCCATATTAAATTTATTTCTGACTCAAATTCCAACTAGCACATCTGATGTTCTTGTGCAACGAAATATTTAGTTTACATATGTTCGGAACACAAAATCTGGCCATATTTGACATACATTTATCTTCTCCTTTGACATTACTACAGGTTTACTTATGTCATCATTAATGTAGACTTCAGCTTAATAATTCAACCTGATATTTAGTTTATATATGCTCAGAACACAAAATCTGGTCATATGTGTCATACATTTATCTCTTTCCTTCTTTGACATTACCTACTGCACTCATGTCATCATTTATGTAGATTTCATTGCTTAAGAATTCTACCTGAATTTTATGCAGACACCTTCACGCACTTTGCTTGGCATCCAGCATGACAAGGAAATGTCCGATGATGAACTTTCCTTATCCACTATTGGGAAAGCCTTTGCTCAGATGGACTTGAATATGGTACATGCAATACTGCAGGATGACGGATATAACGAGGATGACATGGTGAATTGTGAGGTAAGCTGCCTATTTGCCAGTAACAAGGATGACATGGCAGGGTATTCTTTGCCGTGATATTATTGTGTATTGTCCTTTGCTGATTTCAGTTACTAATCCTACCAATTATGCAAGAAGAAAGCCATTCGTGAGTGCGCATGTTCTGCATGTGACATGTATTCAAGCTTGCTTGCATTTCAACTAATCAATCATGTGCATATCCCAATATAAGCTTTCGTTCTATCTTTTCAAGACAGAAAATTTACAAAACACTTAAATATAAGGGCCAAGCTTTGCTAGGGCCAACTCACCGTGCTGGCTGGTTGATTTTCACTTCATTTCCAGTTTTGGCCACAGCCCCATAATGCAATTTCTGAAGTGATTCCTCGCGTGTTGCTTTGTGTGATAACTTAGCAAAGGAGTACTTGCTGGCGATATTGTGGTTACATGTCTTACATTTCATTTTGATGTTGGAACTTGCAGATATCTCTCCAGTCATGGACTGGCCAAATATCTGAGAGCATTGTTGTTAAGAGGAATGCGGACAATGCCTTTCAGTCCAAGGATTTTGTAACTGCCCATCAGTGTTACTCAAGGGTATGTTTTTATATTACGTGGACTACAAAATATAATTCTCCTTTATCTGTACCTTTTATTCCAATTTAAAATTAAACATTATCTGCTTCATTGTTTGTTACTTTAGTTTTCTTTTACAATGAACGGGATTGAGATTTGATTCAGGTGGCTTTGTTATTAAACTGGGTTGTCATGTCTTCTAGCACTGTTATGTTTATTTATCGCC
Source organism: Oropetium thomaeum (assembly GCA_001182835.1). Classification (NCBI taxonomy): domain Eukaryota; kingdom Viridiplantae; phylum Streptophyta; class Magnoliopsida; order Poales; family Poaceae; genus Oropetium; species Oropetium thomaeum. The sequence continues at coordinate 192,840 of LFJQ01000100.1, read as the reverse complement.
GTATATGAGATAATATACAGACCTGGCTTGAGTTGAGTTTGAGGCCAAACTTATACCAAGTTTACGTTTGTGTTTTCATGCTACAGAATGCTACCATATATGAGTTGAGTAGGTAGGTTGGATTTGGTCGTGCCAGGTTTATTTCCAACACTAATGAAACCAACAAACTATCTCACTGCCGTAGTTACAGTCATAACACATGTTTTGCTAGTTTTTCTTTCGTTGACTTGGTTTTTTTATTACCACCAGGCAACTAATCGATGGTGTTGCAAATTTTGCAGTTTCTGGACACAGGTGCACTGGTGTCTCCAACTATGGTTGCCCGTCGATGCTTTGCAAACATGGTGGCCGATAAGCTGCAGGAAGCCCTGGAGGATGCAAAGAAGGCTGAGGACATGTCACCTGGATGGCCGATTGCATATTACCTGCAATCGATGGCACTTCTTGGTCTGGGAAGGGAAGCTGAAAGTCGAGAAGCGCTGAAGAAAGCCACCGCTTTGGAAGCTGAAAGAAATAGTAGATCTAAAACTGTATAGCCCTGAATGTCCTGCATGTACCTAGATCGGCTGCATTTTGGGTGCCTTCAATGCTTGCCACCAGTAGGGCTGTTTTTGCTATCCCCTAACTTATATTGGTATTTCCAGCGGTTTAACGTGTTAAAAATACTGGGTTGGGCTGTTATTACACCTCCATATTCACGCATACAGGAATGGGCAACTAGTATTGCAATAGCATTCTCTTGATGTGAGATTGTAAAGTGACTTTTCATTTTATCTCAACAACTTCATGTACATATAAACCTTCAAAATCTTCAGGCTTAAAATCTCAAGTTATTTGTTCGATCAACCATACTTTGCAGTTTTAGTTATTTTCTTGTTTGATAGTTAAAAGTTATTCAATAGTCATCAGCTGCTCAGTGTTTTACACATGTGCTTGAGTCGTCTGGTCTTATTATTGGAATTACTTGGTCATTATGAAATGACGTAAATTGGGTGAAATGGTGATATTTCTCATGCCACGATGTAATTATTTGTTTCTTAACTAAATATTGATGTTCTACTTCAAACTCCATGTCTCACGTGAATGATAATTTTGAATTCATCAGAAAAATCTTCTGTGGAACTATAATTTATTCAGTATTATCCAATCTCAATTAATTCTGTGAAATTAAATAATCAAACAAATCATCTTTTGGGTAAGCTATGAATGTAAAATTCTTTTCAGGGTCCCGTAAAGGTTAGCATAGCAGATATTGGCGAATGAGAATACGTTTGTGAGAAAAATGCACCCTCATTACCCTCAGATCGTAAATCACTACCACATCATGCCAACAAAATACGAGATGCACATAAACTACACAAAATAAGAACAGCTTTGCAACAGAATCATTGTCAAGCTGTATCAAATTATTACAGCATGTTCTCTGTTCATGATTTATGGAGACGGTACATCACTGGAAAGGGCAAGATACAGCTGTCCTGTAAAGTTGTCTACAAATTATCTAAGTTACCGCCTTACCGGTGCTGTGATAGTACATGTAGTACAAAATGGCAAAATTCTAAAACTAAAACGAATAAAAGAGCCACAAGATTCCGCTAAAAATGCAACTAAAGCTTCTAAGCTCAAATCTGAGGTCGATTCCCAAGCATTTGGCCGACTAAATTCGTCACCTGAAATTATGGTCCAGGTTAAGAGGTTACAATGGGGAGACACAAAGTGATAGCAATCAAATGGGAACAAATCAGCAAGTATACAAATAAAACATTAGCCAGCACAGGGACATGGATAACAGTAGCAGTAAAAAAACGTGCCTTGTTTGTGCTTGAATCTTGAATCGTTTTTTTTTTTTTAACGACTCATCTTGAACTGGGTATTTCAAATGCAAGGAAGCAATATCTTAGAAAGGCACATGTTTTTCAAATAGATTTAGAGCAAAACGTACTGCATTAAATTTACCACAAAAAAAGGTGGGCACATGATATATCTGCATGTTTCCTAGAATGGAAAAACATAGAATCTCGGAAAGGTACCATGAAAGACACTTTTCGGAATATAAGAGTGCACACTCATGTATAACATATTGAGCATAGTCTAATCTAACTATCAACCACTTAAAGCCAAACGAGCATTTATAAGCAAAGATAAAAAGAACAAAGTAAAGAAAAAAAAACTTGCCTGCCAATACTTTGAAACACATCGATCGATGCAACTGTTCTCACCCATATTGAGCTCAGCTTCTTTGTACCTGATGAATATAAAATTACACCCCCAGAAAAAAAAAGACACAAGCAAATCCATAAGATAAATTCTTCTTGCCTGTCACTACCAATGCATCACATTAAGTTATGCAATTCAACTAACTACAACCATAGCCAACATATAACATAAATACGGCACAAATACACAAATACAATACATTAAGTGATAGCACTATCGATGCATTAAACAGATAGAAGGATGTGCTAACAAGACCATTAACAACGATCTGAAGATTTATAGCTTTTCAAAACATAAGAAAATCATATCCATACCTTTTCTCAATGCACTTGTCGAAACAAGTCTGCGTAAGCCTGTATAAAGCCAATGACGATATCAGAACAAATCATATATGAAGTGGCAACCTAAGTTATTACTCCAGTAAAGAACTGGAGCGAGGAGAGTGATATAATATAAGGGCAATAATTTATATATTATATAGAATGAGCATGACAAACAGTTCAGAAGAGCAGGAAAATTCTAATTGCCTCTATATATATTTGAAGCGTGTGTGGAGGATGCAAGTTTAAGCATGAAGGCAGATACAATTTGGTAGAAGAAATCACCATATGTCAACTACTTCAGTAAGTTCACAATGAGGGAACTAAATATGGATCACTAGTGAGAAGCATATGAATATCAAAGCTGAGTGACAATGGCATCTTGATATGATGTATGATTTTTCTTAAATTTATTGCTGGAACAACTAATGGGGGGAAAATACATTGTCTACCTCTTCTATGCACACTAGTTGATGACAATTGGCACAAATGAGCCTCTAGTTGAGTTGGTTAGGTGGCTCTAGTAGCACTCAGGTTCCAGGTTTGACTCCCCGTGGGAGCAAAAATCAATGTAGGTTAACAAATCCCCTTTTCTATCCTACACCAACAGGTCTAGGGTGTTCCTTAAGTCGTGGTCGTTATCACACGGGTTATGGTGCCACTGTGTAAGGATAAGTAGGGATTTGGTGTTTTCTCGACCTACGTGAGGTCTTGTTCTTAGGAAAATGCCAGGGGCTGTCTTTTGATACTGTAATTCACTGATTCAAGAGCAAGGAAGTTTTTTATTTTCCAGGTAATCATGAATACTAATTTGAAATTACATAAACAAACTAAAAAGAGCTACTTCTTGTAATACTGGTGATCTCAGACAAGAAAATATCACTCACCTATTAAAAAGTTCAACCCTATACTCCATCTCCTTCTCCGCCATCCCAAACATCTGTCCAGGTGAGGGAGCGCCAATCTCAGCACGAGCAATAAACCCAAAAAGAAACGGAAGAAAAGGGAATCAAGGTGAATGAACATGCCTGCTCCTTCTCCAAGCTGGTCGGCCCGCCTTTCGCAGCCATAGCTGAACCTCACCTGCAAAGAGCAAAAAGCAACAAGAGACGCACAGCTGAAATTCCCGACACAGCATCCAAAGAAGTAGGACAAGAGTAGCGAAGCAGGAGGAGACGCAGATGCTTACAAGGAAATGAAGGCCTAGTTTCGAGCGCTGGCGTTGTGAATCAATGTCGCGACGACCCGCCGCCTCTAGGGTTTTGATCTTTAGCCTCCGCAGAAGAAGAAACGAACAGTAGCCAGGCCTTCTTACATGGGCTGCATCGAAATGGACATGTGAGCATTGACCCGAAAGGCAGCCCACTTAGATATGGCCCACATTTTCCACTTAGTAATCGTCTTGCTCTCCAATCCGTCCCCACTCTGTTCGTTTCGTCCTCCACCGAGCCCAAAGAAGCCATGAGCTTGAGTTATCCGCTCCTCCGCCTCCCGTGCCGCTGCTCGCTCGCAATATCGCCGGCGCGGCGGCTGGGTTCGCCGTATCAGCTTCCCGTTTCGGTTTCCCTATTGGCTTTAGCTTCATCAGATGGAGGTGGGGGTGACGGTGAGCTGACGCCGCGGGAGAGGCGGCAGCAGCGGAGGGAGCGGCGGGAGTTGCGGACGACGGACTGGAAGGAGGAGGTGCAGGACCGACTCATCCACGAGCCAGCGCGGCGGAGAAAGAAACCGCCGAAGAGGACATGGCGGGAAGAGCTCAACCTCGACCTCCTCGCCGAGCTCGGTCCGCAGTGGTGGCTAGTGCGTGTCTCTATGGCACCCGGCACCGATTACGTGGATCACCTCACCAAGGCAATCTCCCGGCGCTACCCAGAAGTGTCTTTCAAGGTGATCTCTTAGTGCTTATCTGCTACAGTAGTTTTACTACTGTTATATTATATTTGGTACGTTAGATCATGGGGATGGTAGACTACATATGCATGGGGGAGTCATCTTGATCCCCAACCCCAATTTTCTGTACTCTATATATACCGGCCAAGAGGCACAATGCAATGCAAGCCATCCATTATACACAATCTATTCCCTCTTCCACTTTTTTTGCATCTATGTTGCACGAATTAAGCATAGCGCTCACAAGCATTTTTGCTGGACACCTGGCGTGAGCGTGATGCTGCAGATAGGATTATGGAAGAGACTACTCTGCTGATGAATTCATTTTCATTCGTAAAGGATGTCTGAACTCACAATGTGTTCATGAGATGTCCAATTATGTTATGAGCAACATCATGGCCTGTAGGGGTGTGACTTTTAGAATTTCTTGATTTCACGACTGATTTGTGAAACTTCTGTACTGTGTTGAAAGCAAGTAATGTGTGCATACGTACTTAAGATCTCTAAAACGGTGACTAATTGGATAACATTGTGAATATGGCAATCTATGTTACATTCATGTCACTATATGCCACTTAATTGTGAGATATGAAGTACTAGGATCAGATAAAAAGAAGTCAACTCCTCTGAAAACCAGTACTGTGAAAAATCCCGTCATGCTGACCGTAAAAAATCCCTTTTTACAATGAAAGTCCTATTAGGAAATACCTTACCGAAAGGACACCCAATGACTTCACTTGCATACAATGTTTTCTGGTACTGTATTTCTCACAAGAAGTTACTTACAGATTTATAATCCATCCATCCAAGTCAAAAAAAGACTGAAAAGTGGCTCAATCAGTGAAAAATCAAAGCCATTGCATCCTGGGTTGGTCTTTCTTCATTGCACTTTAAACAAGGAGCTTCATGACTTCATTCGAGATACAGAGGGCTGTTATGGCTTTGTTGGAGCTACAGTTGGTTCTATGTGAGTATATCATCGATATCTTTCTGTTTATTGATTTCTGTTCCTTTCTGTTGACACCATGTTACCCTAAACGGTAAACGGTAAACAGTTGTTCACTTGCTGTTTAGCCATTATTTAAACGGAAAAGGCTGGGCACGTTTAGCGTTTAGACCGGTCTAAACGGCCGTTTAATCCTGTTTAGGAAAACAAGTGAAAACAATAACATACTTATTTGATAATCACTATATTCTGTTTCAAGAAAAATACCCCAATAATTTGATTGCTGTAATTTTAACGAGAATCATACCAGAGTATCCAAGCACATCATATGTAGGATGCTACGATAATGCTACAGCAGGGCATGATGTCTCCCTGCAGTTTGTTTTACAATCAATTGTTTAATTTTGCCTATTTGCACTTTTTGTACCTGTTTCCATACTTATGTCCTTACTATGCAGCAAGAGGCAGATTAAAAAGCCAAAGCCTATTCCAGTTGAAGAAGTTGAATCAATTATTAAAGAAGAAAAGGAGGAACAAGAGAGAGTTGACAGAGAATTTGAAGAAGTGAACAACGTTGGAAATATCGAGTCATTCAGTAAACCTGTTGAAGATTCTGAACTTAAGTTAATGCATACAATCAAGAAGCAGTTTAAGAAATCATCTGCAAAGAGTAGCACTAGCCACCGTGCATTTATACCTGGTGCTGGTATTCATGTTCTCTCTGGGCCGTTCACAGGCTTCAGTGGATCTCTACTGGAAATGAATCGCAAAAATAAGAAGGTTAGGCTGATTATATATTCATTTTAATTAACTAATAGTATAATTACTATTTAATTGTACCTTTCTAATGGTATCATCTGTTTATCTAAGAAGTATAACTTCTCATAGGCCACTGTCCAGTTGTCACTTTTTGGCAAAGAGAGCTTTGTTGATCTAGATTTTGATCAAATTGAGGTGGTTGAAACGGATAGCAATGGTAGCAACTCATGAGGTTTGAACACTCCTCTAAATCCTTATTTTGTAACTCTGGCAAATATTCCATTGTTGCTATGAACTAGTAGTGCCACCATGAATTAATGGTTTCAGAAGTACCAAGAGATGAGAACACCAAATCTAAAATATCTTTTGCAGCCTATTATGCTTGCCTAAGGTGATTAGAAAGCAAACATCTGACTTCAGAATTTAGATATTATCCTTACATCTCTATGACTAGTATGCAATACTCTTATATGTTTATAGATAGGATATCCATTCATTGTCATTGTATTGCACTGATCTGTGTTCTCCCATTCAAGTAGACCAGTCTATTTAGAACCCTACAACTACAATAAAGTATTTTGTCATGATGTGAGAAAATTGAAGGGCCCCATGTGATACCAAGATACATTTTATACTTTTTGCAGCTCCTCCAAAATTGAGTTTTAGTAGATGAAATCAAAGTTATTTGTTGCATTCTGATATAGTTTTTCATTTTGTGTTTCATATCAGAGCAGGTATTTTGTGCGTAGTGTCACTAGCTTTTACCAATAGTTCAGCTGGGGACCGGGTGAATGAAGGAGGCCTTTCATTGTTCTGAATTTCCAAAGGTTGTTTCATTATTGTTCATTGCAACGTATTTGATTCATGGAATGAATACACAAAATATTCTTACAAAATATTTGCAATGTTTGACCTAAATTTTCATTGTTCTTTTCTTCATCGTTATACAATTATGTTTCATATTTTATTTCAAAACTATCATATTAACAACTATTTCTTACAAACTATCAATTCTTCATCTTATTTATTATTTTGTGGTAGTAGTATTTACTAAAAAATTGTACTTCTTGTTTTTACGTTCTCAGGCTCAAAAACAATGTCAGGTCAAAGACTAGAATCCGGAATTTCAGTGTCAGTTCATGTATCTGCAGAAAGGTGGCCTATGAGAAGTTTTACTTCTTAGATGAACAATGGCCTGTGAGAAGTTATACTTCTTAGATAAACAGATGATACCATTAGAAAGGGGTCCAAAGACTTTTTTATCGCTGGGATGAAGGGGTGCATTCAAACAATGAAGCAATATCCTAACGGTTTCTTTTATTAGAATACATGTGCTTCACTGACCTGCAACATGCTTGTGACAGTATGTCATAACCCCCTGGACGAAATGTTAGAAATCTGTCTACAATCCAGGAAAGTCCTATGGTGGGAATTTTTTGTGAGAGAAACATGTATTACTATTATTTAATATTTTGTTATCAGTTGTTATTTGCTATACGGGTATGATTTGACAAAAAAAATTTCAAAACATCCTGACTGCTGATCACAGATCTTCCATCATGCTCTTTAGCATTTCCCATCAGATTAATATTTTCACCGGAGTGATGGTTCAGTTTCATAGAGGGTTATTAGCTGCAGACATGAACTGTTTTAATAAAGTGGTGACAACTAAAGGCGGGTGCTGGACTTGCTGATACATCATAAAGGAGGCGGTTCTAAACTCTACATTTTGGCTTAGAATAGTTGGTGAGATGCATAAGGAAGCTGTTCCTCAGTCCACGTGCACTAGGAGAGACACGCGGGCCATTGGTCAGCCACCCTACCGCATGGTAGAGGATCTCGTTCGTGTTCGTCGTCCCGCTCTCTCCTTGCACTAATAGCCCGCTGGAACCCACCGGCAACCTTGTTGCCACCATCACGGGAGAGAAGGGAAAGGAAGTAGGGAAAGAATCCACTTGCTAGGAAGAAGGGTATTTTCAACTATTACGATGTCCAAGCCGCAGCCCCTTAACTTTTCTTTACTCATAAAATGTATAAACACCCATATCTTTTGTTTTCTCATATTTTCACAATCTCATATTCTACATTGCAGAATATAAAGCTGAAATATAGAGGAATTATATACCGACTCTGGCTTTGATCGAACAAGGAGACAGAGCACAAAGGGCTTGTTTGGTTGGTAGCATTGGGCATAGCGAAAGTTTGCGCGATCTGTAGCATGATCAACTTTATGGCGTTCTGTTTGTACTCTATCATGGTCATCATCATCGCCAATTCATCTCTGTCCTCTGACTAATCAAACGGAGAATTTTCTTTTTCTTTTTCATTCCTTTTTGCTGGAATCAACAGAAATAAAGAGAATTGAAGCGCTCGCAACCTTGCATTGCATTTGTTATAAAAAAAAACAAGAAAAAAAACTTGCATTGCACAGCAGGGTGACATCACACACTAAATGCCTTTTATGACTAGAGGTATCCTTGATGCCACGGCAACAAAATGGTCCACTGCCTTCCCACCTGCACACTGCATAGTCAAAACAGTATACAGTACATTATGCATGATCATACAACTGATAGCATTAAGGGATCATAACATGAATCAGCGAAATGTTAGCACGATGATACACATTCGATTCCGACCCTCTTTTACACATCGATAATGGTTACCAATTCAGATCAAGAATGAACATCTAGGAGTGTACAGTAGTAGTGCTCTCGCTGTTCTCGAATGAGGGCAGCTACGGGTCTCGAGTCCGATGAAATGCTGGCATGTGATCCGTGGCTGTTCCAGTCATGGTCGTCCGCCGCGCGGCACGAGGAAGACCCGGGCACGCACAACAGCACCGTTCCCCAGTCGGAAACCGGGCGTGACAGCGAACCCGACGACCATGCCGGCGCCGCCGTGGGGGGGCGCGCCGGTCACGCTCTCCATGTACTCCGGGTGGAACTCCGCGCCTCGTCCGGCCTCGAAGTGGCTGGGCGGCGGCTCGAGCGCGAACGCAAGCAGGTGCAGCATCCACACGGCCTTGGCCGCGCGCAGGAACTCCCCGTAGAACGGCGTCCGCGGGTGCGCGCCGCCGTTCACCACCTTTCGGTGCTCGCCGTCGCCTAAGACTGCCTCCTCCACGCGCGGAGGCAGGAGGGCCGTGAACTTGGTCGCGGCGTAGCGGCCGAAGGCGCAGGTCGGGAGCACGCCGAGCAGCTCGGCGGGCTCCATCCCGCGCATGTCCCGGAACTGCGTGTACCGCTCCCGCCGGAAGGCTGCGGGGTCGAGCAGCGAAGAGAGGGACCCATCGAGGTAAAAGGACTCGTGCTCGAAGCCGCCGAGGAGGACGCGGGTGACGTGCGCCTCCAACGCGTGTTTGGCGAGCTGCGGCGACGAGACCGGGATCTTGGTGAGGGACCGGGTGGCCGACGCGGCGTCCAGCCCCGCCGCGCGCATCAGCTGGAGGATCTGCCCCGCGAGCGTCCGCGTCGCCGCGCGGGCCTGCTCGGCGCTCGAGACGAACAGGTCCGGCGTCGGCGTGCCGGCGCCGTTCTGCTTGGAGGAAGGGTTGTGGTGGCGCCCGATGCGGCGGCTGGTGGCGGCGGCGAGCTTCTCCTTGAGCCCGTCGACCTCGGCCTGCTTGGCCTGGAGCTGGCGCCGGAGGTCGTCGAGCGCGGCCTCGTACGGCGCCACGGCCTCCCGGAGCGGGGGCGCGCAGGGGTTCGGGCGCGGGATGCGGCCCGCCGCGGCGGAGCGGCGGAACCGGTCGCGGAGGCGCGCGAGGTGGCGGAGCTCGGCGACGACGGCGGCGTCCGCGGCGCGCATCTTGTCGGGGTCCCAGGGGCAGTGTGCGCCCTGGAGCGACGCGTACGCGCGCCGCACGCCGGAGACCGCGTCGAAAACCTCCGCCATCAGCGTCTCGGCGTCGCGCGCGCGCTCGGCGCCATTGGCCTCAGCCGCCGCATCGGCCGCCACCTTCCGCTTCTCCTCCTGCTGCTGCCCTTCCTCCCAGATCTTGAGCTCGTCGTCCTCGCCCTCGCCCTCCGCGTCCTCCACCGCGGACGGCGACCGCCGGCACTTCTCGCTGCTGGAGACGGCGTCGGCGAAGTCGGCGAAGGGGTCGTCGTCCTCGTCCTCCAGGTCGCTGTCGACGGAGTCGCGGAGCGTGTAGTTGCAGGGGAGGCGGTTGGAGAGGCACGAGGACGCGACGCGGTGGATGAGGTCGCCGACGGTGACCGCCTTGCTCGCCATTCCTTGACCTCCTCGTGCTGCTGATCAGTGCTGTGTAGTACTACTGAGCAGGAGATGCTGCTGTCACTGTGCGCCAAAAATGAAAATGGGGTGTGGGTTGCTCGTGGTCTTAAAGAGGCCAGCCAGACACCGGAACTGAATTTCAGGAGACAGATGCCCCTGTGGAATGCAGGCGTGGCTAGATGAAGACAAAGGCAATGAGCTGTGAGCTTTGCTTCTTTACTTAGGGTGAGTTTGATTAAGGGTGTTTTTTTTTTTGAGCTCCTAGAGCTGTTAGACTAAAATAAAGATTTATTTTGAAGAGTGATTTTTATTGAAAGCAGTTAGGATTAGTTTTTTGAATTAAAGGAGCTGTTTCGGTAGAAGCTGAAAATCATAGCTTCTTTCTATACCTATTCTTACGTGTGGTCCTTAATTTAAGAAGGAGCTATTTTAATAAATATTTTAATAATATTTTTTCTTTTATTTAAAAAAACTGTTTTGTTTGAAGAGTTGAAATTAGACTATTTTTTTAAGAAGCAGAAGCCAAAATAAACGGATCCTTAGCTTCTTGCTGCTCCGCTCTATGCACTATTGTCTGACAGTAGCAGGCCCTCCTGGGAGTTGAGAAAGCTAAAAAAACGTCGCTCTATTCACTCCTAGTACAAAACAAAAAAGTGAGAGATTATTAGCTCCAAGCTATAGTAGCAAGTAAAGTATATTGGCAGTCTTTGGTAGAGGGAGCGGAGCGGAGAACTGCCCCTTAAACCTCAGCTGCACGCAGAGGCAGGCCGGGCATACTGGGATTAGGAGTTGTAAAAATTACTCCTGTATATACAGGATTAGCTTCGGAATCCGATGTTTTGGTGGGAGGTGCTGGTCTGCTTGATTGTCTCACACTCACAGTCACAGATAGATGGATCCACAAATCCTCCGAAATCCTCCAATTTGAGATGAATGGAATGAGAGATCTTTCTTTTTGCCTTTTGCTTTCCTTGGTGTCTTCTCTCATGTAGACCTTGTCCTTATGACACAACCTCGACTTGTTTACAGTGTCATTCACATTTCCCTACTTCTTTTTTGTACTGCGGAGTGATGGAAAAGGAAAAACAATCCTTCCACTAGTACTAGGATCATGGTGTAAGTCTACTCACGGCACTATGTCATGTGAGATGTTCTTCTGAACTTACAATACTCAGTTTATCCAATTATTTTAGCATTATGGTTGCCCGGATCATACGGTTAGGCATGTGCTGATCTCCTGTCAAAGTTGCACTTGGTTTGAGTTTGAGCAAAAGCCCTAGCTCGGTCCTCTGCAAAACTGCCGCAGTGCCACACCTGCCTTGCCTTGCAATCGTTTTGATTGCCTAGTTGTACCTCCCATTTCAGGCTAATCGCCTTTAGTGAGGATTTAGCATTTCTTTCTGCCTGAAATCGTGAGCATTATCTTTGATCGGGTTCATACTTCTAGGCTGTTTCTCACACCGTTCAAATCATCGAATCGTTGCAGGAATTTGTGTGTAGGACCAGCAGTGTCTCCTCAAAAGAAGTCATGCAACTAGGACCGTTGGATCTGAGTTAGTCACACTCAACGCGATCTCCGGGGATTGAAAGGGCTAATCACGCATTGAACGAACCTTGTATAAACCGTGGCCCCACCACGAGTCCATTGCACAGCACCCTGTCCAACACGGTAGCACACCGGGCCGGCTCGTTGAAGGTAGTTTACTCTTTTATGTCAGCTGTACGTATTCGGTTCGGTAGGAAGGACTAGGAGAGACACGAGCCTTCATCAACAGGGGAAAAAATTAATTTTAATCGCCTCGGCCCACTTGCTAGCAACCACGTCGATCAATTTCGCGAATTGCCCCGCTACTTTGCACGAAACCCCTTGCTAGTTTTGACGTCGTACCAAACCTACCACCGTCCGCTTCGAGTTGGTTTGTGCTCGCTCGCTTCGACCACTCCCAGGTCCCCCAGCAGGCCAGCCCAGTCGTACGTACTCCGCGCGAGATCCCCTTCCCCGTGCCCGCCTCCCAGCGCACTCCGGCGCGGCCGCGGAGCCCTAGGGCCAAGGGTTTATCCACAGATGCGGCGCCTCCTCGTGCTCGCCGCCGCGTGCGCTCTTCTCGTGGCGGCCGCCGCCTCCATCGCCGCGGGGGAGGAGGAGGCGAAGAAGGCCAACAAGTTCCGGCAGCGCGAGGCCAGCGATGACATGCAAGCATACCCTCACCTGTGAGCATCCCGCCCTTCTCCCTCCGCCCCTCTTTACCTCCGCGCGGTTCTCTTGATTTGGAGGTGCTGCTGGATCCTTATTCCCTAGGACACTGAGAGCGATCGGGTCGATGATTGGTAGTTTCCTGTGGGCTCTCGTAGGGTCACTGTGAATGCTGAAATTGACACGGTTTAGGTCGCTTTACTAGTGTTCTGCTGGTATTAGTTTAGGTATTGTAATTGTACGGCGATCATCATTTTGTTGATTCGCTTGTGTAAGTAGTATTATTAGATTGCCCTTTGTTTTGTCGAAATTTGAAGTTGTATAAGCATCATATGCATAGACATTTGGTACCCCATCATCTGAACTCTTTTGCTTTCTATAAAAAAGCAGGACCAAGATGGTCTCTGGTCTAAAAATATGCAGACATTTGGTAACTGGAAACAAGCAACTGATGTTTGATCCCAGCATTGTGGCCCATTTGGACAAGCTTGAAATTGCTACTGACCCTCCATATCTTCAGTTTTGGTTCATTTTTCTCCGGCATGTTGGTCTTCATACATTGTCTCCACAACCCACTTAGTCTTCCTTTCTTGACTGGTGGGAGAAGACAAGTAAAACAGCAAACGTGGTTGGTCAAAGAAGGGCTGAATTCACTCATAATTCACTGAGGTCTTGGTCTTGGCTGCGGAGATCGTTGGTTATGGGTGTTGGTAGGGGCACATGGGTTATCATACCTGCTAGCTCCCCTGCCCAGTGGTTACAGTAAGTTTTAGTGGTCGTCTTGTTTGTAAGAACCAGTGGTCCAGCACTAATGTATACCATAGTGGTGGTGGTGGTTGTGGTGTGTGTGTTGTACCGCGATCCTAATCCCTCTCTCTTCTTAATATAATGAAGCACAGCTCTCCTGTGTTTTTGATAAAAAAGTTGCAGTGATGTGTGATGCACACTGTGCTCTTCGCACCCGCATCCATCACTCCACCGGGAATTTGAAATCATAACCGCTGCCTAGTCAAAGCTGATTGTATGATTCTTTTGAAGTAAATGTGGATAGTCTGAAGTTCTGAATATATCTCAAGGTTTGTGGATTGATCATAAGTTTTGACTGAACCTGGGACATTGTACCTCTGTTTCTTTCTTTCTTAACCACAAATGTCAAATACAGTGTGTACTTGAAGAGTCACCGTAGTGACACGTGATATTATGCACGCCTCTTTCTCCTATCATAGTTAACTCTCACTTCAATAGTTAAACTTGCTGCATAGGCGCATAGTATACAGATGTACGATCAAAACTGAGATAAAGATCTAACTGTGTTTCTTAATACAGAGCCAACTTCTTTTATCTATGAAAGGAGTTTGAGTTGTGGTGTTACTGTAACCAGTGAGTATTTATATATATCCAAATAATTGCTAGTAAATTCACATCTGCAGAAGTCATTAACTTATAAGTTTAATAATGGTACTCCCTCCATCCCAATTTAGTTGCAGTTTTAGAATTGCGCACAAGAATTAAGGTGGGATGGAAAAGGTTTGGTACACGGAAAACTAGAAGGAGAGAGATAGAGATAGAGATAGAAGAGTATTAGGAAGAGGGAAAGGTGTATTGGGAAGCAAGAATGACAAGTAATTCGGGACAAATTTTGAAGGCTAGAATGACGAATAAATTGGGACGGAGGGAGTAGTGCATTGTGGCCAGACCTTGTACATGCACCATTATTCTAAATTTGATAGTCTGTAGTTCTGTACGATTTGTTTTTTTTTCGCTCATTGATCGACAAATATGCTATCTTGTAGAGATGAAGATGCTTTATTGAATACCAAGTGCCCCAAGCATGTGGAACTAAGATGGCAGACTGAAGTTAGTTCGAGTATTTATGCGACTCCTTTGATTGCTGATATCAACAGGTAAAATAACCCATCATCTCTCTATGCCTTATGTTTCTTTGCTTACACAAGAGTCAAATTATCACACCATGATTGTAAATTACATTGATTTTGCACAAAAATTCTGTTATCGGTTTTTTATTTATGCAACTATTGTGAATACTAATGCCTTTCTCCTTAAACCTCTTTCATTTTTGTAGTGATGGAAAACTGGAAGTAGTGGTGCCATCATTTGTTCATTACTTAGAAGTTCTTGAAGGCTCTGATGGAGACAAACTACCAGGTTGGGTTCATTACGAATTTACCATTTTGAACACTCAGATTGTTCTTACAGATTCTGGAAGATCATCTGTACTGAGTTATTATCTAATAAGTTCTAAGATCGGTTTAACTCCTGAAATTTTTTTCAATAGATTATCTCATGCATATAAGACTTGCTTCATTTTTTTGTGGTTTCATTTTATTTTTGTTAGCACCAGTTCATTTATGATATATATATATATATATATTTGTTATATGTTTGTTGCAGGGTGGCCTGCATTTCATCAATCAAATGTTCATTCAAGCCCTCTTCTATATGACATTGATAAGGATGGTGTACGTGAAATAGTTTTGGCTACTTACAATGGTGTAGTGAATTTCTTTCGGTAAGGAACTAAATGTTGAACAATTTATATTCTTTAAATACACAAAATATTTATGTGCTTATCATGTAGGGTATCAGGTTATATGATGATGGACAAGCTCGAGGTACCTCGTAGGAAAGTACGTAAAAACTGGTATGTTGGACTAAATCCAGATCCGGTTGACCGCTCCCATCCAGATGTTCATGACAGTTCGATTGGGAAAGGGGCTGCTTCTAAGGAGTCAATAAATCAGGGAAAATCAGGCATCGAAGAATCATCCAACAGAACCCAGTCACGTATGTTATAATACAATCCACTGCCCCATTTGAACAGATACCTTGTTTTATTTTGCCTGTCACTGTAAAGCTTATCTTTCTACTTATTTAGATCCATAGGTTAGAATACTTACGCACCATTGAGCTGAAAATGGGAAAGTGCTTTAAAAGGAAAATAAATGGCGTTAATGCAATATTAACTGTAGTAGCAGATGTTAATAACTGGCTGTGCATACTTTTGGTGTCGGAATATATAGGGAACATCCATATCCATTTTGATACTGTTTGTTTATCTTGTAGGGAGTATGCAGGGAGCTGAGCCCCTGAAAAATGTATCTGAGCAACACTCAGATGATACCAAACCTAATTCTACTCAAGTAGAAGCGAATGCTGAGCTGGCGAATAACGGAAATAACACTCAGTCTGGGAGCATTTCAAGTGTTACTACCGGAACAGAGAAGATATCACATACTCAGAGACGGTTACTTCAAACAGCTGATAAAAGTGATAGTCACACAGAAAGTTCAAAAACTCATGAAAGTGATTCGAAGGCAGTAGGAGCAGCCAATGTTGAAAATAATGAGCCTTTAGAGGATGATGCTGATGCATCATTTGATTTGTTTCGAGATGCAGAAGATCTACCTGATGAGTACAATTATGATTATGATGACTATGTTGATGAAAACATGTGGGGAGATGAGGAATGGAAAGAACAATTACATGAGAAAGAAGAAGACTATGTGAGCATAGATGCTCACATCTTATCTACTCCAGTAAGTGGACCTTTCATTTTTTGCTTATGCTTTTCCATATGTTCCTTAAATGGATCGGATTACAAGAGATTATGTTATTTCTACAGGTAATTGCAGATATTGACAAAGATGGTGTACAAGAGATGGTGATTGCTGTATCCTACTTCTTTGATCGTGAGTAAGGATGCTTTCATTTCTAGTATGACATGCTTTGCAGATTTCTCGTGACTTCCGGATAATAACATCTTCGTTTCATTTTTTTTTTTTGGGTTGAGTCATTTTTGTATCAGTGTGAGAAACGAAATTATGCATTTGTTATTTCTGTAGTGATAGGCGGCATCTTTTATTTCCCAAGGACAGAACAGAACTATAAACTCTTGTTTCTCCATTACCATGTTTAGATCTCTTTAGATTTAGGTTTAACCTTTGCTTCCTACCCTGTCATTTATTTAATTTAAGCTTTAAAAATATCTCCTTCCCAAAATTGGCAGGCACAGATTTTGGTGAAGTATATTGTGCTTGTTCTAATAATGAATAAAATGTTCCAAACAGTCTTGCTAGTTTTTCCATGTTATATTTGGTGCCCAATGTACGCAAATGTGCTAATGTTTGGTTTTTATATACTAGTATCTTGCTATTATAACATGTTCTCTTAACATAACTTACTAAAGTTTGTTAGTGTGCCTTGTACACTACTGACTGGCTGGGTTTGACTGACAGGTACTATGAGAACTCAGAACACGCAAAAGAGCTAGAAGGAATCGACATTGGAAAATATATTGCAAGCAGTATAGTTGTCTTCAACCTTGACACGCGGCAAGTTAAATGGACGGCGGAGCTTGATTTGAGCACCGATAATGGAACCTTCCAAGCTCATGCATTTTCATCTCCAACTGTGGTTGATTTAGATGGAGATGGAAATATGGACATCCTTGTTGGGACTGCCTATGGCTTAGTTTATGTTATCGATCATAATGGTGAGTGTTTTATGATACAAACAGATTCATTTCTGAGCTATTTTTTTTTCCTTCATATGTTGTGTATGTATATAATTTCCCTTAGCATAACTTAATAAGAGAGAAATGTGATATCAATGTAGTTAGAAATAATGGGATAATAAGAAAGTCTGTTAAAGGATAGGAGCATGGAGCTATTGGTTTATGTTTGATTCCTGGTTGTACTAGTATGACCACTTTGCAAGAAATACGATTTGTTGGCTGAAAAATGGATAGGGTTAAATGGTTTTGTTCTCCTGAAAACATAAGAAAAATTACACATAATTGGTGCCTTAGATCGAACCCTTTGCCAGTATATGGAACACACTGGTCGGTAAAATGGAGCAAAAATGATAATCAATTTGTCTAATGTCATTTTGTTTGGATTTGGAAAACCTACTGTAGTTCACTGAAGTCCTCACTACAATAATGAACTCTCGTCGTCCTACTTTATTCCTTAAGTGCACTGCTAATTTTATAAACATACATGCAGTCTTCTCATGTTTGATTTTGTCAATTAGGTAAGGCAAGGACCAAATTTCCCCTTGAGATGGCTGAGATTCATGCACCAGTCATCGCTGCAGACATCAATGATGATGGGAAAATTGAGATAGTTACTGCCGATGCCCATGGAAATGTAGCAGCATGGACTGCAGATGGAGAAGAAATCTGGGAAGTGCATCTAAAGAGTCTAATCCCACAGGCAAGTTTTGTTATTGTTGACAGATTTCTCTGTATTTTCACTGGCTGTGTTATATGGTAAAGCAATATACGTTTTATGGCAATCTGTGCGCTGCAATGTTGCACGGGCTGGGTCCTGTTTATTAGTTTAGTTCAAAGTAATAAATACATGAAGGATCTTGCTTCGAATGTTAAAGATTCTACCAATAGCAGTTTGTCTTATATTCTCACTATAGCCGTTTTTTTGAACTAACTTGCTCTCGGTTGATGTGAAGATCACAGCATATGCTTCAGTTTATTTACATTTCTTTGTCATGTAGTTACCTTATCTGAAATGCAAGCTGATTATCACTATATATGATGGCAGCGTCCTACTGTTGGTGATGTCAATGGAGATGGCCACACTGATGTTGTGGTACCAACTGTATCGGGAAACATATATGTTCTTAGTGGAAAAGATGGCTCAAAAATCCGACCCTTCCCATATAGAACACATGGAAGGATCATGAGTCCTGTTCTACTGCTTGACATGAACAAACATGGGGAAAATGCAGGACTAACTCTTGCTACTACATCCTTTGATGGTTACTTGTATTTGATTGAGGGATCAAGTGGCTGTGCAGATGTTGTTGACATTGGGGAGACCTCGTATGCCATTTCTTCTTTGCCTTGCAAGATTTTACCATCTGTTTCTGAGAATTCGATACTGTACTTACGTAACCAATGGCTCACTTTGCTGCACTTCTACTTACAGGTACACCATGGTTTTGGCTGACAATGTGGATGGTGGAGATGACCTTGATCTTATTGTTACTACCATGAATGGCAATGTCTTCTGTTTCTCCACTCCCTCACCACATCACCCGCTCAAGGTAAAAAGTGCATTTTTATAGATGCCTTCATTTTGCGACACCTATTTTTTCTTAGATAGGATACATCATAGGTCTTTTGTGAACCCTTTGCAGCTTATATGCTTTAATACTTCAGAATGACACATTTCCACTTTTAAAATGGATGTCCTATTTCCTTTCATAATTTTATTCATTGGATCTGTGGATGTTGAAATATCGAGATGAATGAGAGATAACTTGTCATCTGATTGCTGGTAGGAATGGAGATCGTCGAACCAGGGAAGGAATAATGCTGCATATCGGTATAACCGTGAAGGTATTTATGCTATGCATGGTTCCAGGACCTTCCATGATGAAGAGGGCAAGCATTTCTGGATAGAGTTTGAGATTGTTGACAAGTACAGGGTTCCTTATGGTAACCAAGCTCCTTATAATGTTACGGTATATTCTCTCAGCCTACGTTCTCCCCTGATGAATAAGCTAAATGTTTGAGCTAACTTCAACGTCCTGCATATTATGTTTCAATTTTAGGTAACTTTACTTGTTCCTGGAAACTATCAAGGAGATCGGCGCATCATGGTCAGTGAGACGTATCTTCAGCCTGGGAAACAACGGATGAAACTCCCCACTGTTTCTGTTAGAACTACAGGAACCGTGCTCCTGGAGATGGTTGACAAAAATGGACTGTATTTCTCTGACGAGTTCTCACTTACCTTCCACATGCACTACTATAAGCTACTGAAATGGCTTGTCGTACTGCCAATGCTGGGAATGTTTGGTGTTCTTGTCATCTTACGGCCACAAGAAGGTGCACCATTGCCATCATTCTCGCGGAATATTGATTAGTGATCCATGTGATGGAATGGCAGGGCCTTGTTGGAGCAAATTAAGATATTAACAGTATATCAACTTCCCCGTTGTGGGATTTGCAAATTAGATATACTACTGGGGAATTAATCTGAAAGTCTGAACAGAAAATCCACAACATGTTAATCCCTAACATTTAACCATTTCAGAGATTTTAGTTAAGAGCGATACAGTTTTGCAGCAGATTTTTGTAAACAGCTTGGTTATGATTGGTTCAGGTGAGCCTGTTTTCTTACATATGTATTGTACTGATAAAACTGCTGAACCTTACTCAGGAAATGAATTAGTCAGATACCCTAAGATCAATGAAAGTGCTAGTTGACTTTTTCCTTTTCTTTGAATGCTTATTTTCATACTTTCTGTAGTCTAGGAAAATGCATTGGTTGGGTAGCCCGAGGTAGATTGTATGATACCTCATGTTAACAATATATTTTTATTTTAAGAATAAGATATGAACATGTGTAATATCTCCTTCCTTTTAAAATTGTTGTCGTTAAGACAACAATTCTAGTTACAAAAACATCAAAGTTATTGTTCCAGCATCAATAATTTAAATTCGATGGGAGTACATTAGAAGAGTTTTTTTATTATATAGTTGGATGCACCACTTAAATAAAATCTGGGGCCTCAGGCATGTAAAAAACTCTTGCTGAGTCTCCCTCCTCCATTGAGCTTGGGGCCAAGTATCTTTTGGTAAAAATCATTACAAATTCTTGTGATATTTATTCATTCTTTTCATTTATGACTTTTTAAATTTCTACAAGGTTTTGAAGATGTGGCTATGAGACTAGAGTTTTGATCAAATAGGGAAGAGGAAAGATCTACAATTGACTAAGATTTGGGTAGCACTCTTCAAAAGATGTTGGACAAGTAGTAGTTCCTAGGAACAACTCAAGTAGTTCTTCGATATTCAATCCCGATCAACTAGTCGCATATATGTTGTTCTTTTGCAATAATAATTTTCTGAATAATTAAAACCGTTATAAAACACAGAAAGTTCAATTACAAAATAAAGAAGAATTTGCTCAGAAACAGGTAGCAGTAGCCTTGGAAAAAGAAATTTAAAACATACCGCCACTTTGCCTGGCAGCCTGGTAGTGTGTGCTAGCAATTTCAAAGGAGCCGGTAGTTCAGATATCACACAGTCACTTCTGCTATGTACAGATTTTCCGCTTACATTTCATACTACTACTAGAGATACAGTACCAAAAATTAAACCGATCGACCCGATGATACTCTGTTTACGGACTACCTGATCACCCACTCGTCGTTCCGTTCTTCCTCGACGGCGGCGGAGCGCGGCTGTTCCCTGCGGTGGTACTCCCTCCTGATGGTCCAAAGAAGCTCGGTGCACCGCCGCATCGACGGCCGGTCCTTCCTCTCCGGCGCGACGCACTGCTCTGCCAGCGCCATCATTCTTTCCACCGTGGCCACCGACGCAGGGGTCCTCCGCATTCTGGGGTCCATGGCCACCACGGCCTCTCCTCCTCTACGCTTCTGCAGTGCCTGCAATTTCATCCCTGTGAGGATTGCAAACTATGCTAACTGCCTTACGATGATTCTGGTTTCTTAGTTCTTAGTTACCCATTTGGTTGTGAGCCGTGGCTCGCCGCCGCGAGAGTGCTCGACGGGTGGGCGGCCAGTGACTAGCTCGACGAGGAGGACGCCGAATGAGTACACGTCGCTCTTATCAGTGAGCTGGTACGTCCTGGGGTACTCCGGGTCGACGTACCCGGCGGCGCCCTTGCTCGGCGCCGCTTCCGAGCCTGAGCCCGAACCTGACGCCGCCATTGCTGCCAGCCCAAAGCCGGCAACCTTCCCCGTCAGCGCGTCGGTCAGCAGGACACCTGACGACCGGACGGCCCCGTGGACGATCTGCTGCTCTGCATGTCACCAGATAGGCAGTTGAGTTCAAGCATGATGAATTCTGCAACAACAAGAATTATGCATTCAGCTAGTATTCATCGTTTTCTTCCGGCAATTCAGCTGTCGAACGCGCGCCCGCCCACCGAGATGAAGAGCAGAGCAGAGCTGAGGAAGCGGGCCCGTGACTGCTGTCAGTCGGATAAGATGGAAGAACTAGATTGGATTACGGTCTCCACACTCCCATTGAAATCAAATCTGCGCCGTCGCTGTCCGTGCTCTGGCGGCGGAGCAATGGGGTCGCTCGCCGTGCCTGGCCACCAAACGCGGGGGCGTTGCTGCCACTGGCGGGTGGTACGTCTTGTTCGGGAGGTGGAGGGATCGTATTGACGCGCGAATCTACGGTGGGTATCGGGGTCACACGGCACGGCAGCAAGACAGGCTAGCGGAGCGGAGGTCGCCGGCGGCGGTCGCCATCCCACCTGCGGAGTGGTACATTAACAAACGATCGCGAATAATAGTCGCGATATAAATATTTACATAAACCACTCCTCGTTTGGATCATGATTATTAATCGCGATCCAAACTAGAAGTTATTTGCTAAATTGCAATCCAAATACTGATATTTGCATAAATCATCCTAGTTTGGATCGCGGTCAGTTTGGATCGCGACTATTGACCGCGATCCAAACTAGGTTTATTCGCGAAATCGCGATCCAAATATTGACGGAAACGAACTTGGTTCTGTCGCCTCTCTTCCCCTCCGCTCGCGAACCTCTTCGCGGCGGCGCCGCCGCCGTCCATCTTCGCGGCTGGGGTCGCGATGCCCCGTGCTACCATACCTCACTCGATCCCGCTCCTCTTTCACTTTTCCTTTGGAAGTGATTCGCTTCTTCCTCTAGGTAACTAATGTTTCTCGCTCATAGTTTGATCTGTAAACATGGATGAAAGGGGAATACATTCGGTATGCATAGCATAGGTAAGTGGAATCGAGCTCATACCTTTATTCTCGTGCAGGTAAGTGATGGCATGAGCAATATCGATCGCAATGTTGAGCCGTTGCGCGAGTTCTAGGCCACTTCCTCGGGATTCTGCAGGTATTTCGCATTGCGAAATCAGACAGAAATCAGTATCCTCATCGAATGGCAGAATAGCAAAATCGATACTTCTTCGATACAGAATCAGTACTGCAACTGCAAATATTTTTTTTCTGAAGATGTGTAGGCTGTCAAACAGGATATGTGAGCTGGAGGCAATGCATACCATCCAAGTGTTCCCTCAATGAACCGTTGCCGACGTACTCGACGACGACCAGGCAGTCATCTTTGCGCTCGAATAATCCGAGGAACCTCACCAGATTCATGTGCTCGATTTTCTGAAGAATCTCCAGCTCTCTCCTGAGCTCATCTGTCAGATACTCGGCGTTCAGTTGCTGCAACAGAGGAGGAGGAGCCGGGTTACGTTACGAATCTGGTGGTACACTAGCAAACACAATGGACTGCATACCGGTAACGAATTATGCGACCCAAATTGTTCTTTATCATTTCTGACCTTTCGGACGCATTTGACAGCAATCAGAGAACCATCCTTCAGTTTCCCTTTGTACGAGGTGCTTGACCGACCCCGCTTGATTATGTTCTTTTCGCTGAAATTTAAGGTCGCCTTGCATATATCATCGACTGTCAGCGCCCTGCCTTCTTGCCATGATCCTGCTGCACCAATTCGTCACTGCGTTAAGTAACTGAAACATAATTCTGTAAATACGGGTTTGATGCTGAAACACTAATACTACGAGCAGTCTGTCTGATTTCAGCCATGATAGGAACAGGATGCCATGAAACAACAGCTAAGAGAGGGAACATGATTAGTACTCGGCTTGGCAGTAGTACCTGAATCCGTGGAGATATAGTACTCCACAACACTGCTCTCATCCTTTTCATCCTGAGTTTTGACCTGAACCCGAGGCACGAAACAGCTGCCGAACACGCCGGCGACCCGCAGCGCGGCGGCCCTGAAGGATCCGCTCCTGCTCACCTCAGAAGATCGAGCGCTGTAGGAGGAAGCCTGGCGGCGGTAGGCGTCAGCGGACGACGACGACGGCGGCGGCGGGTGCCCACGATCATGAGGCCTCCAACCACCACCACCGGTTCCTGAAAGCGCCGCACTGCTCCTGCTTCTGCTGGCGCTGGACTGCCTGCTGCTCCTCGACGCCATCAGAAGGCGACGCTGTCATGCATCTGTTGTTCGTTGCTCCATGAGTGCTGTGGTCTGCAAGGGCGTTAATATTGGGGGGGGCGTTAGTAATTCGATGACGCTCTAACTCTAAGGTGAACTTGAACAAGACCTGCAGAACGAGTCAACGACGAGTGCCACTCTTCGCAATAGTATTCTTTGAGAAACTACTTGTTGTTTTCTTGTAGTACCAGAGACCAACAAGAATATTGACGGTCCATGAGAGTGAACCGTCTTTTGGATGGGACTGGAAATCGAAATTCTGGGCAGTTAGCGTGACCTGAACAAACATTCTTCGCTGTCACGGTACGGTTGGGGACGGAGGCAGCGACTAGAATCAGTCAGAATAGGTGAGAGATTAAATTGTATATCATCGCCTGTTGGCATGTTGCAATCGGGTTTCAAAGGGGTCATTATCTGAGCGTGTTCCTCCCACTTGTGCCGGTCATTTAGCCCACGAACCCCGCCTGCCGCCAACAAGCCTTCCTCGACGACGACAAGGCGCTGCCTGTTGGGGAGTCATGCCGCACGCCGCGTCTCGGCGTCTCAGTGCCATCAGTTTTGCGCCGGGCGTTCCGACGTGAGCACCAGCACGGCGGGAAGAGTGAAATGATGACTGTAGTGGCTAGACGTCCAGACCGCGGTCTGCGGCGCGACACTCTCGCGTCGTCCCCTGCCACAGAGATCTGACCTTACATACCCGATCAGACGTGCACAAAGAGGTCCTGAGTCTCGTGGGCAGAAACAGACTTTCCACGTCATCGTTAGAGCCCTGCAATGCAAAACACGAAAAGAGTTGTTTTCTTCACCAGCGTACGCATACCACACGGCAAAACCGCCATGACCGGGAAACGCGGACACGACCTCGCGGCCGCGGCGAACCTCCTGTACGAGATCGCCGCTCCACCTCCAAGTCCCTCCGCCCCGGCCGCCGGTATCGGTCGCACCACCGTCCACTGGCTCGGCACGAGGAGGATCGGAAGGCAGATGGGTTTGGACGCGTTCAGTTCGGGAAGCAATCACCAAGTTGCCTCGACGTGAAGATTGCCAATCCAGGAACCAGGATGATAATGACGGAACAAATCCTAAACTGCGACCACGATATCTGGTCAGTCCTCTATTCCATGTCTTCCATCTTCTGTCTGGTACTGTATCATGTATCAATCTGTTTTCAGACCATACATCAGCCTTCCAAAAATGGAGCAAAGCATGATTTACTCCAGTAGGTTGGAAAAAAAAAAGGATAGACTAACTTATGAACATGTCTTTACTCCGCAGGTTATAGTTATAGAGAACCTCTTAGATTTGAACCATTTCGCTATCCTAGCTGCATAGTCAGACATGTAACTTGCACACGCCTTCATTACAGCCCACCTCTACTTGAAACAAAATATCAGTATAGTTTTTTTTTTTTCTCAGGTTTTTTCCTCCTTCCTTTCAACCAAAAGTTGGCCCTTTCCGATTCCGGTTCTCCTACTTCATGAACCTGTCCAGGAGAACAGTCCTAAAAATGAGATTACCACACTTGAAAATAGCACATATCATTAGAATGAAAACAAAGGATAAAAGACAGTAAGGTCACAATAGTTTGCCACTTGCATGATTAAAAATTACTAATAACAATGCACAGTACGTCAGTACTATCACAATAGATCTACCCTCTCATCCTTCCCTCCTCTCACCCATGTATCGGATGCTCCTCTTGCCCTGAAAAATGGCCTACAGTCTCACATACAAATGGATGACGTTCAGGTAGGCTTTTTGTACCTCCCAACTAGGAGTCACCACCCACCCCTGTAACCCCCTCCCCCCTGTTGTCTTTAAACAAGACATAAAACCAAACAATATAGATGAGTAGATGCCCTTGCAGAAATTGCAGTCAATTACTGTTACTGAGGAAGGTAATCTAATTATCAAAGCATTATTGAAAGCACAGCCAGTCTAACTGCATTAAAAACCTTGTATTTATATTTGAGGGAAAGTAAAACCTTTGATTGATTAAAAGTATTACCAAACATGACTTCGGCTATATTGTGGAACATTCAATAACCATTTCAAATCAGGAAGCCATTTTTTATAGTACTATATTACTCTGGAGTAACAATTATGTCATCAGCATCCTTTCTATTAGGATATTTAACACTTACAAGTGCAGTAAAGCAATATCATTATGGAAACCAAATGAACTTATGATCAAGCCCAACTTAGACACTATGATCTCTTGATCTTTCAAAAACATTCTGCATAAATGATAGAATATGACTCATAGGCCTATCTATGCTGCGGAAACTGAAACTTTTTCAAGGGTTCATGTAATATTGATGCCTTTTGGGCGACGATTGAGATTTACCATTCTGTTCAGAACAGTGCTCATTGTTTTCAACTTCTTGATCATTGCCTTCATCATCTGTGCTTACATCTACGGCATGCATAGCTTCTGCCCTAGTTAGGTGTGCCAATCTTTTTGGAAGAAAAACGTTGTAGTAATACTTGGCCAAATCCACTGTTCTATTAGTGCTGAACTGCTTCGAGGCGATCTTAATGAAGCTCTTATATTTATTATGAGAAATCGACTTCTCGATGTCATCAAGTTTCTTCTTGTCTGCTGCAGTCCACAACTTCAGAACTTGCTCACCCATTGCATGAAGCCCATAGTTCTTGAAAGCTTTCTTGCCCAATTGGGATCTGACCCTGCTCCTGGCCTCTTTTACATGAACTTCTACGCATTCCACAGATCCAGGATGAGAACATTTACACTTGTCATTCACTGCTTTCCTTGTCTTCCGTGGCTCCACATTGAATGGCGGAGTGATTACTGTGCCCATCTTTTGCAAGGTTTCATCATCGGATTTGTAATCGGCTTTATCATTCTCAAATGGAGAATTTTGCCACTCCGGGACAGAAGCTTGATACTGGATGGGGTCAACACCGATGCGTTTCCTTGTTGATACAAGATAACCAGATAAGTGACTCAGCAAACTAGAACCAGATAACCTCCCAGAACTCCTTGTGCCTTGTCTTGGAATCCTTCTCTGTTCCCAATAGCATGCAGAGGTGAATTAGACAAGACTGGAGCAAAATCATGCTTAGATGATGATAGATGACAAAATGAAGGTAGTTTACTCTTTATAAAACAACATAAACATACACAAGAGGAACGAATGACATAAATGTTTTAAGAGGCATTGCAGCAAGGATAGAAATTTGTATTGCATTTCTTCATGGTGAAGATTTACATTGTGTTATTTCAGTCTAGTTACATGTAATTTCAGAGTTTTTTTCCCTCCCGTGTGCAATAGGAGGCCCATTAATGATAAATGTTTTACATTGGTGTAGCAAACCTGAAGATAGAAAAGTCCTGATACAGACGACCATAGTCTGTAGCTTTTCTTTATTTCCCAAAGCAAAATCATATAAAAGAATGCCAGCACTAAACAGGGTATATGCAAGTGCTTGCATGGTGTGCTACAACCTACTCTTGTGGACTGACTGACTACAAGGAACTTTGCCTGATAATGATTATCATTATCCTTTACACTAATTCCTCTGTATTTCTTTGTTACCAGTACATAACAATCAGAAAAAGGGACACTAAACAAACAATCACCCATGAACTATGATGAATACAATCCCTTTGTCAGATAATCAATGAAAATGTGACCAAAATGAGACAGGAAAAACAATAGCAGCAAATTGATATGTCTGAGCCAATCACAGTTGACAATGAGAGTGATAATAACAACACATTATGTCTGAGCATACTAGATACAATCAGTTAGTGAGCACGATTCATGAGAAATCTGAACCCATGAGATGATGACAGCAGTCTACTAATAACAGATTTAATATCGAGGCAAGGTTTTCCCTTTCGAGAGAATAACAATTATTTAACATCTTTTTTCAACATAATAATTACCACAAAATCCTCCAGTCCATAAACATCCATCCAAGTAAGATTCCATCTGGACATGAGGGCCGTGACAACAATGATATTATCGGAGTTAGATTAAATCAACACCATACTCTATTTAATCATCATAAATATCATTCCCAAGAAGCATCATCAGATCACACAATGGAACTTATTTATAGCAATGAATGCCAAGTGCCACACTAATTACTGTCGTATTTTTCAATATAGTAATCATCACAAAATCTGGTGCATAAACTTTCATCATCCAAATAAGATTCCATCTGGATATGAGAACCGCGGCACAATCATAGTTAGATTAAAATCAACAATTCAACACCATATTCGATTTGACCATCATAAATCTCGTTTCTATGAAGCATCAGCGGAGCACATACAAACAGACCTCACGGCGATGAATGCTGTGAACCTCACCAGTTACTGCCGTGGACACACAAATCTTAATCCATCTAACTAGAATCAATTAGGAGTTAGGACAAGAATCCTAACAAAGAGTTAATAATTTCAGAGAATCCCATCCATGAACCACTTTCCATCCTAATAGCCTCAAATCTAGCACCAACGAGTTAGTTGAGACAACTAAAAATTCCGTGTCCTAACTCCTAACAGTACAGACCATGTCGCGATTCACTGCTAGTCTACTAGACACCACGAATCTTGAACCATGAAAGAAAAGAAGATAATTGCGCCAACAAACCTCGTCACAGACAGCAATCCCTTTGAAAACACGTCCCATGAACTCAAATGCTCCAAGAATGCTCACCTTCGCGTATGGCGTGTCGGGATCACCCGGCTTGAGCACCGAGCGCGCGTGCCGCATCGCCAGGATGACCGCCCCCATCCGCTCCTCGTCGTCGTCGAGGCCGCGGTTGCGCCCCCGCACCGCCCACAGTGCCCCCGCGGCCGCTCGCCGCGCCCACCAGACCGCGCCGCCCACGTCCAGCCCAGCCGTGCTCCGCGTCGCGCGCCTCGGCGGCGCCGCCCCGTCGTCAGCAGCGGCGGCGCCTCGCTTCCGCTTCCTGGACCGCGTCACGGAGTTCGGAGGCGACCCGGAGCCGCCGAAAGGGAGGTCGCATCCGGCCATCTGGGGCTGCGCCTACGCCGGCGTGGTGTTTGCGGGAATGCTGCGGCGCGGCGCGGCGCGGTTTTGGAGGGCTTTTTGGCGCCCGGGCTTTTGGGGTTGCTCTGTTCGGGGAGGCCGGAGGCTTGTGAGAGACGGCGATCCTACGGTGGTTGCCTCGCCTTCCTAACTAGGCAAGCTCACCATGTGCCTCTGGCATGACCAACTTGGGCCATCTTTGTTCCCCTCAATTCCACAATCTAAAATTTATATTGTGCGTACTGTAAAAATATAAAGATCCAAATCTGTTTTTCTTTCTTTAAAATAAAAAATTATCGTTTACTTGTCATGATAAATGCATAAATATTTATACTACAATTTGACTATGACCTGGCAAAAACTATAATAGTCAAGATGGTGAGATTGTGGAATTAAGAGGCTCATATTATAGAATATGATTTCATAATTTACAACTTATTTAGACTCCTATTTTGGAGTCTATATACACAATGTGAAATGAAAACAAAGCAAAGGGAGCTTTCCTCCACCCATTTCTTATAGGGTTTATATAGTTAGAACAATTATTGTTATTTTACTGATATTTGGTATGTCACATGTGCATCTTATGTTTATTTGTTTTTGACTTTTTTTTCTAACTATTGATCTTCCTTTGTGAAGAAGGAAAGGATAACAAAAGTCCATATTGATGTCATCCACTTTTATGCACTAAAAGTTGTCCTATGTTGATACAAGTTCTGTCTTTTGAAAATTAGTTCTGCATTGCTCCTTTTTTTTTTTTGGAAATGATGGTTCTATAGATAGTTATTTCCCATTCAACAATTAGTATGTATCATAAGTGATAAATTTATATTCTCCAAATTAGATTTCTAGAAATTCTTCAATTCTCTAAATCTAATTATATAGGGATCATATTTGCGTCAAATTAGGTCAGCCACTAACCTAAATAGAGAAGATAGAACAAACATACTTTTTATTGCAAAAAAAAACTTTTAAACCCAGCTATAAGCTACATAGTGGTGACCTACAATGTCCTTTTTTTTCTTTGGTCACAGAAAATCTAAGTACGATCATCATAAAAATACCTAGGTCAAACAGCCCCGCCAAATATTTGGACTACATTAATAGCACGCAGTCGTAACTTATTTACATTATGAACAACATGCATATAGAAAATACAAAGTAGCTAATAAACAAAACTGGGTAAGGATCATCAAATTTAGGTAGTACGGTCTTGCAATTTCAACATTATATGGTTCAATTTTTTATCTTTCTTTAATATATTTTCATAGAGAGGTGTTGTTTAAGGGAGAAACTGAAGGGCCCCCTAAAACTGTTGCTAGCCTTGCATTAAATCATAGAAAAAAAAAAGACTGCATTAGCATCCATTGCTTTGAAATTCAGAGGAATTGAGCAGTACACATATAGTATTGCGGTTTCAGAAAAGACACATGATCCGAAATGATTCCACAAATGGAATTATCGGATTTGACCCACAAAGAAACTGCTAGTTTTGCTTTCGCAAAAGAGAGAAGAAATTGCCAGTGTTGCTCTCGAGTTGAAAAACTAGACGACAGATCGCAATTTTAAGCTGGCCCTACGAACACGCAGCCTTTGCCTTCTCCTGTGGCCCGGGCCGCATCGCCGTTGCCACCCACGCCTGCATGGCCCGGCTCAGCTCATGACGCCTGAGGGCTGCGCCTGTGGCCCAAGCACGTCCACAAGTCATTTCCCAAGTCAAGACCCAACGGCCCGATCGTCTCCATCCCACTTCCACGGCAGCCTCTCCACGTCTCCACCCCACCGTCAGGTGGTGGACGCGCGCACTGCGGATAAGCTGCTTGTGGCCGCCTCGCCCTCCCCATCCCAGCCACCACTACTCACGGTTATAACCACCGGCCCCTCACGGCCTCAAGAAAGTTGAAGCCGCCGCGGCGCACCATTTCTGATCATATTCTTGGCTTGCTCCAGGAGAAGCTAGAAGCTAAGTAGCAGCATGGCGTCGGTGGGTTTTGGCAGTACCGTGGCGGCCGCTGTGGCGCCGGCGTCGTCCTCGGCGGCGGGAAGGAGGCGACCCCGGCGGTCCGTGTTGGCCGTGCCAGCCGCCACGAGGAGCGGCGGGCCGGCGGCAGCGGCCAAGGAGGAGAAGAGCTTCGGCGACTTCATCTTCGGTCTCATCTTCAGGGAAAACCAGCTCGTGGAGACGGACCCGCTCCTCAACAAGGTCGACGGTGCGCCGGCCCCGCGCTCTGCCATCCCCAGGGGCCGTGTCGGCACCACGGCCGGCAAGAAGGCCGCCGCCAGCGACGGCGGTGGGTTCAACATCGGTGGCCTGTTCGCCAAGAAAGACTGAACGTACGTACGTGCCTGGGTCGTGTGTAATTTCTGAAACTCCCAAGCTCGATTTCCCTTGGAGAAACTGCGTATATACGTGTGATTTTTTTATGTCATCCCTAATGTGATATACTTGATGCTTCATGCAACATTTTTTTCTTCTCTAAACTCAACTGATCCTGCGTATAGAATGGATTTGAAAGAAACTGATCCTGCTCAATCTTTCATCTGATCTTAGTTTGCAAATACTACTTAAGCCTGTTCAACGATCTAAAATTAGCAGCCTTATTTCGTTCAGAAACTGATTTAGAATTTATCAGTCTCAGACAGATATATCTCTAGAAACGAATACTAGATTCAAGGGAAATATTTGCATCAACAAAATCTGCAAACTCTTTCTTGCATAATGATTGTGATACTTGGACACGACTCCCTGGAGATGGATTGGCAAACCATCCAGATTGGGAGCGTGAATCCTTACATTATTTTGCACAATTCTTCTATTGAATTTTCTTGAGGTGAGGTTTCAGCTGTAAATTTGTTTAGATTAGCAGAGTCCCTTCTGGCTTCTGCCTTAGACATAGTTATATTTATGAATGGAGTAAAAGAATACATAATCCACAACCGTGGCATTGGAAACAAAACGAACTCTTATCATCACTGTACAGTTGGATAGGCAGATATTTCTGTAGGATCTTTGTCATGTTACAACCGCGCAAAGATAGAAACATTAGGACATCTTTGCCTTTGCAAAGAATATCCCAGCAAAAAGACCTGTTGAGAACATTTGGGAAACAAATTGTGTCATGCATTCAGATAGCATGGTAAAATGGGGCTCAAAGAAAATAGCATAGATGAAGCAAGTACTTACCGAAACCTATGCTACATAAGTTTTCGACGCTTACAGGAACATTGAATAGCAAGATACCAGCAACAGAAATGGGTATCTTGTTTAGAGACCCAACAAGGCTAAGAATATAACAACAAATATTAGAACACTGCTGGTGTCACAATAATGCAAACATGTGCAATGGTAATGGGTAAATTGAACAAGGAACAGTTCAGTTGTGTAATCCCACCTGTAAGTTGTTGGACCAGTCCGATGTAAAAACCACACTGATGAGAAGCTGATTGCTAGACCTAGCAAGCCACTAGCTGTTGCAAAAAACCAGAACATAGGGTCTCTGATAACTTCACTGTGAATCAAATGAAAAATCAGGCTTGTGTGCAAAAGCAGAAATATGGATGAAAGTTATTAGTTCTATCCTAGGAAGCAAGAACCATGTGATGATACTGCCCAAAAAAAAAGAGATATCATCTTTTTTTTTTTTTTGAGTCACCTCAGCTGACTTCATATTTAAGTTGATTGTAAAATTAAAGCTTCTTCCATTAGTAAAGTGGAATGCATGTTGGGGACATAACTTGCATAAATGGTAAAAGACGATGCTATCAGCTTTTGTCTGATGTACTCAATACATTTAACTATAAAAGAATCACTAATAGACTACATAAGTTACATAGTGCTACATAATAATCTTTTCTATTAAGAAAACATATACGGAGTATGAAGGTGTCTTACGTTTGATAAACATATTCCCACTCTTTGAAGATAAAGATCAAAACAAGTGCGAAGGGGATAGAGAGGGTGTTGTTGAGTAACACCATAGAAACTTCATTTAGAGAGCCAGATTTTGTTGATTGTTTAGCTGTATCCATCAAGCGTCTGAGTGTAAGCTGTTAGAGAGATGATGTATTAGAGGTATGTAACAACCTTCACGAAGAAGCTTATTAAGAGTGGAATTGGCTTAAGTGACCTATAAATATATACTTATTAGAATGAAATGAACCAGTGTCATGGGAGCCTATTAGGAGTATGGGGCTAGATGACAACTAACCGAATAGCCTGCTGTTAGAAAGCAATTCAGAATCTGCCACGTGTAGCCAATTAAATTGAACGAGAGATCTGTAATCCCCCCGCATACAGCTGATACAATCTGCAAAGAACAACAAAGAGAAATAAACATCTTGGATCAACAGATTATAATATCAGTTGCTGATACAGGCTGATACCCAAGTCATCGGTCATTGTATGAAAGTAAAACAAAACAAGAGGGATTCAAAACAGGAATGGACGACATACCATTAGAAATAGTGCCGCCCAAACTTTTTTATTCTGACCCTTCCTGAAAATATATATCTCCCCTATAGCTGTTAAAATATTGGTCATGTTCTTCAATATCGTCACCATTGCCACATTTATGTACTTTAAACTGAAAAAAAAAATGATGTGAGGTCAATAAGCCGACCATGCCAATAAAGTTCAATACAGAGTTCAGACAACTACAGCGTGAATTAAGGGACAAAGGGAATGTTGTCAAACTGATCCGATTATTCAATTTGGTAAGGGTGATCGACTGCGTACTGTTCATCATGTATAAAGTGTGAGGCAGGACGTACCTGTACATTCCAGTCACTAGCATTCCGATGAAAATAAGATTCACCGGAATCCAGATTTTAATCAACTTCCATGTAAGTTTCTCCGTTGAAATTACACGGAAGAGCTCGAGTATCAGAAGAATGACCACAGATATAAGGTTCTGAATCATAAAAGAAGCATTGTTCAGCTCAACGATAATTGACTTGCCAATTGAAAGGTTTTACCTGCACATGATCTCAGTTATACCTGATACAGCATCAGTGATATACCGGCACTGAAATTGTAGCTGGAGAGAACCACCTTATTGAGCAGTATCATGCTGCAGGAGGCAATGCAATAACAAATCCCTGAAAGCAACGGTCCCGTCTTGTTTCCCCACTTGCTCTGCTGCTTCTGAAGCAGGGTGTCGAAAACATCAGAGGTCTTCCTCGATAACCTGGAGACAGCAAGCACGGCAATTGGATGGGCCTCCCAATTCAATTCCTCGTCATAAATTAATTCCGGCGCAAAGAAACAGTGTACTTGTTGGAAGCCGCTTTCCTGGCGACGTTGGCGGCGACTTTGATGATGGAGTTGTTCTTCTGCTTCAGGTAGCCGTGGATGATCTTGTAGACGGACGCGTCGGCGTTCGTGACGGCGACGGCGGCGACGCTGGTGTTGCTGGGGGATTTAGCTTCCTCGATGTCATCGCACTCGGATCTGAACTCCACTGACATGGATGCCGCACCTGCAACTGCAAGGTGACAAGAAGGAACAATCCATCCTGTCCCCGTTAAGAAACCGGCCGGCGCAGAGCGGACTGAATAAGCTACTGGCTTTTGTTACCTGGACGGAGACCGCCGGCGCGGAGAACGAAGCGCAGCAGCGAGGAGGAACAGAACGCCGGTGGTCTGGAAGGAAGCAGGTCGCGGTTGAGAGAGGGGGAAGGGGACGGTGGATACTAAAATGCGGAGAGGAGATTCTTTTCGACGGCATGAAGGGGCTTGGGAAGAACGCAAAGGGCTTTTCCATTGGAGAGGTGGACGGAAGGCAAGGTGGCCGCGAAGGGGGGAAGGGGGCGCCGGAGGGTCAACGCGGGTGCGGCCTCGGGGCGCGGAGGAGGAGGCCCCCGGCCCGGCCAGCGTGCGGCGTAAGGGAAGGGAGGGGACGAAGCGGGAGCAGAGGTGTTGGTCAAAAATCAAAATGCGCGGGGATATCGCGCATGTTCGCTGTCGGTGTGGACGACTGTTGGAGTCAAACTCAAGTCACCGCACCTGTCACCGACGGAAGAAATGGAACACGCCGAGAGGAGTTCTGACACGCGTACATTACTATCTTCATTTTTTTATTATTAATCTTTTTTAAATATAAATTTATATTAAAAAATATTAAAAATTAGAAAATAGAGGTAGTACATAATAGTATTTCTTATTGTATTAGAGTTAGAATAGGATTGAATTCAACGAAATTGCAGAAATGCGATCCATCTAATCATTAGTCACATGAAACTTAGACAAATTTTAGCGATGGTTTGTTTGTGATATAAAAGCTTCCATTGTCTTCAACCTCCCATCATTGTTGTTGCCGCTCGCTATTGCGATTCCAAACCTCCTTTATGTCCATCGGTGATGGGCACCGACAACCCCCTACCTATAAGTCGACGACTGCTTGCACCACCGACGTCTAGCCTGCATCCACCGGCTCCATTCTCACCGTCGGCAATAACCATATTTCACAATGTCGTTAGTAGTCTGTCACAACGCACCGTCCGTATCTACATACGCTCCGCCCCATCGCTCTCGTCGTGCCCTCTTTATTGGATAGCGCGGTTAAGAAAGTAAAATAATATTAAGTAAATTTCAATGACCTACTACTACTAACATCTAGGCTTCGATCGGATCAACCGTTTAAGGTTGTGGCTGGCTACGCTGCACTTATCTTTGTTTGTCGAGGAAGTGATGGGAACGGGGTCCCGATCTTCTTATAGGTTCTGATAATCAACGATTTGGGCAAAGTCGCGACACAAATCGATCCGACTTCCGAATGGCATGTTCCGAACCCCGCAATCGCAGCATCACGTTTCCTCTGATTGTCACCCGCGTGAAAACACGGATGACCTCGCCAAGAAGGCTAGTCTTTGCCTGCGAATCGAAGAACACAAGCAAGAACGAAGTAGAAAGCAACCAAATTACAGATTATCGCAACCCCGTCTGATAAACTCGTACGGTTGCTCATCCAGGATTATTTGGGGTGTCACTTGGCGAAACAAGCGACCATACAGTACAAGAATTAACGAGGACACGCAAATACAATTAAAGTGCGCATTAGGTCTGAAGGTTACATTATTTGGTTCAGAGATTTAAAGTGCGGAAACGTAGTTTTGAAAACAAGCGTAGGACAGCGGAAACTAATAATTTACAACTCGACGATACAATTAAGAACGCCAGCCCTAAGGTGCTTAATCTTCACGGACCGGAGAAGCGGGAACCCACTCGAAGGTCCACTCCGAGGGTACTTCCCCTTCCCAACCACCAAAGCCAAACGAGCCAAAGTTAGAAGAATCACCTGCAAAACAATTGATCCACAAACCCTGAGCAACTAATATTCAGCAAGACTTACCCGTCAATATGGTCATCTAATGACCGACTCCTAAAATGCAGGGAGTATTTGTAGAAGTTGACCTGACATTGCGAAAACAGCCACTAGTTGTCTTTTTCATTTTTAGCCAAGTTAACAGGATTCGCTATTAACAAACTAAGTGTGCCACTATGCTAAACAAACAAGAATTCAGCACGACAATTCAGGGATAATAGCCACTTTCATCACACTGCTGCTTATTACATATCGATGCGGCAGAAGGGAGCAAGTGGTACTCTTAATCATGAGAACGGCAATTACAATTGATTTACATCCTGCAGGAGAAACCGGAATGACACGACACGTGCACACTCAAATGAGTCACACGTGGCTACCTTTCGCAACATCATGACAGAGTTGGCCCAACATCCATCTCTCCAAGAACATGGTCCTCCAGGTGATGCCCTGCATCCCTGTACGGCCCCAAGCCTTTCCCACTAGCACGAGCCCAAGAAACAAAATACGCATTCATCCACCCTGACGGTCCATTCACCCGGAAAGAGAGATGGTCAATTGTCCAACAAAACACAATGAGCTATGTTGGTTTCCTGGTCCTATTTACCAGTATGCATTCGGTACACAACTCAAACTTGACCAATGCAACCGCGCCCGATAAAGTTTCAAGTTTTATTCAATCGTTAACTCCCATTCCTCGAAATTGCTTCTTTCAGCAAACATGAGTAGTCTCCCTACTACTCATATTGTACCGTTTCCTACCCTTAATGCTTAGCATTCTATCGTGATGGCCCTAATAACGACATCCCATTGGAAAACCTACCAAGTCATGCAACTAGGTTTCACAGCAATTTCCTCGAAACTTAATACACAAGCAAATCCTACACACATAGTGTTAAACAGAAATTTTATAAAACATAGGTGTGCATCGGGGCTTGTCTTGGTCTGTAGAGAAGTCAGCAAACTCAAGAGAGAAGTTAGTTCCTGCTGGTGCCTCCTCCGAAATCACGTTCTCCGTCGGAAACTCCCGATCGGTCCCTATATGATGAAGATGCAATTTGTAAAATGGTGATGGCCAAGAGTTAGCAGAATAAAGGGTTGTCCTCCATTAACATAATGTGGGTGAATAAGAGTGCTCAAGACATTTTTAATACTGTTAACCTTTATTAAGTAAATTTGAAGTATTCCCTTCCTAATAAAATTAGAGGTACTTTAGTCATTTTTATAGTGGGTGCAAGAAAAATGTAAATTCCCCAACTCCATGATGTTTCTATACAATGAAATTTTATGCAAAGGCAACAATGAGTTCAGGAACATTTGTACCAAATTTGGTGATTTTTCCTAAAAAGATTAAAAAGATATTAATAATTGAATTCATGTATAGATTTTAAGCAACATTTAATGGAAAAAAGAGTTAGACATGTCAAGATAATTTGTAACTTTTTGTGGTGTCAAGTTGTGCTAAAAGAGGCCTTCTGACCAAATTATAAAAATTTCATGACAGTTTTACTTCTAAGATTTGTTGTGCCCAAACAGTTGATTATCATAAAGGTTTGAATGCTCCAGGTGATAGATCTGGCCACAAGGAATCGAACAAATTTTGGTTTGCATTTTTTTTAGCAATATTCTATTTTTGGTGAATTTTACAAGTTCTAGGTAATTTTCTGGTAAATGAATAATGTTTGAACTGAGCCGGGCCCGCTTGTCAGCAGCACACAAGAGGGGAGGGTGGCGCACTGACGGCGCTCAACGGCGATTCTCGCCGGAGAGACATCAACGGCGGCCACCGAGAGGCGCGCCGCGCTCTGCACGACACGGGGAGCCAGATTGACTAATGGGTGGCATGGCTCACCGGAGCGCGGTCGGCGGTGAAGTCGACGACGGCGGGCGGCGTTCCGATTGCTTGGTAGCTGGGGAGGCGCGACGGGGGATGGCGTGAGCTACGGGGAAGTGCGACGGAGCTCTCGGGCAGGGTTAGCAACCGGGGCGACGGCCGGAGCTAGGTCAGCGTCGGCGAGGTGGCGGTGTAGGAGCGCTCCGACGGCGGCGTAACCGTTCCGGCGAAGCTGTTCCATGGTGCTCGACGAGGTCAAGAGAAACAGAGAGAGCTCTCCGGGAGGATCTCGCCAGCAAGAGGAATTTACTTAGAACTCACTGGCGACAAGGTTTGATCGTGGACGGCAATGGCGGTCGCGGCGGTGCTCCGAGAGCAATTCGCTGGTGTTGGCTAAGGTTTCGGCTCGGGAAAGAGGAAAATGGATTTGGGAGAGAGAGGGGAGAGGTGGTGCGCGGGCTAGAGGGGTCGGCTAGGGCGGAGGGCGGCAGAACGACCGGTCGGCATCGGAAGCTCGCCTCGCAGCCATGGTGGCGGGGGTGGGAGGAAGAAAGAAGAAGAGTGGAAGGGAGGAAGAGGAATTGAGCCTGTGGTTGAAAGAAAGAAGATGAGGCGCACGGGAGTGGTTGGCGTGCGCACGCTCGGCGATGATGGTCGGCGGAAGCGCGTCAGTATGGCGGTAGCTTGCCGGACGACGGCAGCGGCGGCGCGCGCGGGAAAAAATTATGGCGCGCGTCGCCTTACTGTTGCCTTGCTCGCTAGGGCGCTCGGCGATAGGGCGGCACGCCGTGGAGATGGGCGACAATGGCAGCGCAACGCGTCGGCAGAGCAAGGACAATACAGTCGTGCGGGAACAGTGCCGCATCGGCCGGCGCCAGCAGAGGGAAAAGAAAGGGAGGACGGAAAGAAGGAGAGAAAAGAAGAAAAGAGAGGGATAATTAAATTGACATTTTTGGAAAATATCTCCCCAAGGCAAAAGTGAATAAATTTGAATTTCAATTGTGGACTCCATTAAAAACATGGAAATGGTGTGAATTGAAAAGAAGGTTAACTTTGAATTTGAATTTGTCGTTTTGAAAATTTTTGAATTCTTTATAATCGACTAGGTCTCATTACCTATCTATTTACTTCCCTCGACACATTTAGGTTTTCGATTAGGTTAGCTTTGGAATTTGACCTTAAACCACTATTAGTGTTCTTTCCTCCGGTTACGTGAAAGATTAGCACGCCTTTCGATTTAACTTCCAATTAAACCAATTAACAAAGGAAAAAAGAAAGTTTTCTAGTTAATCTTAATTGGTGAATTGACTGTCATTATTGTGTTTCCACTAACTCAATTGAATACACGGGAACTTTCTAGCTCTCTATTTCAGCACCACGAGACTTGTTAATTATTTGATTAGCTAGGTTATCTTGGAGATGTCACACAGATGAAGATTAAACTCATAAAGTTGGGGTCTCATAAACCGATGAAACAGCGATACTGTTTTTAACAGTAATAATCTAAGCAAAACCTGAACCCTAATGGTGGGGTGACTACTGGATATAAAGGAATTGGGACGTGCGAGTCCCCTGGACACAACCCTAACGGACTCTAACTCGGTATAAGGCCAACCGGCCCAAAGTCAGTGTCGCAACACCCTGACAGATTCTGGACTGTTCAATATTTTGATGATTCCCATGGACTTTGAAGGAATTTCAATGTGGGACTTGTCCCGTTGGAAAGATAATCCCGTCCTCTTTCCATGAAGTGGTGGATCGCCTAAAACAGAGTCCGTATGCGACCTAGGCACCCGTTTTAGTGCAGACTGTTCCTGAACTCCGAGTTGGATTCGAAGTCAACGTGAGTTGAATCTCTTACTTGGCTTGGACATCCTTGTCCGACTCGTAGCTGGTCTCCAGGGCCTTCCTTGACCTTTCTATGATTTCTAATCATAATATAATCATTAGGTAGCAATCTATTCTCTATACTAAAATATAAACTCGTACATAAGAACGAGCTCACCTCTAGATTCAATTATCGTGCCCGAGCTCTATTGATTGGTACTTTATTTATCGTAGCGGGAGAATGATTGTGTGTAACCATGGATGCAATGTCCTCATTATCCTCCCCCTCTTGAAGCAGAGTTGTCCTCAACTCCAACTCATCATCTTCTCCTAAGTATGGCCCCCAATGGAAAGCAACACTCTTCTCTATCAACTCAATCAGCGGCGTGGCGATGGTGCTGAATTCCTCGACAAAACGGCGATAAAATCCCGCTAGGCCAAGAAAACTCCTCATGTGCAAAACCGTTGTGGGTGTAGGCCAACTATCAATCACCTCCACCTTAACCTTATCAACCTCAATGCCCTGTGGAGTCACAACATAGCCAAGAAAAGAGACTTGATCGGTGAAAAAGATACACTTGTCGAGGTTACCAAACAGGCATGCATCATGTAAGATGGAGAAAATAGCACGTAGATGATTTATATGTTCAGCCATAGACTTGTTATAAATCAAAATATCATCAAAGTAAACCACCAGAAATTTACCAATGAATAAACGTAAAATTTCATGCATTAAGCTCATGAAAGTGCTAGGTGTAGTTAAACCAAAAGGCATGACTAATCATTCATACAACCCAAACTTAGTTTTAAATGCAGTTTTACATTCATCACTGAGTTTCATTCTAATCTGGTGGTAACTACTACGCAAGTCAATTTTAGTGAAAACTATAGCACCACATAACTCATCAAGCATGTCGTCTAGCCAAGGAATAGGATGAAGATACCGTATAGTAATATTGTTTATGACTCTACAATCTACATACATGCGCCATGAACCATCTTTTTTCGGAACCAAAAGAACAGGAACAACATAAGTACTAAGGCTCTCACGTGCATACTCGCGGTCCAAAAGGTCCTGGACTTGGCGCTGAATTTCCTTAGTCTCCTTAGGGTTGGTTCGGTACGCCGCACGGTTCGGTAAACTTGCACCAGGAATCAGGTCAATCTGGTGTTCGATCCCTCGAATGGGTGGCAGTCCTGGAGGGATCTCGTTAGGAAAAATATCGCGAAACTCCTAGAAAAGGTTAGCAACTGCAGGTGGCAATGTACAAGACAAATTATCCATTAAAAATAAGGCATCCTTGCACACTAGAACATAGCATGGAGAAGTATCATCAGAAATTTCAGCAAGGTCAGATTTTATAGCAAGCATGACAGGGGATTTCAAAGTGATATCTTGCTGAATTTCAGGTTTAGCATGAGGTAGTTGTTTAGCATTAGCAGCCCTCTCCCTATCAGATTCAATAATTTGAGCAGGTGTCATGGGTAACAAAGTAATTTCCTTCCCTTTATGCATGGATGTGTATTTATTACTATGATCATAGTGCAAAACATCATTATCATGTTCCCAAGGACGACCCAACAAAAAGAGCATGCTTGCATAGGAACGACATCACAATCCACAGAATCACTATAAGTACCAAGGAAAAAAGGAACACGACACGATTGTGTTACCTTAGCTTTTTCGGAGTCATTCAACCATTGAATATGGTATAGATATGGATGTGATCGCGTGGCCAAGCCGAGCTTCTTGACCAAATCAGAACTGACCAAGTTGTTGCAGCTGCCCCCCGTCAATGATCACACGTGCTCGTCGATTCTTGATCACGAACTCAATCTGAAACAAGTTATGGTGTTGGATCTGATCCGGTTCGCTTACCTGCACATTGAGGATGCGTTGAACAACGATGGAGTGGTACACAGTGGCGTTGTGGTTGCTGAGAACAATGTTGTCTGGAGATTGCAGAGCGTTGTCCTCCGCATCTTCAATGTCGGATGTACTCTTATAACCTCCGCCATCAGTGGCGATGTAGGCACGCTTGCTTGGGCAGTCACGCTGCACGTGCCCAAGTCCAAGATAGCGATGGCACTGGATGCCAGAGGTGCGCCCCGTGGATGTAGTGGAAAGCGAAGTCTTCGCTGGTCCCTGCACATAAGATTTAGAAGACTCCGCAGGATGTGTCGAGGGAGGCGGTGCTGCAGTGGAAGGTCGCTCGCTTGCTGGTGAAGGGGATGGACGAAAACTGGAAGAAGAACGCGGTGCTCTGTTCTTGACGTTCTCGCAGCTTCCTGACGTCCCTGCAATTTCTTTTCTGCAAGCATAACAAGATAGAACAACTAGTTGACAGTGTTAAATGTCTTATAATCAACAATGTCCTAAATTTCACGCCTCAACCCCCCATAGAAACGACAGATCTTATCCTCATTATCCTCAACTACACCACAACGCATCATGCCCTTCTGCAGCTCAGCATAATAATCCTGGACCAAATTGCTACCTTGTTCTAAGCGCTGCAGTTGAGACGCATGTCTCGCTGAAAAGAAGGAGGCACAAAGCGATCGTGCATAGCAGTTCTCAACTCATTCCAAGTAGCAGGCAACTGTTGTACAACAGCTAAAGCAGTCCACCAAATAATAGCCAAGTCCTTAAATTCGCTAGAAGCTTGCCTAACTCTATGTTGTTCAAGGACTTGGTGAGCCTCAAATTTTTGTTGAACCATCATCTCCCAATCTAGATATATCTCAGCATTATATGAACCAGAAAAGGAAGATATGGAAAATTTCACCTTAGCAAAGGGATCGTCCTGAGGTCAATGCTGGTTGTTCCTCCCATACCTTGGCGGTTTCTGCGTAGGCGATGTTGAAGGCGTGCGTCCCGGTCGTCGTCATCGTAGACGGTGTCCTCGTCGTCATCGTTGTTGCTTAGAGGTGGATGCCTTTCCAAATTGTCAAGCCGCGTTGAAATTGCGGCCAGCTCAATGGTGATGCCTTGGAGAGTTGTTCCTATGTGCAGGTCGTTAAGGGTCTTCGTCACGGTCTCAGTGATCTTGTCATCAATGCCTTCAAGCACCTTAGTAATTGCTCCCTACAATTGATCTTGGCTGACGCACTTGTTGAAGTCCGCTGAAGTCCTAGATTTCTCGGTACCTGACATGATGAAAGAGACAAGAAACACAGAGGAAGGCGGTAAAGGTTATCCCTATCAACTACTGTGAAAACGGTGGCACTCCTGGACAGCAAAAGGAAGCTTCAAACCAAGTTCTTACAAGGATCTAAACGAACACAAAGCAAAGATACCTTGGAGAAGTGATCCGGCGATTACAGGTTAAGAATCCGAGCCTGTTCAAAAGGTTTAAGTGGAGCTTAGAAGGCTAATATATATGTAAGTAGAACAGAAATCAAAACCAGATACTAATATTGAATAAATGGCCAAAGTATTGGTCCTAGTTGCTGGCCTAAAGCGCCCTATGACAGTTATGATACGTGGTCAAAAAACATGTATAGGAAAATAGCAACGAAGATCAATAGCCAAGGAAAATTGAATTCAGAACAAACAATAAACAGCACCGAATGTTCCAACAAAAGTTTATCAATTCGTTTTTTTTCTTTTTCTTTTTTTTAACACTAGAAGTAATTACAATACTTCTGTCTCTTTTTTTGTATTATTTCTTTTTCTCAACTCAAAGCATGTGAAAACTAACCACACAAATTTTCTGATCAAAACGATATAATGGCAGAACTGAACTCTATGTCAACCGTTTTTCTTTTCTAGCGTTGAAACAAACTAGGGTAGCGGAAAAAAGAAAGATGAATTTTGCGGCGGAAGCTCTAGATAAGGTGAAAATTAGTGATGGATGACCAACCTGTGTGAATCTAGCGAATAACAGATCAGACACAACAAACGAAGGGGTGGGATCTGGGTGGAGAAAAAAATTGACGGCTAGGGTTTGACACAAGGCGGCAGAAGCAAAACAAACTGTAACGAGACATGATCTAAACCGGCAACAAGACTCGATTAAGGACACAAACTCAATACTACAGACTCTGAAATTGAAACATGCAGAGGCTAAACAAGATTTTGGATAGGATGTAACTTAAAACTATAATTCTATTTTTAGCTTTTTATGGACTATAGGACGAAACAAAAACAAGGAACTAATTAAACAATGGCGAACCTAAGGAACACATGAAGCTCTGATTACTACTTGATGGGAACAGGGTCTCGATCTTCCTACAGGTTCTGATAGTCAACGATTTGGACGGAGTCGCGACACAAATCAATCCGACTTTCGAACGGCACGTTCCGAACCCCGCAATCGCAGCACCACGTCTCCTCTGGTTATCAGCCGCGTGAACACGGATGACCTCGCCGAGAAGCCTAGTCTTTGCCTGCTAATCGAATAACACAAGCAAGAACGAAGTAGAAAGCAACCAAATTGTAGATGAAGATTAAACTCACAAGGTTGGGGTCTCACAAACCGATGAAACGGCGACACTGTTTTTAACAGGAATAATCGAAGCAAAACTCGAACCTAATGGTGGGGTGATGGCTGGATATAAAGGAATTGGGGACGTGTAAGTCCCCTAGAGACAACACTAACAGATTCTAACTCGGTACAAGACCAATCGGCCCAAAGTCGGTGTCGCAGCACCCTGACAGATTCTGGACTGTTCAATATTTCGATGATTCCCGTGGACTCTAGAGGAATTTGGACGTAGGACTTGTCCCATTGAAAATATAATCCCGTCCTCTTTCCATGAAGTGGTAGATCGCCTAAAACGGAGTCCGTATGTGATCTGGGCATCCGTTTTAGTGCGGACTGCTCCTGGACTCTGAGTTATATTCGAAGTTGACGTGAGTTGGATCTCCTACTTGGCTTGAACGTCCTTGTCCGACTTGTAGTGATCTCCAGAGCCTTCCTTAACCTCTTCATGATTCCTAATCATAATCTAATCATTAGGTAGCAATATATTCTCTATAGTAACATATAAACCATGTTAAGAACGAGCCCACTCTAGATTGAATTGTCATGTCCAAGCTCTAGTGATTGGCCCTTCATTTATCATAGCGGAAGAAGGATTGGATGTAACCATAGGTGGAATGTCCTCATCAGGAAGCAAACAGCTACTGCAGCACAGCTAGTCGTAGCCTTAAATAGCTTATTCGATCATTCTCTAAATATTGTTTTAAAACATATAGCTTTTAGAAGTAATTTTAGTAACCTACCAGTAATTTTAAAAAGCACAG
Source organism: Oropetium thomaeum (assembly GCA_001182835.1). NCBI lineage: Eukaryota > Viridiplantae > Streptophyta > Magnoliopsida > Poales > Poaceae > Oropetium > Oropetium thomaeum. The sequence continues at coordinate 147,990 of LFJQ01000100.1, read as the reverse complement.
TAACTTTTAAGCATTAGTAAACTATAGTATCCAAAGTAAAAATAATAATATTATATCATATTATACGTTTTTGAATAATCAGCCGAATAGTTTAAAGTGAATCAATAGAACGAGGAATACAATATCCTTTAGAATTATCCTAATGGAGTACTATCTCTATTTTTAATTATTAACTCTTTTTAGTATAAATTTATATTAGATTAATAATTAAAAAACAGAGATATTACATCTTATGCTACTAATTACTCATATTTAAGTAACATTACTAACGCATTTGACGACGGAGAGCACTTACATTTCAAAAATATGTTAGAAAAGTCAATATTCACTCTTCATATTTCTTTGATTATTAACCATCACATCTGGACAATATTTTCAGTTTATTTTGAATTAAAAGGATTGTCCACAATTTATAAGTCGGAGAAGGTAATTTGATTCGGTAGATACACGAACAAAGACGCTGTGCAGCCTTTCGATCTGAAATCAACGACCCCATGTAACTCCCTGGCGTTATCGAAAAATGAGTTTTCCCCTCCCCTCCCAAGTCCCAAACTCCCAATTCGAAATACCGACCTCTCTTGTCCCTCGCTGTGAATCCCCTCTCGCTGTTCTTCTCGAGCGGTCGGCGGCGGCGGCGGCCGCAGCTGCGCAGTCGGCGGCGATGAATCCCCTGACGCAGGTTAAGAGGACTCAGGTGATCAACCAGAAGGAGGCGGACCTCGGCATAGGAGAGGACGCATCGTGGCACGCCAAGTTCAAGGACTCCGCCTACGTCTACGTCGGCGGCATACCCTACGATCTCACCGAGGGCGACCTTCTCGCCGTATTCGCGCAGTAAGTTGCAAGCCATCGATACCCTCACTGTATGCCTCTCCCTTCCCTTTGAATTGCGGCAACAGGGAGATCTGACAAGTTCCTGGCCTTTCGCAGGTACGGTGAGGTGGTCGACGTGAACCTCGTGCGCGACAAGGGCACGGGGAAATCCAGGGGCTTCGGATTCCTTGCGTATGAGGACCAGAGGAGCACGATTCTTGCAGTCGGTAAAGTATCCCCCGTCCCCCTTCCTATTTTCGGTCGCTTGTTTCTGTTCAGCTTCAATTATTTACAGGTTCTAACCTTTTTTTTATTTTGTTGGATTATTGTCTCTGGTGTAGACAATTTGAATGGAGCCAAAGTTCTTGGGAGGATCATAAAGGTTGACCATGTTGGTAAATACAAGAAAAAGGAAGAGGAAGATGAGGAGGAGATGCAGAAGAAGAGGGAGGAACGTGGAGTCTGCTATGCTTTCCAGAAAGGCGAGTGCAACCGTGGAGCTTCCTGCAGATTTTCTCATGATGAACAGGTATGTGTGTGCTACACTGCCGTGTAGACATTGAAAAATCCGTTCTGTGATTCTTCACTAGGAATGTTCACTAGACAAACTAATACAAATAATATGCTTGAGAAAATAGTATATCGATTGTTAGATCAGTTTGGCAGCTACGAAATGAAGCGTCCTGTAGTTCCACAACCAGTTTGTTTTTTGAAGTTAACCGATGTTTCTCATGGTTGCTATAGACAATATGCTTGAATTGTGCTGGTCCTTCACATTAACATGGCTTAACCTAAGCTAGCTGGAGCAATGAATAAACTAACGAGGGTAAACACATATCAAAATTCCTTGGTGTTTCTTTCCTTCTACTGTGGAATTCGGTGCATATGCGTATCCCTTTTTGTTAGACAATGAGGGGATGTACTTACCATTTAAGGGACGTGCTGGAGATGGGGCTCCTGTATGGAACTTTACGGATTTATTTAGATCCAAATGCTCACTATCCATATTCCAAAAAAAAAAAACACTATCTAGACAAAACTGTAAAGATTATATCTTAGAATTTTGCAAAAGTTCTTTGTACAGGTTTTGCAAACATTCCTTTTTGCGTTGGATCTCATGGGTTTCATCTCTAGCCTATCCCAACTTGTGTGGGATTTAAAGGCTTTGTTGTTGCTGTTGTACAGATGCCAATTGCTATGATAGCGGCAAATTAGGTCGTCTTGTTAAATTTACTCCTATCCTTTTATATTTTACCCATGAGAAATTCTGATGCGTATGGACTATATATTCAGAGAAATGCAAACACTGGATGGGGTTCTAAAGAGGAGAGTGGCGCAAGATGGGAACATGACAAGCATCATGGTCCACCAAGGAGCCACAAAAATTTCCCGTCAGACACCCTAGAGGAAGATGAGGAGCAGCGTCAGAAAAATAGAGGTGCCCGTGGCATATGTTATGCCTTTCAGAAAGGCGAGTGTAACCGCGGGGATTCCTGCAGATTTTCCCATGACGAGCAGGTAAGCTTCATCAGTACCTCCATTCATCATTCTACGGTTAGAACACTGGAAATACTTGACTTGCAGTAAGATGCGTATGAAACATTGTTCTCAGTTGAAAATGAGTATCTCAATTCACACAATGTTTCCTTGTTTCAAGATGTGCTAGGACCTTGTAACTGTAAATGCAAACATGCACATCTGTGATAAATTTATGTTTGCTTTGCATAAACATATACATGCATTTGGATGTAAAATAATAACTAATATAACACCATATGATCCATAAAGTTCTTTTTGTACTTGGTTGGATTCTTTTTTCTTCTTACCAATTGGTCTTAAAGGTCATCAATAACCATTCTCTATAATATTGTGACAATAGTAACATCTTATTCTGATTCTGAATTATGCTTCCAGAGAAACACAATCACTCATCGAAGTTCTCGGGATGGTGATTCATCAAGATCAGAGCAGTTAAGAGACCGAGATTCTAGAAATAGGCATAATGATAGAAGGTCAGAAGATCAAGACAGATACAGGCGTGACAAATCACCTGAGAGATCTAGAGGCGAGAGGCATAGAAATGATGATAGGTATGTTCGTCGGAGAGAAGAAAGACCAGAAAGACACAGATATGATGTAGAATATGACGACATAGATCGCAAGCGGTCAAGGTACGACAAGGATAGTGAACGCCATGAAAAAAGATAGTGACGAAGAGGACAAGCAACCCTGGAGACTCTGGGGGATAGATGTTGTATTTGGCTTTTTGTACATTATGACAAAGATTTGTTAATTGTTTGGCACTAGATTCCTTGAATTAGATTTGCTTAATTGTTTGGCTCTAAATTTCTTGAATTGTTCACATCTGTTAGTATTTTTATTTGAAAAGGTTTTGAATGTGCTGACCGTGGATGGATCTGGAGCATATCAGTTTCATTTTGTAAACTTGGGCAGAATCATATACCTTTTAACTAGGATCTGTCTATTGCAGACTCTAGATCATTTAACTTGGGCAGAATAATACTACATCATTTTGTAAACTTGAGCCTGTTTCTGTACACCATGTGCATATTTTCTCGTTGAGTGATCAGAAACAGGTGTCCATGCAGTTTGTCCTTTAGAATGATTTATAATCAGGCCATTATACCAGAACCTACCACTTGCTTTACATTTATTTTAACTTATTAAGCTTGTACAGAGAAGTTCCTGCAGCATAGGTTATAAAAGAGAGGTTCCTGCAGCTTATGCTATAAAAGAGAGGTTGCAGCTACAGGCACATAAACGATGACGATGCCGCACTGCAACTTTACTGCTCATCTAGAAATGCAGATTCAGCAAGGTCAATGGCACGAGCAAGGCCAGCAGCCTTGTTCAGGCACTCTTGGTGCTCGTCGTCCGGTTTGCTGTCCGCCACTATCCCAGCTCCGGCCTGGAGGTGAGCCACCCACTCCTGGCGTGCGTTCTTGCCACTGTAGGAGTACATTGTGTCGAACCGCGATCCGGTTTGGAAGACGATAGTGCGAAGAGCGAGAGCAATGTCCATGTCACCACAGAAGGAAATCCCGCCAAAGCCACCACTGTACGGCCCGCGCCTCTTCACTTCGAACTGATCAATCAGTTCCATGGCTCTCACCTGGTTTGATCCAGAAATAGGCATGAAAAGACGAAACTGAGGAAAATAACAAAAACTACAAAGAGCGGAGCGAAAATATAAGTGATCCACAAAGTATGGTTGACAGTTGTTGATGGTGAACTATTGAAGATGGTTGCTGACTTGCTGATCATTTTGACAGAAATGTCTGAGCATTTATATAGCTAAGAGTGAAAATGCCACCTGGCTCAGCTGATGCTTTGAACTGGTTTCGTTTGGGATTTGTGAACAACAGCCATTTATAAACAAAACTGATCATTCAAACTTAAGTGCCATTTATTTATTTTTATATGCAGCCTACAAAAAATTGAACAGTCGGGAAAAAGAAGGATTCAGTAGGTTACCTTTGGAGCACCACTAACTGTTCCAACAGGCAAAGCTGCCCTCAGCGCATCCCAACAAGTAAGGTCATCACGCAGCTCCCCAGTAACCTGTAAAAGTTCTAGTGACTATTTATAGGAATCTTTTGTATAATCTCATAGGTAAATCTCATAATTGGAAATGATACCATCTGATAAACAGTTCAGTGAATAAAATATAAGAAAATATGATAAGAACCAAGTCTATAACATTAAACCATTTGCTTCAGAAAGCACAAAAAAATAAAGATAAGTAGCCAACGCTGACAGCATGATATAGACAAGGTAATGTTTGTAATTAACATAATCCACAAGACTAGATATTAGTGCAGTTTCTCATATAAAAGCAGACTTACAGTTGAGCTAATATGCATGACATGCGAATATCGTTCAACATTCATAAGCTTTTCCACCTTTACCGAACCTGGTTTGGATACCTACAAAGATGGTAAAGCTCATCAAACAACAAAGTGTGTATAGTCAGCAGGGAAGTGCTGTAGATACAGATAAATAATTCAGTAGGCATCCACTTGCTTAGTGGCCGTTGATAATAGGCTTCAATAACAATGGATAGGTTTTGATGCAAGTTTTCTCTCTTATTTTTCTTAATCCTTTTCTATTCGTATAAATCAAACAGAGCAGGATGGTTCGGTACTTCTTCTTCGCGAATGCTTTGCATAATTTCTTACGTGGATAAAACAGTAATCAAATCTTACTCCCCAGAAGAAAACAGTCCTAGAAAAAATATGGCAAATCACATTACATTAGTACTTGTGTGGAGTGGAATGAAATAACCCCGTTGCAGTTGATGGAAAGAAGGCAAAGCCTGCCGGAAATTGTCAGTCTGAACTCCATGGTTAGTGGAGGAATTACATAAGAGATGTGGACACCATGGCCGTATTTTAACTTGACAAGTTATGAAATATGCTGAAAGAAGAGTCAAGTAATAAAGAAAAGAAAATGGGTGAAAAGGCAAACCTTTCCGACATCATTTCGCCCAAGATCTACTAGCATAATATGCTCAGCGCACTGCTTTTCATCACTCAAAAGCAGTTGTTCTAAAACCTTGTCTTCTGATTTGGATTTCCCTCTTCTTATTGTTCCTGCAAGTGGCCTGTTGATGATTGTTCTCTGGAAATAAGAAGAAAAAATGGTCATCATGTTTGCTTTGCCATTATAATTCATGGAGAAAAGCTATGGCAGTGCAACAAAGAGACAAATTAGTTCATATGTAGCAATTATTATCATATGAAATATAAATATGACTTGAGATGACTTTTTCCAATCGTATAAAAAGGCACTGAACCACATTGCCAATTACACAGATTTGTAGCTCCAGAATCAATGCATGCTGCTGACACATCATACCACAACAATAGTTCCATTCATCTTTGCTATTTGAAAAAACCAAAATTAGGACATTATTATATGAGCTAAGAAGATGAACCACACTACACATTTGGAACAATTTATAAAAAAAATTGAAAATAAAACGAGCCATAATTGAAGATAAGTCTGTTTCAGCATACCTTCTGTACCCGGGTAAGAATTTCAGGACTTGATGCCACGAGAATACAACCTCGTGCCTGAGGTGATGCCATCAAATTGTTTTTTGTTCAAAAAAACATATTTGTCTGTATGTCACCAAATAAATCATAAAAACTGTATTTAAACATATTACCTGTAGATAGGCCATATATGGACTAGGATTTACAATGCGCAATGTACGGTACACCTCAAAGGGGTCAGCAAATGTCCGCCTCTCAAAACGTTGGCTAAGAACTACTTGGAAAATGTCACCAGCAAGAATGTGCTCTTTTGCTTGAAGAACAGCATTCTTGTACTCTTCACTTGACATGGATGAATTTTGTAATGTTGAGCCAAAGTGCCCAACATTAAGTTTAATCGAGCCAGCAGAAAGTATTGGGCTACACCAAAAATTTATAAGTTGATTAAGAAGCAATGCAACGAAATAGTATTGATGAAGTGGCAAAAAGAGTTGTACAGGCCTCCCCCTAAGGAATAACTTGCATAGGCCTCATAAGTCATAACTCACACATTAAGACAATGTAATCTTGATAGCAAAGCTTCTATCCGTTTTGTTCCATCTTCATATGCTTCATCAACAGAATCGTAACAGTCCATCCTTACCCACTGAATAACATGTGCTGTCTGAACAAACCGAAATAAAAAGTTGAGGTCAACAACTAAATGCTAGCGATGATGGAGAGTATCCATAATAGGTTTGAATTATTATAACTTATGAATAACATGACGTATGATTTTGTAAATTAACTGAAATGCATAGAAGCATGATGGATCTTCTGCATACCTTTTCAACATGATCAAACACAATTACGTCACTATACAGGCCTAAATGGATGTCAGGAAGGTTCCTATCATCATGTGGTGCCTTGGTAAAAGGAAGCTTCTTTGTTTCAACATAACGCACTGTGTCATAAGAGAAGAAGCCAACCCATCCTCCTAAGAAAGAAATGCAAAATACAAATGTTGTGAGCATTACTAATTTGTAATGATGAATAATCCCCATGCATTCCATACAGAGCAAAAAGAAGCATTCAGAATATCATACTGGAAGCTGAAAACAAGCAATAAAAATTCAGCAACGAACAATTTTTTCACGGCAAATAACGAGGATATGTACAATGCAAAAAGCTTAGGGCAAGTGACTAAATAGGTCTAACCACCTTGTTATAGAACTTAAGCACAAGGTGCTAACTATAGCACTCTTTCATTTGTAAAAGCACCTGGTGCCAAGAATAAAAATTTTTTTTAACATACGCACCTCCATTGTATAATTCCTAGGACACTGTTTTTTTTTTTTCTTTCAAAACGGACTGCTCCTCTTCCACTCCAAAACGAGACTGAAGTCCACAGAGTTGAAACAAAAGTGAAAATAGGACAGGCCATTGTTAAGACTAGACTGTTGTTATACCCTTAACAATCACTACAGAAAAAGTAGGACCCTATATATCATGAGCATTAATGACAACTTTGCATCACAAGACATAAACAGGGAGCAATAGGAAATGGTAAACTCCGAAAGGGCGCGCATGTCAGCGTATACTCGTTCTAACTCCAGAGTCCAGAGTAATACAAAAACAATATAATATACCAGAGAACGCGTCGGGGAGGCCGTCGATTAGCTGTGGGTTCCACTTCTCCATAATAATCCTGGGGATCTTCATGGGGTCAGGCGAAAACTGCTCCCACTTTGAGCTCATTGCATGGTCCATCACAGTCACGAGGTTAGCCTTGGCCACGATTTCCATGGCTGGCTGCGCCCCGACGACACTGTACCTCCCCTGCGAAAGACGTGTTCGATGAAATGTTACAGCCCCAAACACCTCCAATGTAGGTAGAGGACGGATGTGTGAACACAGGGATCTTACCACGTTGGTGCCCTCGGAGCCCTGCTCGACGGATTCAAACAGGAAACTGGGAGCCTCGCGGTCGTCCTCCTTGACGAGGCAGCGGTACGCGAGCACCGGCGTTAGGTGATCGGAGAAGATGCTCCTCTTCAGCGGCAGGAGGTTGCACCCCTGCGCCGCCCCGGACTTGAAATTCGACAACTCTTCCTTCACCGCTGCGATCGAAGAAAACGATCAACCGCGGCTGACAAGTGGCAACCACAGACCGAGAACCGGTGAAACACCAGGAGAACTCACCGACGGCATCAAGCTGTTGGAAGGTAGTGGTGGATCGGCAGACAGGAACCACTCCACCGCGGCGGCGGCGGAGGCTCAGCGGCGCCGACGGCGCGAAGCTCGGCGAGAGCGCGAGGCTGGCGGCCATCGTCATGGACAGGAGGATAGAAGAGCTGGGGAATCGGAAGGGTAGTTGAGCGGATGCAGATCGAAGCGCGTTTAAATGCCCGCGAGGGGCGGCTCAGCTCGGCCGGACGCCGCTGGGGGACTGCCTACGCGTCGCGGCACCGCCTGCATTTCCATCGAGGGCCAAACTGGCTGGCGTCGTGAGCCGCGCGGGGTGATGCGGCCTCGCGCGCGTTACCTCGTGCTCCGCCAAACAACGGATTACGTTGCCGCACGAGTTTTCAGGGGGCGGTTCGTTTTTTCGGCAGAGTTTCGTGCGTGGCGCTGGCGACGGCGGTGGGGGAGGATGACTTGGTGGGAGTTTGCAACCTGTATCTGTGATCTCAAAATTTACTGTGCAGAAGAATACTACTATGGCATGTACAAACGGCATCTCTTTCTCTTTTCTTCCCCAGATGTCCTGCATGTGGACTAGAAATGGAAAAATGGATTTCAATGCATTTTATTGGACTCTATGTGGCCTATGGAAATGATATTAGTTGATGGCATGATACCAACAGTTAGTCTCATCAATGGCAGACCTCGCGCTCGAATGGAGCTCCAGCTATCAATGCGATCATGTCAAATCTTTTTATGGAGTGCAATGAATTCTTCCTGGTACAGCTAGCGTCCGAGCCCGGGCGACTGTTAGTGTCGTGAGGTCTTGGGTCTGCTGTTGGGTTTGGTTTTGACAAGGTTGACCTAGGAGTCATTACCGGAGAGTCAGAGACTGTTGAGGGTCAATACCGGCGATGACCGGTATTAATGATCCTCCAACTGCTTTACGTATAAAGCACCGAGGGAGGTTACTCCGTCTCGCCCAACCCCGACGTCCGGACGGGAAGTGCCCGACCCCTGAGGTCGGACAAAAGTTCCGCCTCGCCCGACCGGACCTCGAGGGTCGGACGAGGGTTCCGCATCGCCCGACCTCCGGGGTCGGACAAAGGTTCCGCGTCGCCCGACCTCCGAGGTCGGATAAAAGTTCCGCCTCGCCCGACCCCGACCTCGAGGGGTCGGACGAGGGTCCCGCCTCGCCCGACCTCCGGGGACGGGCGAGACTGGGCGATCCAACCACCCCGGACGGGACGGATGTCCGGGGTAAGTCAAGCCGTTAATAAGCTCAAACTCCAGATGGGACGGTGGCGATGACCGCTCCCGGAAGAGTAAATGCGCACAACGTGCATCGTCCACGGGGTGGGCGTCGCTCCAACAGTCCCCTGTCAGAGACCCACCGTCTCGTACGATAGGACGCCCCGGAGCGACGGCCATCACCACGGCGTCATCAAGCCGGCTCCTACAGTGGCGCTTCTCCATACGGAAGGGACTCCATCGAGCGACAGCTCGGACCACTCCGTCGACAAAAAGCAACACGGCCACTCCGAAGACGTCATCCACAGCGACCGGCACGGAGTTTGAAGCATCAACAGCGCAGCCTACAGGACATACGGCCATGCCGCCGCCCACTCCCCAGCGCCAACCCTCTGTACGCCCGCCTCCCCCCTTGCAGTATAAAAGGGGGAGGCGGGAGGACGACGGGAGGGGGGGAAGACTAGTGCAACACACACGATATCTCACCCCACGTAGAACACCTCACAGAGACTTGGGAGCTCATCCCTCTCTCGCCTGTTTGTAACCCCCTACTACAAACTGTCGCGAGTAACACGAGCAGCCTCATCGAACTGGACGTAGGGCACGTTGCCCGAACCAGTATAAATCCTTGTGTCCTCTCGCGAACCATCTGAACCAAAACACGCACTCCACGATACTAATTACTCGTCGGCCACAACGAACGCCGACAGTTGGCGCGCCAGGAAGGGGTTCTTTGTGCGTGTTTTCGTCAAACCCCTCTCTTTGTTCGGATGGCTAGCCGCGCAAACACCTGGGTTCCCGGTGCACACGTGCGTTTCGGGAGCCTCGACTTCATCGCCATCTCAGATGGCGCTCTGGCACTGGCCGGTGCAGCGGCACCACCGGTTGCCCCGCTTGACCCCGGGCGTGTATCGCCTCTCGCTGGGACATTGTCTCGGGCGTCGACGCTCCCAGCTCCACGCGCCATGAACAACGAGTTCGTGGCCATGGTGGGCTGCGCATCCGAGTCTCTCTTCGACCTCCTAGATGGAGCGTCAAACGAAGATTCCGATGCAGAGTGCAGTGAGGGAAGTCATCATCCCTCACGCGAGTGCCTTATGATACGTGCGGAGCATCTTCCCGCTGCGGAGGGCGAACGCCCTGCGGAATCGTCTGGCCCGCAGGACGGGACCCCACCCCGTGACGCGCAGTCAGAACGACTGCGCGCACGAAGGGAGGAACTCCTGGAGGTCCAGCGTCAGCTGGATCAGCAGCGTGCGGCGATTGATCACGAGCTCGCTCAGAGCGAGTCCAGTGAACACACCCGCACTGACGTTCGCGACTTACGAATCGCAAGTCGTGACGATGGCTGCCCGCGCTTCCCACGGGCGAGCCAGAACTTGGCCGCGGCGGCGGCATTGCTCAGGGGCCTCCCTGAGCCTGTCACGCCGGAGGCCCGACGCGCCCAGCGCGAGGTTGAGGCGCTACTTGAGCACGCGGCAGTGCAGCAAGCTGAGAGCTCGCTGTCGCGTCTGCGTGGACAACGTGCCCAGAACACGTCTGTCCACCAGACTCCCCCAGCAGCGGATGGCACGGCGAAAGCCTCCGTCCGCGGTCGTCTGGGGACGAACAGGGACGCCCGCGCCACCCTGGATGCGCGGCGGCGCCGCCTGGAGTTCGACGATGGCACCTCCCGATCGCGTCATCCGCGTCGAGGAGGACGCTACGACGACGACGAGGATAGAAGCCCTAGCCCGGACGCCCCGGGACCGAGGGTCTTCAGTCCTCACGTTCGGAACGCAGCATTCCCGCGGCGTTTCCGACCCCCGACCAACGTACCGAAGTACGCGGGGGAAACCAACCCCGGCCTGTGGCTCGAGGACTATCGCCTCGCGTGCCGGGCTGGGGGCGCGGAGGATGACGACTTCATCATCCGCAACCTGCCATTGTATCTGGCCGACTCGGCCAGAACGTGGCTCGAGCATCTCCCCGCCAATCAGATCACCTGCTGGTCTGACCTTAAGGAGGTTTTCGTTGGAAACTTCCAGGGGACTTACAACCGCCCAGGTAACCCCTGGGACCTCAAGAACTGCCGGCAGAAACCTGGAGAGTCGCTCCGGGATTACATCCGGCGCTTCTCCCGGCAGTGCAACAAACTGCCGCACGTCGGTGACGCCGATGTCATCGGCGCATTCTTGTCCGGGACGACCTGTCGCTCCCTAGTTCACGAACTAGGGCGCAAGAGTCCCCGGACCGCCAGAGAGTTGCTGGACATCGCGACCAGCTTCGCCTCTGGCGAGGAGGCGGTGGGTGCGATATTCGATCGCGCCCAAGACGCCAAAGGTAAGCGGGTCGAGACAGCCGGCGGAGGCTCCTCCGACCCTCCGAGCAAGAAGAAGAAGAAGAACCGGCCGCGTCCGTCCGGAGAACGGATGGTCGCTGCCGCGGATCGCAAGGGTGCCAAGGCACCCACGGAGGACATCCCGGACCACTTCGAAAAGAAGTGGAACGGGCCGTGCCCCAACCACGCCTTCCCAGTGAAACACTTATACAAAGAGTGTTCGCTGATGAAGAAGTTCCTGGCCGAGGAGGCCAAGAAGGGCAAGCCGAAAGGCAAATCCAGACAGGCTCCCGATGACGCCAGCAACGACGTCGACGCCGTCGACGGCGACGACAACTTCCCGGAGACGGACGGCTGCCTTATGATCGTCTCTGGGCCGGCGCCACACGGTGGCCGACGTCGGGCCAAGCTGGAGCGCCGTGAGGTGTTCGCAGTTGAGCCCGCCGTCCCGTCGTTCCTCAAGTGGTCGGAGTCTCCGATCACGTTCGACCGGTCAGACCACCCCAGCCACGTACCGCAACCAGGCAAGTACCCGTTGGTGGTAGACCCGATCGTCGGCACTAAGCGCCTCTCCAAGGTGCTTATGGATGGAGGCAGCGGCCTCAACATCCTCTACGTCGAGACCCTCGACGCCATGGGCATCGACCGGGCGCGCATTCGCCCGACCGGCGCACCCTTCCACGACGTCATTCCTGGGAAACAAGCTGTTCCCCTCGGGCAAATCGATTTGCCCGTCACCTTCGGGACTCCGTCCAATTTCAGGACGGAGACTCTCACCTTCGAGGTGGTAGGATTCCACGGATCCTACCACGCCATATTGGGACGGCCATGCTACGCCAAGTTCATGGCCGTGCCCAATTACACCTACCTAAAGCTCAAAATACCTGGGCCGAAGGGGGTGATCACCGTCGGGACGTCCTTCCAGCACGCCTACCAATGCGAGGCGGAGACTGGCGAGCTCGCCTCCGCAACCGTGGCGACGGAGGAACTCGCTGTCATCCGCCAGCAAGTCACCGAGGACGCGCCCGACTCCAACCGCAGCACTGGATCCTTCGAACCCGCGGAGGGCGTCAAAGAGATCCGGCTCTACCCCGACAGCGCCGACGGCAAGACGGCGAAGATCGGGACTGCTCTCTCCCCCAAATAGGAAAGCGTGCTCGTCGACTTCCTCCGCGCGAACATCGACATCTTCGCGTGGAAACCCTCGGACATGCCAGGCATTCCGAGAGAAGTCGCCGAGCACGCCCTGCACATCAAGCCGGGCTCTCGCCCGGTCAAGCAACGTCTGCGCCGCTTCGACGAGGAGAAGCGCAGAGCGATCGGGGAAGAGATCGCCAAACTCCTGGTAGCCGGTTTCATCAAGGAAGTGTATCACCCCGACTGGTTAGCCAACCCCGTTCTTGTGCGAAAAAAGAGTGGGAAATGGAGAATGTGCGTTGACTATACCAGTCTCAACAAAGCGTGTCCAAAGGATCCATTTCCTTTGCCACGAATCGATCAGATAGTCGACTCAACTGCGGGGTGCGAAACCCTATGCTTCCTTGATGCGTACTCCGGGTACCATCAAATCCCGATGAAGGAGTCCGACCAGCTCGCGACGTCATTCATCACTCCGTTCGGCTCGTACTGCTACGTCACGATGCCGTTCGGACTGAAGAATGCAGGCGCTACGTATCAGCGCTGCATGATCAGAACCTTCGACGAACTCATCGGAGACATCGTCGAAGCCTACGTGGACGACATCGTAGTCAAGTCCAAGAAGACCAACCAGCTCGTCGACGACCTGGAGCGAGTCTTCACCAAGCTCCGAGCAAACGGCATCAAACTCAACCCCGAAAAATGTGTTTTCGGGGTCCCGAGGGGGATGCTGCTCGGATTCATCGTCTCCGAGCGTGGCATCGAAGCCAACCCGGAGAAGATCGAAGCCATCAACCGGATGGGTCCGATCCAGAGCTTGAAGGGAGTGCAACGCCTGACCGGGTGCTTGGCGGCGCTAAGCTGTTTTATCTCACGCCTCGGAGAGCGCGTTCACCCGCTTTACCAGCTCCTGAAGAAATCCGACCGATTTCAATGGACTCCCGAGGCACAGGAGGCTCTCGATAGGATAAAAGCTATCCTGTCCAAGCCACCGGTCCTGGTGCCTCCGACCCCGAAAGAGCCACTCCTACTCTACCTCGCCGCGACGACTCAGGTCGTCAGCGCTGCTTTGGTCGTAGAGCGAAGGGAGGAGGGCCACGCCCTCAAAGTTCAACGCCTCGTCTACTTCGTGAGTGAAGTCTTGTCTGACACAAAGACTCGGTACCTCCAGATACTGAAAATTCTTTACGGCGTCGTCCTCGCCAAGAGAAAGCTCAGACACTACTTCGAGTCGCACCCGGTAACGGTGGTCACCTCTTCCCCCTTGCGTGAGGTCGTCGAAAACCGCGACGCAACGGGGAAGGCCGCGAAATGGGCTCTCGAGCTCATGGGCGAGGGAATCACGTACGCCCCTCGTACAGCGATCAAGTCCCAGGCCTTGGCCGACTTCGTGGCGGAGTGGACCGAAATCCAGCTCCCCACTGCCCCCGTCGACCAAGAGTACTGGGTCCTCTACTTCGACGGCTCGTTGATGCGCGCAGGAGCAGGGATCGGACTCGTCTTCGTCTCCCCCATGGGAGTACGCATGAGGTACGCAATCCGACTCCAGTTTCCCGCCTCCAACAACATGGCGGAATACGAAGCGCTCATCAACGGGCTCAAGATCGCCGACGAGTTGGGGATCCGACGTCTCGAGGTCCGAGGCGATTCCCAACTCGTCGTCGACCAAGTCATGAAGGAGTCAAGCTGCCACAGCGATGTCATGGACGCGTACTGCCAAGAGGTACGCAAGCTCGAACACAAGTTTTTCGGTCTTGAGCTCAAGCATGTCCCGAGGCGACAGAACGAAGAAGCCGACTCCCTCGCGAAGATGGCGGCGGGTCGGGACCAGATCCCACCAGGGGTCTTCTCCCACGACCAAAGCCAGCCGTCGATCCGACCCAAAGACCCAAAAGGGGCCGACAACGAGTCGACCCCAGGGGAAGGGGTCGGGTCGACTCCCGCGCCTCCAGGACCCGACGTCATGGAAGTCGATGAGGCATCCACGTCGGGGTCGGGCCCTCCAAACGATTGGAGGACCCCATACCTCGACTGCCTCATCCGAGAGGAACTCCCCACGGACAAGGCGGAAGCCCGACGCATCGCGCGTCGGGCCAAGGCCTTTGTCCTTATCGATGGGGAACTCTACAAAAGAAGCCTCACCAAGATTTTGCAGCGCTGCATCCCAACCGAGCAGGGAAAGCTGCTGCTGCAAGACATCCACGGTGGCATCTGCGGACACCACGCGGCGCACAAGACCTTGGTCGGGAACGCCTTCCGACAAGGATTCTACTGGCCAACAGCTGTCAACGACGCTGCGCATATCGTGCGCACTTGCGAAGGCTGCCAGTTCTACGCCCGGCAGACCCATCTGCCGGCGCAAGCGCTGCAGAACATCCCCGTCACATGGCCGTTCGCGGTCTGGGGACTCGACCTGGTCGGACCGCTCAAAAAAGCACCCGGGGGCTACACCCATCTCTTGGTGGCCGTCGACAAGTTCACCAAATGGATCGAAGCCCGACCGGTGGCAAGGATCCGACCGGAAGAAGCGGTGGAATTCTTCCTCGACATCATTCACCGCTTTGGAGTGCCCAACTCCATCATCACGGATAACGGTACGCAGTTCACAGGAAAGCGATTCCTTAAATTCTGCGACGACTACCATATCCGCGTCGACTGGGCAGCCGTAGCGCACCCCCGGACGAACGGGCAGGTCGAACGCGCAAACGGCATGATCTTGCAGGGATTGAAGCCTCGGATCCACAACCGCCTGAAGCAGTTCAGCGGTCGGTGGGCAGCCGAACTCCCTGCCGTGCTCTGGAGCCTGCGGACGACCCCTAGTCGGGCCACGGGGTTTACCCCCTTCTTCATGGTATACGGCTCCGAAGCTGTCCTACCAACCGACCTCGACTACGGTGCTCCGAGGGTGAAGGCGTACGATGATCAAGGGAACCAGACGTCCCTCGAAGACGCGATGGATCAGCTCGACGAGGCTCGAGACGTGGCGCTCCTCCGATCCGCCAAGTACCAGCAAGCACTACGCCGGTACCATGGAAGGAACGTGCGGGAGCGAGCGTTCAACGTCGGCGACCTCGTTCTTCGTCGCGTCACCAGCAGCCAAGGTCGACACAAGCTGTCGCCACCATGGGAGGGGCCTTACATCGTCGCCAAGGTTCTCCGACCCGGCACCTACAAGCTACAGACCGCGGACGGACAAGAGTTCACCAACGCCTGGAACATCGAACAGCTACGTCGTTTCTATCCCTAAAACTCGTAGCTTGTCTATTTTCCGCACCCCCCGAGCAGCGTCCGACCCCTGCTACACAGGGGTCCAACCACGCTCGGGGGCTCAACACCTGTAAGGTGTGCGCACGTATTCCATGTGCAATACGTGCGTGGCCCGACCCTCGCATGTTTTCAAAAAACTCGCGCAAAAACAAGTAAGTCAAAGATAGGAAAGCTTGAGATCGAACTGGTCGGACCGCGAAAGTGCTAACGAGCCCACGGGGGCTATAGCCACAACACTCACCAGTCAAGCTAACGATCGATCCTATCCGCGACTTACGTTTTGCACCGAGCCTCGGCCCCCCACCTAACGTTTAAGACTCAGAGAAGATAGGTCGTGGATAGGAGAAACACGAAGTCGAGTCGGTCGGACTGCGAAACGCCTACCGCCTGCGAAAGGCTACGGCAACGTCGCTCACCGGCAAAAACTAAGTGTCGATCCGGTCTACAACCTACGATTCTTTGGGGACACATAAACGGACGAGTGAGGGACAGAGCGCTTTTTCACGCAAGTGATAAGGAAACAGGCCGTCGAGGTCAAAATCACTTGTAATACAAAAACTTGTTTTTACAAGTTGTCCGGGCGCTTCGGCCTCGGACACCCTAAATACATACTAACATCTACTCCTACTCTTCGGGGGCGGGGGTCCGCTCCTGCTCTGGAGCCGGGGGCCTCTCATGCTCCGGGGTCGGGGGGCGATCCTCCTCCTCTATCCTCGCCGCCAGAGCGTGCGCCAAGGGGGCGACTTCATCTTCAATCTCGTCCAGCTCCGCGTCGGTGTACCCGGGCGCGAACCCCTGACTCATTAAGTCCAGCGCGATGCTGGAATAATGAGACCGGGCGATAGCGAACGCCCGGTGCACGCCTCGGCGGAGTGCCTCCCTTGACGCCTCCCGTGCGCGCTCCTCCACCTGCTCCGTGAGCGCTGCACACATCGTCCGACGGTCAGACCACGCTGCCTAAGGAAAAGAAAGCTAAAAAGAGCAAAGGAGAAAGGGTACCACATACCCGCCACCGCCTCTCGAAGCTTCTTCACCGCTGTCCGGGCGTCGGACAGCTCCGCTCCCAGGCCGGCGGCCACGCCCTCGGCCTCCATCCTCGCCTCCCTCTCCTTCCGGAGCACCGCCCGAAGCTCGCCCACCTGCTGGCTCCTCTCCACCGCCACCACGGTGACGGCGTTGCGAGCCTGGTGGGCGGACTCCAGCTCCTCCCTCAAAACGCGGGCCTCCTCCTCCGCCCCCCGGAGTCGGCCGACCGCGGACTCCTCCCGGGTCTGGGCATCGGCCGCCGCGCCGCGAGCAGCGATAAGCTGCCGCTCGAGTGCCTGGCGCCTCCTGAGACCCCCCGAGAGGCGATGTCGGAGTGACGCCGCGATGTTGTCCAACGCGACCATCTCCGAAAGCTCCTCTTGGAGGGCCTGGTCTACGGACCCCACCGCGGCGCCCCCCGACGCCGACCCCTCGGCCACGGGGGCCGTTGGCACCACGGCGGCCGCAGGCCCGCTGGTGCCCGCGCCCTCTGGCGCCTCCCGCGGCGCCACCACCATCGCCTCCGCCCACACCGGCTCCGCCGCCGCCACCTCCCGCTCCGCGGGCCGCGCCGCCTCGACGGCCGTCGCCACCGCGCGCGGGGGCTCCATCGCCCTGGCCTCACCGGCCGCCGATGACTCCGCGTCACCGGCCCTTGGCGCACCGGCGGACGGGCGCCGCGCAAGCGCCTTCTTGGGCGCCGTGGCCAACGCCAGGACCATCCCTCCGACCCTGCACAACGAGCGAGCGGCGGTGAGCAGGACACTTAAAGAAAAGAAAGAAAGAATCAAAACTACTTACCCTGTGGCCATTCCCCGACGACGCTTGGGGGTCGGATCCGACTGCCCCTCCGAAGGGCGGGGGCGCTTCTCGCTCGCCCGCGCTGCCGCCGGCTCCCCCGGGGCAGCCGTGGGCGCCGCCCTCCCGCTCGGGGGCGTGCCGGCCGATGGCCCCGCCGGCGTCGGCGTCCTTGGCGCCGCTCCCGCTGTCGCGGACCCCGCGGCGGGCATGGCCGGGGCGCGACTCGGCGTCGCCTCCGACCTCCGAGGCTCAGACCTCGGTGGCTCCTCCTGTGGGCGCGTCGCAGCCGGACCCCGGGGGCCCGACCCCGAGGCCTCCGGCCTCCGAGCCTCGGGCCTCCTCTCTTCCACCAGCGGGCGCGACCCGCTCGACCCCTGAGGTTTCAACCTCGGGGGCTCCAATGTCAGCACTTGGGCCGGCGGGCGCGACCCGCTCGGCCCCTGACCCCCTTGACGGGGGCCGACCTCCTCCTCCTCCTCCTCCTCTTCCTCCTCGTCGTCGTCATCGTCGTCATTGCTCTCCTCCTCCTCCGACCCCTGGCGGCGACCGCGCCTCTGGAGCTTCGCCGCCTTCTTCGCCTTCGCGGCGTCCTTCCGCCGCTTCTGCTCCTCGGCGGCGAGGCGGTTCGCCTCCCTGGTCGCGGCGTCCTCGGGGACGGGGATGAGGGATCGGCGGAAGACCAGGCCCTCCTGGCACGCATCGAAATAGTCAATATCGACTCTAGAAAAGAAAAAAGACGATCTACAAGCTAAGGATGGGGAGAACTTACAATTTGGACGCTCCCGGGCCACGGAAGGGCCCGAGGATGGTCGTCCAAGTCGACGTCGGCCTCCTCCGGGAGGAGGGTCTCCTTCAGGCGTTGTTTGAGCTCCGACTCGGAGGGGGGAGCTCCCGCCATCACCGACCCCTCCGCGTCCACGCCGGGCCCCATCTGGTCCAGACGGAGCGGGCGGGCCACCAGCGGAAGGACGCGGCGGGCGTGGTACTCCGCGATGACCCCAGCACCGCGCACGCCCGCCTCCTTCAGCTGCGCGATGGCCGCGAGAAGGCCATCCAGCATCGTCTGCTCCTTCTTCGGAGCACCCCATCTCCAGGACTCCGGCGCCCGCGCGAAGACCCGCCCCGTGAACTCCGGCAGGGGACCGGCGGTATCGTTCTTAAGATAGAACCATTGACCATGCCAGCCCCTGTGGGAGCTCTTCAGCTTCACGGAGACATAGTCGGCAGCGCGGTTGTTGCGGAGGTGGATACCAGCGCACCCGATCGGCGCCGGTCCGTGCTCCGCCTTCACCAGACTGACGGCGAAGAAATGCCGCCAGAGGTCGAAGTGGGGCTCGATCCCCAGGAATCCCTCGCACAACGCCACGAAAAGGGCGACGTGCTGGATCCCGTTGGGGTTGAGGTGCTGCGGCTCGATGTTGTAATAATGCAGCAGCCCCCGGAGAAATCGGTGCGCGGGGACGCCGAAGCCCCGTTCATGGAACGGCGCGAACGAGACAACGTAGCCATCCGGCGGGGATGGCACCGTCTCGTCGCCCGGGACCTGCCACTCCATCGCCGCCGTGCGCGCGCGGAGGAGGCCGCGCTTCACCAGGCCCTGGAGGCGGTTTCCACGCACGTCGGACCTTAACCACGACGCCATTGCTATCTAACGAGATTGACCGAAGCGGAGGATTCGGGAAGTAGTGAGAATCGGAGACGGCGAAAAGGCTGGGGGGCTAAGCACGCAAGACAGCGGGAACTCGAAGAGGCAAAAGACTTGAGCGAGGACGAACGGAGCCCGTGGTACGTTTATATAAGCTCGGCCGAGGCAACGATTCCCGCGACGCTCCCCCTCGAGCAGCGCGCTCCATTCACTCCCGCGCCAGGTGAGACAGGTAAACGTCTCGTCACGTTTTATTGCTGACGCCTACAGGCTTCGACAGATCGAGCGCCACCGCGCGCCGGCGGGCGACGCTTCAACTTATCGGGCTGGGCCAGCTCTGGTACCCCCGCGGTACCGAGCGACGGTTCGACTTATCGGGCCAGGCCCGCTCAGGTAAGAAAAACACATGGGCTGAAACATGCCCCGACGGCCCAAAGAGTTCGAAGGCTGGCCCAGCGGATGGGTTCGACAGCCGCTCAGGGCATAAACAGAGTGAGGGGTGAAAAGTGATGGGTCCGCTAGCGGCCAGTACCCCCAGGCGGTCGACCGCCCAGGGGCATCACGATTCGCGTTCGAGTCCCGGTCCGATCCGACCCACGGGTATCTCCCCGCAGAGAGGCAACGAGCCCTCAGAAGCCTATCGAACGGCATCTGAGAACCACGTGGGACGGCGACTAGGAATATTGGGGCTAACCGCCAGCCGGTTCGGCTGGGATCCCCCCGAAGGGATCCCGGGGCTCCACTTGAACTTACCCGTTAGCAGCTCGATGAGCGTCACGCCTCGGCCATCGAGGTAAGGCGTGGCTCGGCTCAACCTCCTCGTCCGGCGGACGGACGCGCTGGAGGCACGATGCAAAGACGAACCGAACCCCCGACCGGTCACTGCGACGAGCAGAGGACTCGGGGACGGAATCGCAAAAAGAGATCCAACGCGGGGTCGCAGAACCTTAAGTCCCAAGGATGAGTTCGCTCTCGCGAACGAAAATTCCTTCTTGCCGACTTAAGCGACGCCTGATCCCGAGAAGGGATCAGACCTCGCTCGGGGGCTACACCTGCAAGGTGCGCGCTCGCGCGCGCCCCTTACAGCATAAATAAGGGATCACCACGATCGCTCTTCCTCCCGACTTAAGCGACGCCCGATCCCAAGAAGGGATCAGACCTCGCTCGGGGGCTACACCTGTAAGGTGCGCGCTCGCACGCGCCCCTTACCGGTAGAAACGCTTCTACAGCCACCTCCGATTAGAGCGACGCCCGACCCCTCTTATGCGGGGGGTCGGACCTCACTCGGGGGCTACTGTTGAGGGTCAATACCGGCGATGACCGGTATTAATGATCCTCCAACTGCTTTACGTATAAAGCACCGAGGGAGGTTACTCCGTCTCGCCCAACCCCGACGTCCGGACGGGAAGTGCCCGACCCCTGAGGTCGGACAAAAGTTCCGCCTCGCCCGACCGGACCTCGAGGGTCGGACGAGGGTTCCGCATCGCCCGACCTCCGGGGTCGGACAAAGGTTCCGCGTCGCCCGACCTCCGGGGTCGGACAAAAGTTCCGCCTCGCCCGACCCCGACCTCGAGGGGTCGGACGAGGGTCCCGCCTCGCCCGACCTCCGGGGACGGGCGAGACTGGGCGATCCAACCACCCCGGACGGGACGGATGTCCGGGGTAAGTCAAGCCGTTAATAAGCTCAAACTCCAGATGGGACGGTGGCGATGACCGCTCCCGGAAGAGTAAATGCGCACAACGTGCATCGTCCACGGGGTGGGCGTCGCTCCAACAGTCCCCTGTCAGAGACCCACCGTCTCGTACGATAGGACGCCCCGGAGCGACGGCCATCACCACGGCGTCATCAAGCCGGCTCCTACAGTGGCGCTTCTCCATACGGAAGGGACTCCATCGAGCGACAGCTCGGACCACTCCGTCGACAAAAAGCAACACGGCCACTCCGAAGACGTCATCCACAGCGACCGGCACGGAGTTTGAAGCATCAACAGCGCAGCCTACAGGACATACGGCCATGCCGCCGCCCACTCCCCAGCGCCAACCCTCTGTACGCCCGCCTCCCCCCTTGCAGTATAAAAGGGGGAGGCGGGAGGACGACGGGAGGGGGGGAAGACTAGTGCAACACACACGATATCTCACCCCACGTAGAACACCTCACAGAGACTTGGGAGCTCATCCCTCTCTCGCCTGTTTGTAACCCCCTACTACAAACTGTCGCGAGTAACACGAGCAGCCTCATCGAACTGGACGTAGGGCACGTTGCCCGAACCAGTATAAATCCTTGTGTCCTCTCGCGAACCATCTGAACCAAAACACGCACTCCACGATACTAATTACTCGTCGGCCACAACGAACGCCGACAGAGACCGAGGATGGGGAGAGAACTGATAAGAGGGTACGTCGTGAGGAAGAGAAGAAACAATATTCGTCCGATTCATATCGAACGGTTGGGATCGGTCAGTTGATATTTCCTTATTCTCGATCAGGAGCATGTGGACCCCCCCCCCCCAAGTCTTTGTTATTTCTCATATGGTACACATAGGTATATATTGTATATGCACAAGGCTAGGTGACATGAGAAAAATAGAAAAGCAATTTAGAAATTTCCTGTTTCTGTGTGGTAGTTATGGTAGCTTCCATGCACGCGAAAAATATAGCACTGGTGTACCTATAAAAATATAATGAGGGAATTGAATCCGTACAGATGATTGATTAATTAGTACGATAGCTGATCGAAAGTTCACTGAGAACACCTGAACCATAACAATGTGTAAATGTGTAGAATGTCAACCCTTTTCACCATAAAATGCACATCTGAATTGCCTGGCCTCTAATAACCCAGGTTATAAACTTCTTGCTTGGGCCAATAACAGCTTTAGTACATCACGACATCTTCCGCATAACTTGCAAAACCATGTACTATAATAAATACTAATTTTTGAAACATACTATGATAAAATACATAATCGTACGCAGATAGAACACCAAGGAAGGTGAGTGACTGATCTGATTTCATCAGAAATTGGAGATAGATCTTTCGCGGTATTTGGCGGCCTGCCTAAGCCCAAGCCCGACAAGCGTCGCTTCATTATTGGGCCGTCAATTCCATAGATTTATGCTCCATGTTCTGGGCTGGAACTTTTCCTAGTACTAGTCACTTGGGTCACAGTGTACTTGCAGCCCAATCAAATCGCTCATTCGCCCTGGACTGCTGCCCGACTGGCGACTGCCCGGAATTTTCCAGAAGAACTAGCACGTCCCTTTTTGCGCCTTTGGAAAGAGCTTAACCCAATGTTGACCAAACAAGTGATGACTGATGACTAATCGGACCTCGGGTGGAAAATCAAGGGGGCATCGTTAGCCACTGCTCGTTGAGCTGACTGGCATATGCTTTTGTTTGATGCTTGTTTATCCTGTGCGGTTGATCAAGTGGAGAGTCTGAGTGGTTCTAGTTGTTTTTTGCGGTGATATTTTCCCGGTCATTTTCGATGCGACTAAGTCAAGGTAAGCGTTCCGTGCGGGAGGTAAACTGTAAGTGATGCGATTAGTTATTATTGCCAGTGACGTTTTACAAGTTTTCTGACCTCTCGTTCTTCTTCACCGGTGCAGATAAGAAATTGTCGGCAAAGTCTGAAAAATGAAGGATCCAAGCGCTGCGTAGATGATTGGCATCCTTTGAACAATTGGATGGATGATATCTTCAGTACTTTAATATGTATATATTCTTGACTTACAGCTACATTTATTTCAAAAGATTTGGTAATAGTTCTTATATCATAGAGATTTAGTTATATTTTTCAGAAAAAAAATTAAATAACATATTTTTTAGATAAAGGGAAATCTTATTCATCAAGATAATGAGATAAAATGAACATATGAAGCATTTTATTTGTGAAACCAGTGCAATTTATAATTAAAGCTGAAACATTGAGTTATTATAAAAAAATAAAATGTCACATATTTCTTTATCACATCATGTGGTACAAATTTAGTACGCAAACTATTCTGAAGCTAAAACATTTTTATTATTCAACATGATTTTTTTTCTAAATAAAGTAGACTTGAAAAAAAATTTAATCAGTTGGATTTACATCCATTTGCTGAAAAAGTGATTCACTCATTTAAAGATTTGCTTCTAGAGGTGAGTGTAGAACGTTTTTCTCTTTTGGTCGTAAAAGACTGGCCATTTGCTTACAAGAAAGATCAAAGGGGCAGGCGCAGCAGACATGGCAAATGGGGTTGGAATTGCTTAAAAGACAAGTTAAAAATCAAAACAGAAACTCTTGCATCTTTAAGCCTCACACGTTCTGGTTCAGGTTGAGCCGCTTCGAGCAAGTATAATGATGTTGTCTCATAGATTATACCATGCTTGGTACCATACATAACCTTGTGTTAATGAATGGTCTTTTTTTTTCGACAAATGATCTTTTTAGTTGTATGTAGCAATTATATAATCTCTTTATTTATGGATAAAAAGAGAATATTTCGGAGTTGCATGACAACGGCAAACAAGTAAATAGTATTAATGTGAATTGATGATATTTGTATTTTGAAATTTGCAAATGAACCAAAAAAAAGAGCATGCAACTGTAAGAAAGATTAAAACTATTGTTAGTGCGTGATGTAGAAAAACTCATGGAATGGAAGACGAAGCTGGAGCATGTGGCTCTTGTCGCATTTGCGTAGCCAGAAGGGAAACTGATCCGTCATAGCGCATATGCTTGACATTAGGTAAGGCCTTTTTTTTTTTTGTCTGAACAGAAAAATGGTAAGGCATATTCAGACCATCAGAACAGCGAGGCTGCCTTGACAATAACGCAGGGGCCCCGCTAACGTGTGGGCCGGGCACGAACACATACTCCCGACTCTTGTGTGGCCCCTTAGCAGGCACATATCTGGACCCATAAGTCAGCTTTTAGCTAACCACCTGCCCAACTCCCACGCGTACAATCACGGGATTAAATAAGCGCCGCCGACCGCACGCAAGCGCAAAGCAACAGCTTATTTTTTAATAAGAGTAAAAAAACCAAAAAAAGAGGGGGAACTTCATCTATTGGAGAGTAAACAGCGGCCCACCAACAGGCAACAACCCCTTGCCTTGCCGCCGCCGCCCGACGACGCGTGCCGTCGAAGAAGACCAAGGTCCGGCGCGATGGCAGCCGCTTATGCCGGCCGCCGTCGCGACGCGCGCCTCCTAGTGGCGCTCCTCCTCCTAGCGCTGGTCGTCTCCGGCCACTGCCTGGACGCGCACCACCGTGGTCTGAAGCGCCGCCGCCGGAAGCATGAGATCCACTCGCCGATTAAGACGGTGGTGGTGGTGGTGATGGAGAACCGCAGCTTCGACCACATCCTCGGGTGGCTCCGCCGGACCCGCCCGGACATCGACGGGCTCACCGGCCGAGAGTCCAACCACCTCAACGCCTCCGACCCCTCCTCTCCGCAGATCTTCGTCACCGACGAGGCCGGCTACGTCGACTCTGACCCCGGCCATGGCTTCGAGGACATCCGCGAGCAGATCTTCGGCTCCGCCGACACCTCCGCCGTGCCGGCCCCCATGTCCGGCTTCGCGCAGAACGCCCGCGGCATGGGCCTCGGCATGCCGCAGAACGTCATGAGCGGATTCAAGCCCGACTCCGTCCCCGTCTACGCCTCCCTCGCCGATGAGTTTGCCGTCTTCGACCGGTGGTTCGCCTCCGTGCCCACCTCCACGCAGCCCAACCGCCTGTTCGTCCACTCGGCGACCTCCCACGGCCTCACCTTCAACGCCCGCAAGGACCTCATACACGGCTTCCCGCAAAAGACAATCTTTGACAGCCTCGAGGAGAACGGCTTGTCCTTCGGCATCTACTACCAAAACATCCCGGCCACGCTCTTCTACCAGAGCCTTCGCCGCCTCAAGCACCTCGTCAAGTTCCACCAGTACAGCCTCAAGTTCAAGCTGCACGCCAAGTGGGGGAAGCTGCCCAATTACGTCGTCATTGAGCAGAGGTACTTCGATTGTGAGACGTTCCCCGCCAACGACGACCATCCTTCGCATGATGTGGCAAGGGGGCAGAAGTTCGTCAAAGAGGTGTACGAGACGCTAAGGGCCAGTCCGCAGTGGAACGAGACGGCCCTGATTATCACATATGACGAGCATGGTGGATTCTATGACCATGTCCCTACACCGGTTAAGGATGTTCCCCAGCCTGATGGAATTGTTGGACCTGACCCTTACTACTTCAAATTTGATCGGCTTGGAGTGCGCGTGCCCACCTTCCTCATCTCGCCGTGGATTGAGAAGGGCACTGGTGAGTACTTCTGGTCTTGAATTTCCAATTCTCAAATCTCAAAGTAGAGCCATTGAGAAATGCTAGCTTTGAAAGTTTCATATCTAAACTGACGGACAATGAGTAACTTTAGTTTTAGAAGGAACTGATTTTCAGATTTTACCTTGTGTTTATTTTTATGCGAAGGATAACACAACAACGTTTATTTGGATTGGTATTTCAATACCTTATTGACAATTTAGTCACTACTAATAGGTGGTGATTACCAAGTTGCCTTTTCTTTAAGCTTCTGCTTAATATTTTTATGTGATGTAGCACCACAAAGAGTTATAGCTATACGTATTGTAAATTTAAGGTTTCTATATTAGTTTGTTTATATTACGGTATAAACGCTATATGTCGGTCAAGTAGCAGTCTATATGGACAGCTTGTCCGATCAGTACGGTTTTGGCAACCTATCTTTTCAAAAGGTCGATACTTGGTTACTGTCATCTCTGTGCTTATTGTTCCCTTATATTAATATAAGTAGGAGTTTGGTTCCTCAAATTTACCTTGATGTTTGTTGGAAGAATTAGTGAGCTGCATGCATTCAACTGTTGAAATATCTACCCATGTTCCCTTTGATTTAATTTGTAATGTGAATGACCTTTCTTTCCATTTGTACAGTGATCCATGAGCCAAATGGTCCACAAAAAGGCTCACAGTATGAACATTCATCCATTCCTGCAACTGTAAAGAAGCTATTTAATTTACATTCCAACTTCCTGACAAAGAGGGACGCATGGGCTGGGACCTTTGAGAACTACTTCAAACTCCGGAAAACACCAAGAACCGATTGCCCTGGTATGCAACTATGACACTTGAGTTCATATACTATATGTAATATGCTACGTCAATGGCATGTTTTTATGACATATTTTTGCTTCTGTTGAGACTATACCTGCTATCATCAATCGGTGTCATGGAAAATTAAAATAAAATAGAGGTTTAGTTACACGAAGACTAATGTGGAGATGGCAGCATCTATGTTGATGAATTATGTTAATTAATGAGCCTGAAGCTCTGAGAAGATATATCCTTGATCCTAACTAGGCATTTTCTTGGTTTTCCAACCAAACAGAGAAACTCCCAGAGGTCACAAAATCACTGCGGCCATTTGGACCTAAGGAAGATTCGAGTCTCTCAGAGTTTCAAGTGGAGTTGATCCAGCTTGCCTCTCAGCTCAATGGTGACCACGTACTTAACACCTACCCAGATATTGGCAGGACCATGAACGTAGGGGAAGCTAACCGTTATGCAGAGGATGCTGTTGCTAGGTTCCTGGAAGCTGGTAGGATTGCTCTAAGAGCTGGGGCAAATGAATCTGCTTTGGTGACAATGAGGCCTGCTCTCACCAGCAGAGCCTCAATGTCCTCTGGTTTATCATCTGAACTCTAATATATTGTTCTGGAATCCGTCCACAAATTCTGCATCATGCTTCGCTCTACAGCAGGTGCCAATCAGTGAGTAATCTTTATGATGTTCTAAGAGAGCATACGTAGGATGTTGTAGAGTCAATATGATAGCAATTGTAACTTGTGGATCTTAAACGTGTTTTGTACATAGACAGCATGATACTTGTATCTCAGGCTTACTATTTGGCCGACTGTCGAGGTTAACACTGAGATAGTAGGTCCAAGTATCATCCAGCATATATCTGATACATGTAAAAGGTCCCTTTCTGAACGATCTGTAGTTGGGATTCTAAGTCATTGTGAAATTGTACCTATTCAGCTCTGTACTGTACCTGCTTGTTAAGCAGTTGAACTGCACGGGTTAATGTATGATATGTTCACTTAAAGTAATTGTTCCTTTGTGTTTTGGAAGATCTGATGCCTTTCAACACTAAATGTTACTATGCATTAACCTGCCCCTGCATCATGAACTTGACGGGCTAAAACTGCTCATATGTAAACATTGTGCTTCTTGGAATCATGAGTATTATGGTGAAACATTAACAGAACATCAGGAGGATAATTGTATACTAGCATTTTCTTTTGTTCATCAGAAGATGCAAATGCAATGTCTGCTGTAAAATGTACTACTAGTAGACTATCAGAAAGGCACTATGAGCTAGAGGTAATGATGTCCGGGGGCCTCGGCACCGGCTGCCATCCGGCACAGAGCTGCAGGATCTCCTTGAGCGCCGGTGACGCCGGCTCCATGGTCCACTGCTGGTAATATGCCTCTGGCCTGAAGACGCCTGTGCCGCCGTCAACCAAGCAGGGCAACGCGCCATTGAGGAAGGCGTCCCCTTCCGACCTGATGCATCCCGCCACCACGTCGTCCCGGTCAGCTGCCTTCTCCGGCATGTACTTGAACACCGTCGTCTTCCTCTGAGGGCCTCCGCCCGCCTCGTAGATGTTGCACTGGGACACGATCTGGGCCTCGACGCTGGCGCAGACGGCGTAGATCCCCCAGCCCCTGGTGTAGTTGTTGTAGAGGTGCACCTTGCCGAAGCGCAGGCGCGGGTGCCGCTGCCGCGTGCCGTCGAAGAAGCAGTGATGGATGGTGACCCTGATGCAGCGGTCCCTGACGTGCGTGGGGTCGGCGCCGATGAGCATCGTCTTGTCGTGCCTCGCGAAGTGGCATCTGCAATGTCCATTTCGCTCCGGCGATTGGAATGCCAATGACAAGGAGAGGATAATGCACGGAAGAAAGAGAAGACGGGGGAGAAAAAGTGTGACACCTCGAGACGGTGATGTCGGTGCTCTGCCGCGTGATGTCGATGAGCCCGTCGTCGTAGTCGGCGAGCGTGCAGCGGTCGATCCAGATGTTGGTGGAGCTGGGCTTGATCTGGATGCCGTCCACGTCGTGGCCGCGGCCGCCTTCGAATAGGAGGTTGCAGACGATGACGTGGTGGCAGTCCTTGAGCTGGAGGCCCTTGCCGGTGAGCAGCACGCGGTGGCCGCGGCCGTCGATGGTCTTGTA
Source organism: Oropetium thomaeum (assembly GCA_001182835.1). Taxonomy (NCBI): domain Eukaryota; kingdom Viridiplantae; phylum Streptophyta; class Magnoliopsida; order Poales; family Poaceae; genus Oropetium; species Oropetium thomaeum. The sequence continues at coordinate 119,310 of LFJQ01000100.1, read as the reverse complement.
GGATTTGACGCGGAGGTAGGAGTGGAGGTGGATAGTGCCGGAGACCTCAAAGACGATCCAGAGGGGTTCCTCCATGCGGCAGGCCTCGCGGAGGCTGCCGGGGCCGTCGTCTAAATTCAAAAGCAATCAAATTGTTGGACGCCGATCATCCTGAACACAAAACAGGAACCAGAAATGCCTACGAGGCACGACAAAGAAATGGAGAAATACCTTGGAGGGATGTGACATGGTAGACGGCGCCATGGAGGCCGCCGATGGCGTGACGTCCGAATCCCTCGGCGCGGCCGGCGAGCGCGCGGAGACTGGAGTCGGCATCGGGGTACGGCATCTCTCTGAGGACGTGGGAAGGAGCGGGAGGTGGATCCATGTCACGCGGTGTGGGCAGAAGCAGATGAGGAAGAAGAGGGGGGTTAGGCGCGGATCCAACTTCTCCTTTTATTTCCGCCGAATAAAGCAGAATGTCTTTAAAATGTCGGTAATCTGGTTCCTGGTCCACTACCACTACCCCCTGAGGGCCTTACTCCCTCGAGGTCGAGGGCATATCATGCCAGTCATAAACTAGATTATTCTTGATGGTTCTTTTACATCACTGGAAATATGTAGTAACAACTAACAGCACATCACATTCTTCAAAAGTACGAGTATGTCATAAACAACAGCAGTAAGGACAATCTCTAGCTTTTTAAAGACATCTTTGATGAAAACAATGGTTAGGAAAGATCAAGAAATATATCTCCCACAAACTCTACTGAATATTCACATGTTTCATTTCCTCCCATCTTGATGAAAGCAATGGTTAGGAAAAATCAAGCAAAATATCTCCCGCAAACAACTAAACATACACAAGCTTCCTTCCTGCAGTAACTGAAAGCAAACAACACCTATATGTCATCTCCAGAATTCTTGTTCTTCTTTTGGATGAGGTATACAAGATACCCCAGATGCTGCACTTCCAGGCCCTCATGTTCGCATCCCAGGAACAAAATAGATGGATCAACTCTTTGACGCCAGCTAATCAGAGACACTGGAAAAATCTGACAGGCACTTGTGTTCCTGCCAATGGGAACATTCAGTTACAATGCTCTTATTATTACATTATTTATGAGTTACAAAACAAACCTTTTGTAAGTACCTGATTTGTTAGTGATAGTTGTGAGCCAACTCTCTGAGCTTTTGGCTTGTATTCCCTCAGCAAAAAGGAAAGCGTCTTCACAAGGTTTGCAGACTGCTCAGCATCTAAAAGGAGCACGGTTTCTCATATCAGCACACTCATTGACTCATTGTAGTAAAATGCAATTCCGATTTTTCAGAAATATAAGCACACCAAGGCTTTTTCTAAAGAAAAGTGTTTTTCTCGAGAGACCGGGAATCTTGTCCGGCATATATTAATAAGGAGAATTTTCCAAGAAAACTGTCGAACGACGAACACGAAACTTGTTTGGATCCTCTTACAGCATGCATAGAAGCACGAGGTGGGCAGTGGGAGACACCGATATGCAAGGAGGGAAGAGTCGGCGAGTCGCATTGCAGTGCTTACCTTTACCTCGTCCACGGCGGGCATCATCATCGCCGTGGAAGAGGGAGGCGGTCTCCACGCCGTCAACGGATGGGAGTTTGGGGAGTCGTTGCTCTGCTGGCTCCCAGTCCCAACAGGCAAGCGTCCGCCGCTTCGTGGCCGAGTTGATGTTGCCTGCCCAGGGCAGCGTCGACATTTCCGCCATAGTCCTTCTTTGCTGGGATTGAACTTGCGGTCGAAGCTTGTTGGTCAGGATGGTGGTGTAGTGGGGGAATATTGCAAGTTGAAATAGGCTGGTCAGGATTGCAACATGTCATATTCTTCCTACCTTGTAAGAGTAAGAGGATGTGGTTTTTTTTTTTTTTTTTTGGAAATAAAAATAAAAAAACACATAGTAGTAGTATGTGATGTCGCCTAAATATTATAGGCGACCGGAGACTTGCAATCAGGCCCTTTATGGTGGACTGGGCTTTCTTCGTCCCTTTATGAGTTGGTTGGTCCATCCTGGGCTCCAGGCCTTCATGCCTATTTCTGTCCGTTGGGCCTATGAAAGCTATTTTACGGGACTGACGATCTGCTAAGCACATCCATTCCATCACAAAGTGCAGCCCAATTACGGCGTGTTCTACCGAACGGACGGACCCATTTGGCGGGCCCATCTACGAGGAAGAAAACCTTTTTTTTTGCCAGGAAAAAAAAACAAAAACAAAACCATTAACGGAGCAAAGATATTTATCCCTGCCTCCCTAGACCTGCTAGGTATACTAATGATGACCAAAGATTAACTTGCAGCTGGTTTGTAACGACTCTCTGATGTAATGCTAAAAAAACTGTCAGTAAGAGAATGAATTATCTAGTCTTGGTTTAGTAGTAGCATCAGCGTGTCACTGTGTCAGTATAGGGGGATGCATATGCATGCATCCTGAGATTAGGAGATAAGGATGGCAGCATTTTGGAGTACGGGGTCCGCGACTTTTGGCGATCTGGCCAGACAGAGGAAGAGGATGATGACGACGACGACGGAGCCACGTAGGCGCACACCGGATAACGACGCGCTTACTAGTTTAAAGTTTATCCGCGTCTCCACTCCGCTGGGCAGTGGGCACACGCCACACGCACGCACGCTGGCGTCGAAAAGCTTCGTGAACATGAGACTTGCAATACTACTATCAAGTAGGTAATTTACGAGTAGTACTAGATTATTTAGTGCCTGCCCAGGTGCCCAGTTCGTCGTCAGTACTCGCCAACCTGTCAGCGTTTCATCCAGAGCCATCCTTGCAAACCTGTGTGCGCTGCGGATAAACCCGTGTGCTCTGTCTTCAGATTACCCGCCTGCTTAAACCCTTGCAAAGTCAAAGGCTTCAAGGGCTCCGCGGTCCTCGTCATACACTACTAGTATAAAAGGAGACCAGGCTAGCTTATTCTCGCCATTCGTACTCATCCGGTTCTGAGACTCTCTCGATCGTGCAGCCTGCCCTGCCGTAAGTAGTACTTAGTAGTAATAAGATGGGCTCTCTGATGGCTGGCTGGGACTCGCCGGTTCTTGGCGACGACAACAAAGGTAAGGCTTACCCTTCTCTGGTGGGTTTGGAAGGGACGAAATGACCCCGTTTTCCAAGGGAAAACTTTCTCCCCCCGTGCTGTAACTGTAAACGCTTCCTTCGATCTTGAACTCTGGTCTCGCCGGCTGCGTCGGTCTGAGGACAGAGCAGCCATCGCTGTGTGGCGTGCTTTTTTTCTTACCCTGTAATTCTCTTATACTCTACGTTTTTCGCCACAGCTTTCTGTAGTAGGCACGGAAAGATTAGAGCGGCTGCTCTCTGCTGTTGTTTTGATCCCATAAAGAGTTAAGTACTAATCCGATGAGATCGAGTCTGATAACATTGTGCACGTCTCGAACTAGTTCGCGCGCGGAGGAACCGGTCGCTGACCAAGGAGGAGGTGGCGTCGTTCTGGAAGCAGCGCCGGAAGCCGGAGGACGACGGCGCCGGGGTCACCTCGCCAGGCACGGTACGTGTACTGTACTCCTCCCTCCTTCCCTATCTTGCGTCTCACATAGTCAGCTCATATTAGTGCTAAAAAAAAAAACGGCAGCAGAGCCCGTTCGGGAGCCTGGAGAAGACAAGGTCGTCTCCGGCGTCCCCCCTGGCGCGCGGCGGCATCAAGGTCGAGACTACTAGTGGTACAGGAGGGCCGCAGTCGCCGGCGGCACGCGTGGAAGGATTTCTCGGCGGCGACGCAGGCGAGAGCCCCAGCAAGAGCCGCGACTGGTGGACGCGGAGCACCTGGGCGTTCCTCAACGAGCCGCCGCAGGAGGAGCCGGTCGCCCGGGCGCAGAACTACACGCCGCAGTTCCACGTCGCGCGGATCGCCAGCGGCACCGCCTGATCCAGTGATCCACCACAACTTGCCGCCCTCTGCATGCGTGTTCTCTACCATGATGCCACTGTGTAGGACACGCTTATGTATGTTTCTACATATGTACTGTATAATTGTACATGTATACATATCCCTAGCTATGCTCGGGCCCCGTATAGCAGTTAGCTTTGGTGAGTGTGAGAGATGAGAGAGGTTTGTGTATAAAATCTATGTAATTATTTAATCTTGGCTTATTACGACATGGTCAGCATTATAATAAAACTCAGTGTTTATCTTAGCCATATTATTTTGCTTGCTACTGCTGCATGCTTGGTACTAGCTCGATCTGCTCGAAATTACTCTACCTGCAGAGCAGAGCAGCAGCACGCGGTTGAAGAGTGAAGACTGAAGAGACGTAACCGAGTCAGTCGTGTGACGGGCACGGCACAGAACTTTGACGGGCCCTGTCGACTTCCGTCCCATTCTGGCCCATTCTTGACAGGCCGGGCCAGGAAGCAGATATATTCACTCAATCACTCCACAGCTCCTACCCGCAAAAAGCAAGAGTACGCTTCCAGTCATGGAGACCGCCGTCTTCTCCGCCGCCTCCCTCTTCCACGGCGACGACAGCGACGACGACCGAGGTGAGCCTCCCCCGGAAAAAGCGGCCTGGTTTTTTCCTACTCTATGCTCCCTCCCTCATACTTTGCTCACTGCGTGCTCTCCTAATGGCCACCACGGTTGTCTTTCTCTGCGCGATTGAAGAAGATGGGATGCAGGCGGACGCCAAGGGGAAGAAGCAGGCGCTCGAGTACGTGGAAAGAACTCACGACTTCCCTGACACGGTAAGGTTCCATGAGTCCCGCCGTTTAATTCGGCGTCTGTTAGAACACATGCTTCTCTGGGATCAGGTTAGGGCGGGATTTGCAGCTATTGCTTAGGTTCCTCGCATAATTTTTTGAGGGATTCCTCTCATGATTTTAATCCAATAGTCACAGTATTGTGCTTAGGTAAGCAAATCACGTGCCGATAGTGCTCTGACGGTCTGACCAAATGCTAGGTTCTTCTATCTTGTGTAATACTAGAGCCAAATGGTCTTACAGACATCACTACTAGTGAAATGGAAAGTCTTGATACACGGGAAGCACTCATGCTAAGTACTAGTACTAGTATTATTTTTGTTCGGTCAAAATTCATAGAGCTATCTTTATATCTCCTATGTAGTTTGTGTCTTTTGGCGTGCCTAAATTTGTATGTTTAATATTCTTATAACTGACCGCCTGTTTCAGTACCTTATCGACAATTAGTCTACCTTATGCTCTATTCTAGGTTTTTTTCATAAGATAGGGTTCAATAAGAGTTAATGATACATGAAAATTTTCGAATCTGAATTGTTCATAGTTGTAATCCGACAAGTGCTACCTTCCACGCTCATTATGGACCTGAATAAGTGTTTCATATTACAGGTTTCGTAAATTTCTCTTGGGCTCTTGGCCAATCTCGTGATTGTGTAATGAAAATAAAGCTGTTTTATATCGCACCTCCTGTTTGGATGTTTATCTCATGGTTACATCAATAATGAAATACAGAAACTGTGTGTGAGGGAATTCTCATGCCATGAGCTAAATGCCAATCTTCTATGGCCCGGGACATTTTCATTTGCTACTTGGCTGGTTAAGAATCAGTCAGTTTTGGACGGACAACGGATCCTTGAATTAGGAAGGTATGGATACACTTTTCCTGTGTCAATAGATTTATACATTGTCCTTTGCTTCATGACTCATTCAGCACATGTTTGGTCACTGTATATTTGATTGATGGGGCGGTTAAATTGTTTCTTAAAATGTGCTCTGTGTCCTTGTTGGACCCAAAAACTGTAATTCAGATACTAATATCTCCATTTCACAGCTTCTTTTCTTGTTTTATATTAGCTTTGAGGTATGCAGTCTATTTTACTGTTAGCATATCTGTACACAAAACAGAGCTCTATTTTGCTTCCTTTAGTCAAATGTGATCACAAACACATGATAAAATTTTCTGCGATTTGTCTATGTTTTCTTCTTTCTTCCTCTTATAACACTTAGTGGGACGGGAGCTCTAGCTATCTTTCTGAGGAAATTGTTCGGAGTGGATATCACAACCTCTGATTATGATGACAAGGAAATTGAAGAGAATATTGCTTACAACTGTAGAGCTAATGATTTGGATGTGTTACCTCATATCAGACGTGAGTTATCTTATCATCTGAAACAAAAGCAATAAGCTCGTAGTTTTCCTTCTGCAAATATGTCCTGCAGCTCAAAGGGGTGAATCGCTATCTGATGTTTCTTTTGAACCCTTAGACACATGGGGGGATGCATTTCCAGTTTCCAGACCAGATTGGGACATTGTTATTGCCAGTGACATTCTACTCTGTAAGCATATATCCCAACGCGTCTATCCTAATCACACTTCATTTTGGTGCATTGTTCTGATTGTATATGAATCTTTCACTTTCAGATGTCAAACAGTATGAAAACCTGGTAAAGACATTATCCTTTCTTTTGAAAGAATACAAGCAGAATGGTCAGAAAGCAGGCTGTATAACCGTTACAGACAAATCAGGTACTCCCTAAACATTTCACTTTGTAATAACCTGCAGAGAGGTCATTATGTAAGAATAACGAGACCTTATGATTCCATTAATAAACTGACAGGAACACAAGTATCTGCGAGAACTCCAGTGTTTCTGATGAGCTGGCGCAGGAGGATCGGCAAGGACCAATCGCTTTTCTTCACAGGATGTGAGAAGGCGGGCCTGGAGGTGCGGCATCTGGGCGATCTTGTGTACCTCATCGGTATTAAGAAGTGAGGAAAAATGGCACTAGCCGTTTCTTATTACAAATGGCACGTGAGAAAGGCTTGGTTTATACTGTGGTAGCCATGAAAAGGGAAAGCGTGTAACTTTTTACTATAGAATTTTTTTTTTAGTGAGATTTTGATCGGTATATCCTAGTTGTTGTTGTTGTTGATGATGATGATGTTTAATCGGTTTCCTCAAACACTACATCCTCGAAAGGTCCACGTACCACCCACTGTCTATCACTAATTCCTTGCACTAGCCTTGAACGAGCTTGCCGGCGCGCATATTCTTTTGATCAGGAATTCAGGATGGTATGCGCAAGCTGTTTTAGGCAGATAGCTCCCAGACTGCAACATCGTCCAACAGTACCGAACCCAGCAAAGCTTATATTTATAATAATCTTATTTTACACCGTGTTCCGTACAAGTACAATACATGTAGCATCGTCCATACCTCTACATGTATACACATTCGTTTACACGAAGATCAAAGGGCCTGTATTGAACCTCTCAAGATTGCTAGGGTGCCATTGATGTAGCAGTACATGTTTAGGCGTTGCCGGTGACGATCCGGGCGGCATGGAACTGATCATACGCGTAGGCCTTGCGCGCCCTGCTGCTGCCCCTCGCCGACGGCGACATGCTGACTTCCTCTTCCTGCTTATGCGGCGGCTCGTTCAGGAACGCCCAGCTGCTCCTCGTCCACCTACACACGTGGCGTTCCCGCGGGAGCGGGAGTGAGACGGGAGAACTGAAGAAATCATGTGCATAAACTAACCCAGAGGCCAGAGGCGAGGGAGGTAAAAGAAGAAGGCAAGTCGTCGTACCAGTCGCAGCTCGTGCTTGGTCTCTCGGCGGCGGCGTTGTCCTCGGGAAGAAAGCCCTCCTCCGTTCGGGCCGCCGGCAACGACGGCTCGCTACGGGAAGAGATGTGCCGGGCGGCGCCGCCGCAAGCCAGCGGAGACGGCGGCAGGGACCTGGCGATCCTGCCATCGAGTTGCCTGGATTCGAACGCGCTCTCTTGCCGTTGCCACTGATCAGAATTCAGGGGAGATTGTTGGAGCGGCGAGACCTGCTGGCCGTTGTCATCCGGCTGCGGGCTGCTTCGTCCGCGCTGCCTCCAGAACGCGTCCACCTCCTCCTTGGTCAGCGACCGGTTCCTCATCAGACGAACTAAACAATACGAACGCGCGCACGCAAAGATTAGCAATTATAGTCTGCTCTGTGTCTCTGCTTACAGACGATGGAGCATATGCATGAACGGGTGGACATAATAATATATATGAGAAGTAGTACGGCATACTAATACCTTTCTTGTCGTCACCCAACACTGTTGAGCTCCAACCAGACATCAGAGAACCCATCTCTATCTTCTGTAGTTCTGTGTGGTCTGTCGTCTATCCTGTGACTGAGGCACCTCTTCTAAATCAGGTGGCCATTTATACTAGTAGTAGATATCGTAGACCTAGCTACTAAATATGTTCGACGAAGATGAACAGAGCCAAGTCCATAGCTGCGCCCCAACTTTTCAAGTTAGTGTCTCGTATGACCACAGGCTGTCGATGTGCACACGCGTCGCTACGCATGCGTGCTTTGTGCTGGTGCGTGCCCATGCGCCTGGATCATCGTCGTCGCCAGATGCGTTGGTACTCTGCACTGACAGCCGTCGGTTCTTATCTTATCGGAAGTCCCGTTTTTTTTCCTCTGTTTCTTTTTTCTTTTTTGAGCGCATTTTTCTGTTTCTTGAATCTTGAGAGACGGCGCGTTTGGAAATCTCAGCTCGTTGGACGCATACGGCGATCGATGGATCGATCGAACAGAATGGGCTGGAACTGGCCTGGCGCGAGGGAATAGGGACCCTTTCGTATGTAGTAGCCCATGGGCCAAAAAACAAACTGATTTCACGCGGCGCCCGGCTCAGGAAGAATTAACGAAACCATTCATCCATACAACGCGGCCGCCGCCCGTCGAGCTGTCCCGGCTCCGCCCGCGGCCGCCAAGCTCCTCCGGAAGCGCGCCAGCGATTCCAGCTCGGACGACGACGAAGACCACCATCAACATGACGATCACGACGAAAATGCCCTTTCAGGTGAGGTGACGAGGAGTAGGAGAAAGCGGCATAGTGGACCTCCGGAGACCAATCCGGCGGCGCCGTGACGAGGTTCGAGCAAGGCTGCAGACAGTTCCGCGTTGCCTTCCTCAAGATCATGGCCAAGGAGCTGGTCCCCCACGACACGCTGGGTCCGGCTTTGTCCGCACGCAAGAAATTGATCGCCGTCAAGTTGGGCGAAGCAGACAAGCAGTGGACGGGCGGAAGCACAGAGGCCAGGCTCGCAAGGAGAAACGTGGAGCGGCGGCGGAGAAGGGCCACGCCCACGCCTTGTTGCCCGAAGACCGCTTGGACAGCCGAGAGAAGGAACTGGAGAAGATTGCAAGCCAAGGGGTTGTCAGGCTGTTCAATGCGGTCAGCAAGGGGCACAGGTCTAGTATTAAGCCTCGGAAAGATTTGAATTGAACTTGAACCTGGTCACATCACATGTCATCAAGATAAAGAGCCTGGCAACTTCCAGTTTTCTATTTAAGCAGCCGGCAAACATTTTTTTTTTATTTTCTATAGCTAATAATGATGTTGATGACGTACATGTTGGTTTTGAACTGATGGACCAGAATAAAATGCAGGATTTCTGTTGACACTATCTTGTGCATAGTACAAACGAAGCCTGTGTTACACAATTTTGTCTCCTCACTTAAGTGCAATGAAACTAGATTGGACAATAAATTTGGAATTATTGTTCAAACAACAACAGTTTTTATTTCAATAAAAAATTGTCTCTAGCCATCTTTATTTGTTTTTCTTGTAGGGACAATGAACATGGAAGCTTCGCATGGTATACTACCAAGAAATTTCTGTGCAAGAGGAAACTGACTCTGCAGAAGAAGATGCCATTGTACCCAACAAAATTCTCTCAAACGGGATAAAAAGAGGGTGCCAAGCGGCTCAGGGCGGCCAAGGGGAAGACGACAGGGACCCACGAGAAGAATATCCCCTGCGGGCCCCAGTCGACAGCGACCCAACATCCAATCATCCACGTCCGGCCCCACATGACAGTGACCAGTTGGGTTCAATCATCCCCGTTCATCCTCCACCTCTTCTTCCGTTCCGTCTCCCCTCGCTTCTTCCTCCTCCGCATCGATTGTTCGCGAGGCCAGAACATTCTTCCACTCCAAACCTGAGAGAGAGGGGAGGGAGGGAGGGAGAGCCAGTCCTCTGCTGTGGAATTCGTGTAGGGGGAGAGAGAGTGTGTGTGTGTGTGTATGTGTGTTGGGGGCAATGAAATTCGGGAAGGATTTCCGGAACCACCTGGAGGAGACCCTGCCGGCGTGGCGGGACAAGTACCTCGCCTACAAGGCCCTCAAGAAGCTCATCAAGAAACTTCCGCCCCCGGCTGATGCCTCTCCGCCGCCGCCTCCTCCTCCTGGACCTCCTCTCCCTGCCCCTGCCCCTGCCCCCGCCGCCGCCGAGGAGCAGGAGGGAGGTGGGCATGGGCCCGGGCAAGGGAACGTTGCCCTGGGGGACTGGTTCGCCAGGATCCTCGACATGGAGCTCCACAAGCTCAACGATTTCTACATGGAGAGGGAGGAGTGGTACGTCATCCGCCTACAGGTGCGCCCCCTTCTTTCCCGCAGTCCTGTTGACGCGTGTGTTTGTGATCCGATGTCAGTGAAGGATGCTTTGTGATCCTTAGCTCTGCCAATTGATGTTGTGATTTCCAGTCAATTTCTTGATCTGGACCTGTGCGCTCAATTTGTAGTAATGATTAAATTAGGACTAGAAACTTTTATATCTTTGTTTACTGGAATTTTTGTGGACTAGGGAGATGTTGAATTGAAAGTTTAGCTTAGAAGGTTTGCTCTGAAGTGAGTATCATGCCTATGCCAGCATCCTAGATTTATCGCCTGTAGTCAGTTAGGAATGGGTGGCCAGCTGATAATTAAGTGTGACTAGTGAACGTCGGTTAGTCTTACTGTCATTGTTTATTTGGTAGTTAAATCCTGCATGTTTTCCCGTCATCTGAATGAAATAGGTCATTTCTGTTATTCATTACTGTATGTGCTTACCCCCCATAGAAACGATCAAATCTGTACTCTATATTTTTGGTCTGCATCAATGCTCTAGTAATCTTAATGTTGTAAGGTGAAATCAACTTAAGTGTGTTGGATTAAGCACAAGAGAACCGCACATTCAATTTTCACAGTAATTCAAGTTGTGCCATGGGGAATGTTCCTTATTTTCTCAGTTACTGGAGCTGTATCATTAACACCTTGATGTTCACGTTTTCTATTCTATTAACAGAAGGTACCACAATAATGCTAATGATTTAGGTTCAGTTGTTATGAGATCTACTGAGCAGAAGTGTGCTGGTATGAGTAGCAGTAGCACCCAATTGGATGACAAATAATCACATATCATGAACTGAAATTTTTTTTTAGTGGACTAGACTATGCTTGTCCTGTCGATAGATAAATAACTCTTAACTGACCTTAACCTTATATAAGGAACATAAGTATATCATGATAAACTGTTTAGTCAAACAACTGACACTCAGCGTTAGAAAATACTTGCAGTTGGAACTAGCCTTTCCTTTTTGTTTCCTTGTATCACCAAAAACATGTTGATGTAGCTGTAGCTTTTTAAGGTCAGCCTGCCCCGTTCCGTTTCTTCCAAATGTTGCGTAATGTGTATTGGTGTATACTGAATGTTGAAATGCTTAAACAGTGTTCTTAGGCGTGATCAGTCTGAGGGCTAATGGTTATATTGAAAATCCACCTTAAGCTTAAAGAAGCTGTTATTAATATGTGTCCTTGTGCCATATTTGGGCGAGCTGGATTCTGGACACATCACGAACAAAAATGTTGACAATAAATTGACTTTTGATATTTAAAAGGGAAAGATTGCAAACGCATACGTTACTATTCCGTATTGTTTTTCATTGAGTGTTGGAAGAAATCTCTCCTGAGCAGTAGGTTTTTGCCCCTAATTTTTTTCACCCCTTTACTCGTCAGTTAATTTTGCTAATCTTCTTTAAATTGGAGCTGACAATTGGTTACAAATTATTTCTCAAAGATGCTCAAGGAGAGGATTGAACGTGTTAAAGCTAAGAAAAACGATGCTTTTAAATCAAGAAGCGAATTTACTGAAGAAATGTTAGAAATCCGTAAAGATTTTGTGATCATACATGGCGAGATGATTCTTCTGCAAACCTACAGCTCACTTAATTTTGCTGGTGAGCACATCAACCAAGTTGGCCAATCTGTACTATTTTAGCATTAATATGTTCAGCATCCAATGCTCCTTGTTTCGTGCATGCAATGCAGGATTAGTTAAGATACTAAAGAAGTATGATAAGAGGACAGGCGGTGTGCTGAGCCTACCTTTCACTCAACGTGCCCGACACCAACCATTTTTCACAACGGAACCTCTGACAAGGCTTGTTCGAGAATGTGAGGCTAATCTTGAACTCCTTTTCCCGATGGAAGAAGAAGTACTTGAGCCTGGTTCCTCTTCCAATCCGGGACCGCACGGTGATGTAGCTATCCATGATCCAACATCATCTGATGTGGAAACCTCAGATGTGTACAGAAGCACAATCGCAGCAATGAAAGCAATACAAGGTCTTCGGAGAGCCAGCTCTACGTACAACCCCCTGTCTTTGTCTAGGTTCTTCAATGGCGAGGAAGGCGAAGCCTGCTCTGGAGCCATTACTTCTGAGAGTTCATTGTCAGATTCCTCGACAGACACACAGATTCAGGATGCTGAAAAGGATGATAACGAAGTGCAATCAAGGGAGCAGAACGCTGCTCAAAGGACACCTAATGTACAAGGCGAGCCACGAGATGAATAGTTTGTCTAACGTATTGTTCGTTAATCAATAATGTACATGGTAATAATTTTGATGTTCACTCGTCAAAGTGTCCTACGAGGACTTCAGACCATCCTTTTGCTGTCCGGACCTCATAGGCATGAATCTTTTTTCTTTTTTTTTTTTTGCTAAAATGTAGGCAGAAAGTATGTAACCATTAGCTGACCCGAGAAAAATATTATGCAAATTTTCCTTTATAGGTGTTTTCGACACATTAAGTGTCCACAGCAAAGGCAGCCCACTGAAACCAGCAGGTCAGCACAAAGAAAATGTCAATTAGCTCAACTGATACATGTACAATGTAGAAACCACTAGAAAGGATGATGAACACCAAATTTGTAACATCAGAGATCCATAGACTATGTCACTTCAGTTCACCCTGAACTCAGGATATCGTACACAGTTGGTAAAAGGCAGGGAGGGAGGCCGTAAGACAGGTGCTACATGAGTAAGCCCCTTCAATGGGGAAAAAACTGAACAAGTAATGCACACATCTTTACATTGTTATCTATGGCCATATAAAAATCACGATCTTTTCCAATAGCAACCCTAAACATCGTCAATCTTGATCATTGTTTTCTTACATCAGTGATTGCAGGAACCTTGGCAGGGTAGTTAGACAAATCCACATCGAGCAGATCTGTGAGGTCATAGAGTCCTCCGGGAGGATCAACTTTGTCCCTGATAGGGGTTGTCATGGACTCTTCTTGATCTGCCTGGTTGGATGATATACTTGATGTCACTGGACTATTTGAAGCCACTACGGTGATACCAGCCAACTCGACATGCTGCCCACTTGGCACGGTGCTTCCAGAAGGATGTTTTGTTTGTGTATTGTCTCCCTCGTTGTGATTGTAGAGCACATATTCGTTATAGGTAGGAGCAAACTGCATGACAATGGGGGTTGATTAGACAGAAAGGCAAACTGCAATGCCATATGCTAATAGGTATGTGATCCTGGTTACCTGGTGAACAGTGTCATGGTAGAAATCATTGAATTTCAAAGCATGAAGAAGGCTTTCTCTGAAGCCACCGGAAGCACGGGCATTGGGGCCTGCATATTCCTTGTAAGGGAAGGCAAATAGGTGGCCGATGGCTGCAATGAGCATCTCAACACACAATACAAAGTTCTGGAGATCAGCAGCCTTTTCAGCGTTCTTAATGAATCGAGATTTGGCAGCAAGGAAAACCAGGACGCCCTGCCAAACGAGAAAAAATACCTCAAATTACTGCATGGATACTTCCTATGGCACAAAGCTACATCGCAAACTTAAACAACTTCAGACTAAATGAGCCAACAGGTGACTGCTATATACTTGAAAGAGAGGGATTGAAGTATTGGTTCTTGTTTTATGCTTATACCTGCCAATATGTGAGAAAAACAACGGATTTGATAATGATGAATTTGGGGACTGGATTATATGGACGAAGAAGATCTCTGCATGCCGCATAGAACAGTGCAAGAGCATATAATGCCATTGAGTATGAGATAGTATATATGATAGTTATGTACAGATAAGACTGGTTGACACTGAAGTTGCCATCTTTATATTTTCCTTTAGCATAAAGAATGAAGGTAATAACGACCAAAATAGGCTTCAGAATCACAAATTGCAAGCAGCCTTGCTTGCATCTTCGTATGAAACGCCTGTTCAAGGAAACAACATTTTTCCATCAATGCAAACATTCATGAAGCGTCTCAATCACATGACTGTAAAATAGCACATGACATTATAATAACTGATATTCACATAAAACGTACGAAGGATACTTGTGCTTACGCACCCGTCTAGAGGAATAGCTGGAAGACAGCAAGTCATCAGAAACCATGATGGTTTCAGGCTTCGGCCACTCAAACTTGTGACCACAGCACCAGGACCTCCCACCCATGCCAAACACAATGAAAGGAAATTGTAGATGACCCAAGCATCATAGCTGAAACATAATGAGTTAAGAAATTTCAGAATAAGCTGGTCATACAACTGTTAGTTCAAGTAATTCTATAACTACAGTAAGGAAAGCCATCCTATGACAATCTTACAATCATGATAAGAACACATTAGCCCTGCACTATGATACCCATGTTTTCCTTTTGAAACTGGAGACCCATGTTTTCTGAGCGTAGCAAGTAACGAAGGGAAGAGAAGAGAAGAGGAGAAAGAAACGGGTCACCAACAACTTTATGATAAATTACACAAGTTGTCCTGTTAATTACATATTAACAGTATTTTCAAACCACAAACCATTCATTCAGTGTGGATCTAGATACGTCCAATAACTATTATAGTATCATATGTATGCAGTTTTATGCACCAGGGGGTTAGTTGTTACATTTTCTCCACAATGTTTCTATTTATTCCTCGGTTGTTTTCAGGAAGACACTAGAGTCAAGACACCTCAGTTGTTCCAGGCAAAATGCTGATGTTCATGGGATCAGACCACCAGTGTCTGGGGTTTTGGATACACGACTACATGAGCACTCATTTGTCTACAAGAGATATCAAAAACAGAAACCATGACCCATATTGAACTAGAGGATTCATGAGAAGGGGTAAAAGTTTCAGGTGCAAGTAGGACTTACATCTCTCGAATGGAATTAAAATATATTGCGCTGTCGGGGAAGATAAGGGAAAGAAATGACATCACAGAATATACCTGCAAAGGAACATGCCTGAGAGTTAATATGCTGTCGCAATTTTAGGAGAAAATAAAATCTCTTGGGGTTAATACGTTTAGCTGCTGACACCATGTATGGCATTTAAATTAAATGAACATCAGAACTAGGGACAGTGAGCTTTATGCAAGTGGAGTAGTAATCTGTTAATGAGCAGCCATCTTGGGCAGAACAAATGTACTAAGTTGTTACTTCAATGGCCAGAAGCCATTTGCCCCTTTGTACAAGTGTTGATATCATATTTGTAGGACGAAATGGTTAAATATCCACACGACGACAGCCTTGTACTCTCTTATAGCATCAGCAAATGAGGCCAAACATTTGAGGTTAACTACCAATACGTCAATTAAACTGAACCTCATTTCTGGCAACACAGCTTCGTTATTACTATATAAGAACTATGTATCTTCAGTGAATTAACAAGGTGTGCACTAATGGCAAACTGACGCCAAAAAAATGTAGCTATATTCTAATCAGAGCACCAATTAATTCACTTCCAAATTAAGAGAAAACAACATTACAACCACGTGGTAATGGAGTAAGGGCTTGTCACTGCAATGAGAATCACATAGCTTAACAAATTCGCAAGGGTCTCCAATTCCAATCATAGCCTCACTGCCATAAACAAAATCGACCAAGCCGGACCCCGATCAAAACCTAGAAGCTCAAAGCGAATGAACACAATAGCAGAACCAGTGACGGAAGTTGAAAAACCTAATGGCATACTACCCTACAGCGACCGGTCTGAATCTCATGTTCGAGCTCATGACCACGGCAGCCCTTCAAAATCACCGAAACCGGCCCCGGAACCAGCGAGCATAGCGACAGATCTGGCGCGAGGGAGCAGAGCACAGGGGTCGGGTAACGTACGAGCCGAACGGATGGATGGCATTACCGGGACCATGAAGATGATGCGGACGATGAACCGCTGGTAGACGGGCTCGGCGTAGTGGAGGAGGTGTCGGTAGATGTGCCCGAGCGCGACCACGGTGGCGGCGGCGGCGCACGCCAGCGCCGCCGCCGTGTACGCCGCCGACGCCCAGTCCATCGAACGGCCCGCCGGACGACGCGATGCGAGGCGAGGCGAGAGCGGCCACCAGCCCTCCCGGTCCCACCACCACCAGCACCACGGGGGCGCAGCAGCAGCACCAGCAGCAGCACGGGGGGGGGGGGGGGGGGGGGGGGGGGGGGGGGCGCGCTTGATTTGATTGGCCTTGGCCCCCGCCGCGTGCTCTCTGGTTTGGTTCGGGAATCGAGAGTGGTTGGGTTGCGGAAGAGGAAAGGCAGGGGAGCGAGGGAGGAGAGGGTTAACAGTCAGCGAGCCAGGACAGGAGGCGTTAATAGCTTCGGTCGCCGCGTTGGGATTTCTGCTTAGTTTTTGTTTAGTGACTTGATTGATCTGGATTTTTTTTTTTCTGAGGATTTGGAGCGGACCGGTGTTCGATCGGGAGGACGAAGCTTCAGAATTTCTTTTACCCTTTCCTTCTTCGCAATCAGCGCAAACGTGGAATGGAATCCAAATAACCCCCCTCCCGTCCACTCGATGCGAGGAGTATCGATTTCGTGAGAATCCACGCAATCTGGCTGTAATTCACACGGGAATTTGAAGGCAGCTCTGCTACTAATCTCTCTCCGTATGGTTTGTTTAGACGCGTAGTATTGTGCCAGAATCAACAAACCGATGAGCAGATGGCTGCAGCAGCTGCTGGTTCTGGATGATGATGATGATTCTATCCAGCCGGCGGCAGGTGAGTCACGTCAAGGCCGATCATTGCAATCTGGAATTCGATACGGCTGTGAGCATTGTGGCATCGCCCTCAACTGTGCCCGTTCGTTTCTTTATTTAAGTATATATAGTTATTGATACAGCAATTCACCTGGATGGTGGTGTTCGTTTGCGGCAACCGTTAACAGCTTCTTTGTACGGCTGGACTGAATGATAGATTACTCATTGGCTTCGACAGACTCTTCGTGTAGGACATCGCTTCGCTGGCTCTGCACTATTCTATTATTCATGAAAAACACACACATAGTGTTCTCTTGTTATCATTATCTTTATCTCAAGATCAGGTTGCAAGATCCCTTTTGTCAAAAAGAAGAAAAAAAAAATACAGTAGATAGGTGCATATATAATGCATTAGCGGGCGTCAGGAAGGCAAACACAGCTCGCCCTAATGAACTAAAGATGCTATCATAACGTCAGTTAAATTAGAACAGAGGACTATGACATAAATTAATCTTGGTTCTAGTTGGTCTTGTGTTGTGCTATTCCATAACTCTTTTACTTATAACTATCTTAAGATATCGTACGTGATAATTGTTTATGCTAAAACGGATATTCGCTTCTTATGAGTCTTTGTATGTCGCTGCTTAGAGGAAGTACCCTTATGTCTATAGATATTTAAGTATTCAACTTTTTCAACTTCTGATCTAATTTCTCTTACTATTTGTTGCGTTTGCAGTACCTAGTAAATTCTAATATTTGCATAGAGATGGACATGGTAGACTCAACCCTAGGTTACAAGACTCGGCCTGTTACGTTAAGAAGACCTATAGAAGAGTAATACAACCCATTAAAAATTGTAATCTACAAGTGTACTGCTAGGCCTTAGACTTAGACCATAATCTATGTAGCCTGAGTGTCCGTTCCATGCATCTGTATTCCTATTTGATACTAGAAACAAAAATATAGTAGAGTTTATATAGAGAGGAAAGTAAAACCATTACAAATCAGGTTGTGAAAAAGTGTAATTATATAGCTCATGCTGAACATATAAATTTTGTAACTTCTACAGTACATGGTTTGTTTAAGAAAAATTAGACAGACAATTCATTGTCCACCAATATTACTAGAACTCAGTGTTATCTTCTTATTCAAGTTTGATAAATCCATAAATTTTCAAAATGGCCATCAAACTTTAGCATTACTAATGGTACTAGCTGTGCAAATTTGTCACCAAACCAAAAAAGAAGAAAATCTGGTATACATTGCCCCAATAAGAATTAGTATGAGCTCAAAATCAGTATTTTTTCGTCGGACCCTAGGTTAGTTATCTCACGCAGCATGAACAAGAGCCGACTACTGTGAGAAACTGACAGCCTGTCCCAGTCCAGGTCCCAGACCGATATTTTCAGACAAGCAGCAAATCCTTGACGCAGAGCGAATTCTAGGCAAGCGCAGTGGTTGCCTTCATCCTGTGAACGAGGCTGCTCCTCGTGGCCCCAAATCCGGCGAGCCCAAAACCCTCTCAAACCCTCCTGCTCTTCTTCCCCCTATCCACCACCGCCTTATAAAGCCCGCCATCCTCCGCCCACCGCTCAGCGCCATCCGTTCCATTTCTTATCCCCTCTCCCTCTCCCTCCTCCTCCCCCGCTTCCCATGGCGTCGCTCCTTACCCTCCCCTCCCTCGCCCTCTCCAACCCTTCTTCCTCCGGCACCGCCTCGGCCGGCGCGCTCCCCCGCGCCTCCGCCTTCCGCTACTGGGCGCTCCGGCGGCGTGGGTGGGGCGTGGTGGCGGCCGTGGCCTCGCCCAACTCGGTGCTCAGCGAGCACGCCTTCAAGCGGCTCCAGCTCGGCAGCGACGACGAGGATGAGGAGGAGTACGGGAGCGAGGGCGAGGAGGCGTACGAGGCAGGGGCGGCGTTCGAGGGGGACGAGGAGGAGCTCGCCATCTCCAGGCTCGGACTGCCCGACGAGCTCGTCGCCACGCTCGAGAAGCGCGGAATTACCCACCTCTTCCCCATCCAGGTGAATTCACTTGCTTCTAATTTGTGAAGGATTTGTACTGTGCGCCGTGTCAGTTGCAGGTTTCGCTGGTGCCAGGATTCGGGGAGGGCGGTGTAGGATTTTTGGGAATGTGTTGGTGCTTTTAGAGGCAAATTTTGCCTTTAGAGATTGGTGGGCTTAACAGTTAGTAGTTCGTGATAGTTGGAGCTTGACACTTGGTAGGGAAAGTTGGACGCAAGTCTGCACTAAGTTGCTAGGTCCTACCTGCACTCAGAAACAGTTCAATAACTACCACACGCTTCTTAGTACTAACTAATAACTGTGCTAATTTCCCATTGATTAAGAAATTTCCAGTACTTAGCTCCTTGTAGTTTTGCTGCCACGTCAAAATGGCCATATTCTTATCATACTATTACCTATGTTTTAAATTGTTGTTGTTCAGACAATATTTTTTGTTACTTTTGAACTAGAATTGTTGTCCTAATGACGACGATTAAGAAATGGAGCGAGTACTCAGTTTCAGTTTCTAGTTTTGTGGAATGGCGATAGGTGTAGAATGGGTACAGCTAATTAGTTGTAGCATTTTTTTTCAATTTTGGTTGCTAAAAGGTACACGAATATTTTTTGTCCTGCTTTTGGTCACGGGTGTTTAGGATAATGTATCACATATAATGTTAAAAAATTGTTACAAATGGCCAAATAAGTTTATTTTCCCTTGACTCTGGGCTATGACACATAACTTGTCTGACCTGGAAGGTGTTTTTTGCTGACTTGCTTTATGTCCACCAGAGGGCTGTATTGATTCCAGCTCTTGAGGGCCGTGACCTGATTGCTCGAGCAAAGACCGGAACTGGCAAGACGCTAGCCTTTGGTATACCCATGATCAAGCAGTTAATTGAAGAGGATGATGGACAGAGTATGAGGTACTCATTTATCTGACTGCACAGATTCACATTGTTATAATTCAGTTGAAATTGTCATGCATGTTGACTGTTCCTCCCTCTTTTGGCAGGCGGGGTCGTACTCCTCGGGTTTTGGTTCTTGCACCTACAAGAGAGTTAGCAAAACAGGTTGAGAAGGAGATAAAGGAATCAGCACCAAAGCTCAGTACAGTGTGTGTTTATGGTGGTGTCTCATATAATGTTCAGCAGAATGCACTCTCACGTGGTGTAGATGTTGTTGTTGGAACACCGGGTCGCATAATTGATTTGATAAATGGCGGTAGTCTTCAGCTGGGTGAAGTTCGGTATTTGGTCCTTGATGAGGCTGACCAAATGCTTGCTGTTGGGTTTGAGGAAGATGTGGAAACAATATTACAACAGCTTCCAGCAGAGAGGCAAAGCATGCTTTTCTCTGCAACTATGCCTACTTGGGTGAAGAAATTGTCAAGACGGTATTTGAACAATCCTTTGACAATCGACTTGGTATGGTCTTCACGCTCCTTTTCTATTCCTCTTGCCGACACTGAACAAACATAGGCCAGGAATCAATGTCATGTAATATGACAGAAATTCTACATGTGACTGCACATACCGTTTTGGCTTACATGATCACATGATCATACATGTCAATCCTTTATGATCGTTGTGCATTTCTATTTAATACCCCATTATATTAACACTTGGCTATGCAACCCATGAGATTGTTTATATGATGCCATATGTCTGGCACAAAAATTGGGTTCAATTCTTTGGGCTGGTGATTCAATGCAATTAGTTAGCTATTCCCTTTGCCATGGAAATCACCAAAGGAATAATTGATAGCTTTTACTGTTTGTAACATGTACTTCTGTATTTGTTTTGGCAATGTTGGTAAGTAGTTTGTTTGTACACATAAATCAAAACAATACTATATTAATCTTTACTATGGGTTTTGGGATATAGATAGTTATATAATTGTGACACATGCATCTCATTATTATTTGTGTTTATCCCTATTTATACATTAGTAATTGGGCCTTTTCATGTGGTTAATTTAGGTTGGTGATCATGATGAAAAACTTGCTGAGGGAATCAAACTCTATGCTATCCCACTCACAGCGACATCAAAGCGCACCGTCCTTAGTGATCTAATTACGGTATGTTAATGCAGATGCAGCTCTCCTCTCTCCTGCCTCTTCTCTCTTCTTTTGGCTTAACTTTGTTCTAGTCCTTGGGATAGAAGCAAATGGTGCGGGCAGCTAGCATGCATGATTAACTTGAATTCACATAAACATAATGATAAACACAAGTTTAAAATGATTTACTCATGAAAAACAAGCATGGGGGAAAGCTGCCTAGAAATTCCTTTCCCCAGACCCCACAATGTGTGGGAGCTTTCTGTATTGTGTACATCCTTTTATACTGATTACTTTTCCATTAACATGTTTTCTACTGTCCTTTAATGGTTATTGAGTTCATTAAGTTGGATTGAAGCTGATTTTTGTTTGAGTTCATGGGATTTAGAAACATTATGTATCTGTACCAGCTAATGGAATAATTCTGGCGTATTGTTGTGCTTACAAATGGCCACTACAGCTTCACTTTGATCTGATTGAAGACACAATTTGATCCATATCCATTAAACATTAAATGATTTTGGCGCTAGCCTTGGTTTCACTTCATTCCAACCACCCTTAATTCTGCTTTCTCCTTTGGCCACCTTTTCCAAGTAGTTTATACTCCTTTTGTACAGTTTTTCATTCCCTTTTACTTTAGTGGCAGTTTATTTTCCTATTCTTTTTTATTTTGTTAATATATTTACAGTAGGAGAAGGACAGGCCTGGGCGCCTGGCGCAGTGGTTAAGTTACCCCACTTGTGCCAAGAGGTCCTGGGTTTGACGCATCCTCTCTGCAATTTATTGTAGGGGTAAGGTTTGCCTCGTATAATACTTACCCATACCCCACCTTGTGTGGGAGCTTCCAACACTGGGTGTGTCCAATAAATTTACAGTAGGAGCCTCTCATACTGTTTCGGTGTCAAAACTCAAAAGTAGATAATTTTTTGTGTTTACCGCAATGCTTCTCAAATTATTTTGTTGTCAGGTGTATGCAAAAGGTGGGAAAACCATTGTTTTCACTCGGACCAAACGGGATGCAGATGAGGTATCATTGGCACTGACAAACAGTATTGCATCTGAGGCACTTCATGGTGATATTTCACAACATCAGCGTGAGAGGACTCTAAATGGTTTTCGTCAAGGAAAATTTACTGTACTAGTAGCGACTGATGTTGCTGCACGTGGTCTAGATATACCAAACGTTGATTTGGTAGGTGCACAAGCCCTCTTCACTTAATCTGATATTAATTGTATTTTCGCACCCTGCTATTTGCCCTGGATCTGTCGATGCCATTGCATATACAGGTCAATTATTGAGAGACTTCGATTTGATGCAGGTTATCCATTACGAATTGCCAAATGATCCAGAGACTTTTGTACATCGCTCTGGGCGTACTGGACGAGCTGGAAAAGAAGGAACTGCAATCTTGATGCATACAAGCAGCCAGAAAAGGACAGTTAAATCACTCGAGCGTGATGTTGGTTGCAGATTTGAGTTTATAAGCCCACCATCTATAGAAGAAGTACTGGAGTCATCGGCAGAGCATGTCATTGCTACTTTGAGAGGGGTTGACCAAGAGTCAATTCAGTACTTTCTCCGACCAGCTGAGAGATTAGCAGAAGAACTGGGACCTCATGCTCTTGCTGCTGCACTGGCACATCTTAGTGGATTTTCTCAGCCACCTTCTTCACGTTCTCTGATCACTCATGAGCAGGTAAGAAGTGACATGAGGAATCTATACATACATTGATATTTTACTGGTCAACCATTGAGTTCAACTCTTTCAGCAATTTAGTTGTCATGCTTTTCATCTGTTTCACTATCAATTTTGATCCAGTTTTGATTGCCACCTTCTAGATTTGACTATTTGAGGGTTTATCCTGATGTTATATGACTACCAACTTGGTCCTGAATACTGCAGATTATCAGAACTGAATTTCTTCATAGCTTTTGTCTGCATTTAAATTTCATGTGCTTCTGTTCTTGATTGCTCAAATGCTTTCTTTCTCTCTACTGAAATGCAGGGATCAGTGACATTGCAACTAACTAGAGATCCAGGATATGGAAGAGGCTTCTTTTCTCCCAGATCAGTTACAGGATTTTTGGCTGATGTTTGTTCTGCTGCTGCAGATGAAGTTGGCAAAATATACTTAACAGCAGATGAAAACGTGAGTTTGTGTCAACTACTACCTCCGATCTTTTTGTGATTTTGTTGCTTAGTTCAAACTGGGAGGTAGTATATTTAGTTTTCAGTGATTTGCTTATGTCCATTTTGTTCATAAGCATACGGTTCTAAATATGATGGCTGGTGCTTCTTACATAGCATGTGTATCTTCTCCACTTTGACATGCATTGGGGTCTAGTAGTGTGCAGATCACTACAGAGGTGGTATGCTCATATGACTGCCCTGTTCTGCATGTCTACACCATTCCCTTCCCCTAGTTTCCTAGCACAGACGGGTATTCTGCTTGGGGTGCTTATGAGTTATGACATAATTTTAGAAAAGATAATCGGCATTTGGGAATTAGAGCATTTATTGTACTGATATATTATGTAGATTTTTCCTGAATGCAATGGAAACTTGCTTGCATAATAATTAACCAACGCTGTGTCTTTATATAGCCTTTTCTGTCCTGATGAATTTTCGTTCTCTGGTCTGTGTTGCTGATTGTATCAGGTCCAGGGAGCTGTATTTGATTTACCTGAGGAGATTGCAAAGGATTTGCTTTCTATGGTACTGCCCCCCGGAAACACAATTGCCAAAATTACAAAGGTAATTTTGCAGCCCTCCATAGTTAGTCATTGATAATTTTCTGCGTCATAATATCCATCACCAGTGTGATAACCTGTTGTTATTGTTTCTTGATT
Organism: Oropetium thomaeum; assembly: GCA_001182835.1. Lineage (NCBI taxonomy): Eukaryota > Viridiplantae > Streptophyta > Magnoliopsida > Poales > Poaceae > Oropetium > Oropetium thomaeum. The sequence continues at coordinate 95,366 of LFJQ01000100.1, read as the reverse complement.
TCAGCTGCCTGCATTGCAAGATGATGGTCCTGCTACTGACAGCTATGGACGCTTTTCAAACATGGACAGAGGTTCCAGGAATAGGCGGTCCAGGAGCAGCCCAAGAGGCCGTGGTGGTTGGGATTCTGATGGTGAAGACCGATTTCGCCGTGGTGGCAGTGGCAGAAGCTTCAAGTCTGACAATGATAGCTGGTTAGGTGATGATGACTGGTCAAGTGGTGGGAGAAGATCGAACCGATCTTCATCCTTTGGTGGTCGCTCATCATCTTACAGTAGCCGTGGCTCACCATCTTTTGGTGGCCGCTCATCATCCTTTGGGAGTAGGGACAACGGGTAAGCTTCACTAGATTCTCTAAAATGACATAGTAAACTTCTATTCTAGATCCGTTCTATCTAGGTATAATCTGGTAGTACATTTTTGGTACTCGTTAATAGTTCATTCTGAGTGACGTAATTTTATTTTCATGAAGTAGATGCACAGTCAGGGTACACAGTTATCTGATTATCCTCCGTAAGTGATGTTCATTTGTTAGTAGGTGAATTATGAGAATAGGAAACCAAGTGCTCTATCTGGTAACTGAGCTGATTTAATTTAATTAACATATAAACATATATATATATATATATATTATATAACCTTTAATGTGGTATATTAGTGCCAACGACAATAATAATTAGTTTGTACTCTTATTCGTGCATGTTGATCTTTCTATTTCCAACACTGACGAACATTGACCATTTGCAGTAACAGAAACTTCAGTGGTACTTGTTTCAACTGTGGTGAATCAGGGCACCGAGCATCAGACTGCCCAAACAAGTAGATGGTGGAAAATACATTCTTCCCTGCAGCATGGGGTCGCTCCATCCGGGCCTGATCGGCTTTGAAAAGTTGGTGGGCAAATTCAGGGCTTGCAAGCAAACAAATCAAACCCAGGCCCATAGCCCACTACAGCTGATCCATATATGCCCGATCCCGATGTTATGTTACTGCATGATACGGGGGGGACCCTTATGCTGCTTCAGTTTTGTGTGGCCTTCATGGCGAAGGTTTTGGCACGCTGACTACCACCAAAGGAGCTGCTTCTTCAGTTTATTCATGTAACGCAGGTTCTACAGGGATATGTTTTTCTTCTTTTTTTTTCTTGTTGTTGTTACCGCTTGAAGATCTCCGTAGAATGTTAACAGCAAACCACATGAACCATTCGTGTACAGTTGTTGCTGCTGCTACACAATTGGGACAGACAGGCATACGATGTTGTCAGAACCGTTCACGCAAAAATTAGAGTTACTGTTATGCTTTGAAATGTCAGCAACTTCATATAGCTTTTGGTAAAATGTCAGAATCTGTGGTACTAGGAAGGTTTACGTCGGTTGGGTTACCTTCTGTTCATCGCGACATGAACTTTATAGCGGTACTGGCCTTGTCAATGCATCGTCGAGTACGACTGCAGAAGTAAACCATGGCTTAATCAGTTCAACGTGGTGGTTGAAGGTTGGTCGGTACGGCAAATCTACCGGCGCGAGACGATTGTCGCGTTGCTTCGTGCGATCGATCTCTCTGTATTGCTTACCTCAAATTGATGACTCGGTCACAGTTTTGCGGTAGCAAGCAGGGCTTGATAAGGTATCGGAAAGCGGCAATGGCCGGTTAGGGGGTTGGCGATGATGATACCGAACTATGGCGTCAGGTCAGAGTTGATGGTTGTCCATCCTATTGTAAACAACAGAAATGGATTTGGCCACGGCGAACACGCGGCTGGCCCCGAGTATCTGACCTCGCAAAACAGTCGCTATTCAATTACGACCAGCTGGAGTACGTAACAGCAGCATCTAGCATTTGCCAGCGTCCGGGGGGGCCGCGCGGATGGAACCGAATCGATCGCTCGCTGGTCATTTTTATTACAGGATCCGCGTGCGCCTGTGCGAGGGAAACGGGTCATGCTAATTGCCACTGTGTGCAGTTAAAGACGAGCACAGGACAAAGAGCTTTGCCCCTTCAGTGATTGATTTGATAATAGCCGCGAGCCGTGGCGCGTGAGCGCGTGAGCCTCCTCTGCACTGCATCACGATGGATTGGCATGGTGTGTACCAGCAGTACAGAATAGTACACGCGCACGCACAACGCGCCGTCTCCGTCGTACAGCGTCGCACCCGGAGTCGCCCGCAACCAACCACTCGCGCCGTCCGTGCGCGTCATCGATCCTGCTGCTGCTGCTGGAGCTGCGTACGTACGCTACGCAAGCCACAGTCCACGTCGACGCTATCGCCGGGCTCAGTTAGGCCGCCAGCTGATGTTATGGCAGCTTAGCGAAACAAACAAAAGGCCAGGAAGCACCGAGATAATTAATTGATCCAAAACACATCACTTGCTGGATTACTTTACTATAGTACTGCTATTAGTGAAAACAACCGAGACGAGTCGAGATGAATGGACACACGTACGTAATTGAACAAGAGGGTGTATGACTGTATGTGTGTGTGCTTAATAGGCTCCCCTGTTCCTTCTTGAACTGCTGGCGCAAGCCTGATGACAAACAATACGTACTACTACATGTGTGTATAAAGCGTTAAGCTGCGAGTCAAACATCACGCAGAGATTGTCAACATACAAAAGGCAAATAATTTTCTCTTCTAGAGACATGTTTGATTGTCATATATAGTGACGTAGATACGAGCGGAATAGTGACACTGCCTGCCAACACTCCACCACCACACGTATGCGTGGTACAGGTAGGCAAAGAGTGAGAAGAAAGCTAGTAGTTCTACTACGTTAGCAGAAGCAGTATTATACATATATTAAGCCATTGCCTGCAGAAAAAAAACCCACTAGTAGCAGGATGCTAACAAAAGGCCGGGTTCGTTATTAGTTGACTTTTTGATCTCGGCGTGTCGTTGCTAGAAAGACACGTGGAATCGAATTTCTGGGGAAGACGTATTGACGTTACACTGTCGTCGCATTTTGCACACGCTCGCAGCCGTCTAGCATATACTACCAGTACTAGCTACACGTCGTTAGTTTCTGAGACCACAGAACCATTATTTTAATTTTAAGTACTAATCTACTATACAGAAGTACAGTACTATAATCTTACCCGAGACACCGATCGAGGAACCGTTCTTTGGCGCCTCTGCACCTGCTCTGCTGGGTTTGTCAGATTAGGTTGAGCTGAGTTTTGCGCTAATAAAATGTGCTGTTGATTCTGGGACGATCGATGGATCCTTCCTATTGATTTCCTACGACCTCTCGCTCGTGTCTCTGCAGTACACGCGTTCCTCGAATTGATCTAATAGAAGAATCACACGTAGGGTACGTTTGTTTGGTTGTGTGTGATCCCCAGCGACGACGAGGTCTACAGCAGTATAGATAGTTTATCAGGGTTCCTGTAAGTAATTCCCAGATTCCCAGTCAGAGTAAAATATGGATTTACTACTTCATTAGTAATTTTCTGTCGCCCAGTCACGTCATAATCATGGGTGAAATCGCGACCTAGTAGTATACATTAGGCGCCATGCGGCTGCCACTTGTGGACCTCGAATGCGATCCGTAGATTAGTTTAGCTAGCGTTATTGAGCCCGTTTCGTTGACTTGTGGTTAACTAACGGGAGGGCGTTTTTCCCCCCCACCTCGTGGAAAAGTTAGTAGTTTTACTCGTACGCGGAACAAGAAACCTCCTCCTCCTCATCGTTGTCAGTGTTAAGGTTTCACACACCGCCCCGGTCTGCAGCAGCAGCTGATCAGAAAGGTGAAGGACTTTTCCCTACCCTACCTGCAGGAAAAGCTAGCTATATTTACTCCTATCCTACAAGAAAAGAACAACGTTCATTGTCGTCATCAGACAATTTCCTTTTACCGCATTTTTTGGAACATCGCATTCCTCACAGCCAGGTTCCTGCAGTACGGTATACAGGATTTAGCAAAAAGAAAAAGAAAAAAAGAAGTACAGTATACAGAAGTGGCACCGTCTGTGTAAATCCATGGGTTGGCATCGGTACAGTGGTTAGCTTATACAAGAAGGCAACCTTAAAAAAAAAAAAACTTATACAAGAACGCAGATGCCCCTCCGCCCTCGCTCTGTTTGTTTTGTCAGTATCTAGAGAGCAGCCGCCATCAAGGCTTTCTCCATCATGGACTACTTAATCATTTAGATTTAGCATTATCCTATCATTATTACTGGTACATGCTCTGTATTACGGCTGGAGTGGTGATGCTGAGACAATACGCCGCCCATATGCTTGCCATCCACACAAGCGACCGGCAGCCAAGGCTTGATGAGATGAGCTTCTTTCGGACTGAAGGAACCCCTCGTTACTTCGCCACGTACAGTTGTCGTGGTTGTGCGTGCTCTGAAAGTCCGGAGCAAGCAAGCAAGCAAGCCTCCGTCCGCCGTAGTGTCCGCCTCGGTAATCAGCCTCCTCCTCCTCAATGACGACTTTGACTAATAGTAACCATTAGAATGACGATCAAGTCCAAAGAAATTAGTACGTAAACAAATCAGCAGCGCGGATGGCATACTCCATCGCAGCTAGCCAAGTGAGTGGCGTCCGTCCAGCCGCGTGCGTCTCTTTCCATCGCCGCCGCCGCCGCCGCCGCCCGCCGCAGCCTTGCCATCCAAGCGGCCAAAAAAAGCCCCTCTCGTCTCGTCTCGTCTCGTCGTCCGGGTACGGGACTCCCCTTGACTGATGGGGCCGATGCCAGATTCCGTTTTTCTTATCGTCCCTGTCATTTTATTCCCGCACAGGCACAGGCACAGGCAGGCACAGCCTTCCGTTCCTATGCTGATCTTGGGCAACGGAATGCGGTTTCCGGGCTGTCATCAAATCAGTCAAGCACGCACGCGGGACGGACGGACTTTGAAGATGGTGGTCAGGCTGAGGCGCAGGACATTCATGTCATGCTCATGCATGTGTTGGGGAAAGGAGGGAAGGGAAGGGAGAGTCAAACCTTGTCCCATCCAACGGTTCTTTGTGAGTCACCTCACCACCACCTCCCACGCCCGTACGGCTGGCTCTGGCTGACACACAATACAAAAAGGAGAAAACGTGATGCTTCTTCATGTTGATTCGCAATGAGAGAGAGGTTCACACTACCTGTTCCTCCACGGCTGGTCTGGTCAAGGTTTCGTTTCGTAGTAGTAATCCGTGAAAGTCAAGAAAAAACCAATCATTTTTCACGGCTAAAACAAACCTATAATGTGAATACTCACAGAACCATCCATCAACTTTCCTCTTGTACCGATTCACTAGTACTAAAAACTCCTAGTACTATTTCACTGTGAAATGCTGCAACTTTTTTCAAAATCGAGTGCATGGTTGTTGTTCTTCTGAAACCCTCTACTCTAAACCCACCTTTGAAGTACTAATTGATTATAAGAGGAAAAAAAAAAGACCATGGATAATATTAGTCCCGGTTGGAAGCAAAACGTCCAAGGAAGAAAAGAGCATAAAGCCGCCCACCCTCCCCCTCCCACTCCAACCATCTCCCCTTGCCGCTTCTCCTTCCTTCACAAATCACACCTCTCCGCCTCCTCCTCATCTCGACGCCACACCCCTATTAATTCTCCTCCACCACACCAGCACGCTCCACGCATCCATCTTCTGCTAATCACAACGCAGACTGCACCTCTTCTTCGTCCTGCCGCACGCCCCTGCGACATCTTGCAGCCAGGGCGCGCTTGTCTTCGTCGCTAGTTCTTGTTCTCGCGCGCGCGAGAGAGAGAGAGAGAGAGAGAGAGAGAGAGAGAGAGGGAGGGAGAGAGAGAGAGAGAGAGAGAGTAGACAGGGGAGCAACCAAGCCAAGACAAACACAACAGAACCGCCAGCCATGTCCGTGCAAGTGGCGGCGACGGGGAGGCCGGCGACCGGCGTGGCGGCGCCGTGGCCGTACGTCGAGTACATGGCGCGGTGGGAGCGCCAGGTGGAGCGGCGGCAGCTCTTCCTCCGGAGCTACCACTTCTCCCGCGACGCCGACGTCTCGCGCTCGCCGCGCGCCCGCGCGCGCCGCGTCGTCTGGGCGGGGCTGCGCCGCCTGCGCCGCGCCGCGGCCACGGGGCTCCGCCGCCTCCGCGCGCGCCTGCGCCTCTGCTTCGGCTGGGCCACGCGCCGCCGCTCGCGCGGCACCAGCACCACCACCAGGGCCGCCGCCACCGCCGGATTCCGCTACGGCCGCCTCTCCGGCTCCGGCGCCGGGAAGGCCCGGACGATGCACAAGTCCGTCTGCATCTGGTAGATCGACTCGACGAGCAGGATCAAAGCTAGAAATATGACCCCCCGACCCCCCCCCCCCCCCCCCCCCCCAACCCATTGTTTCGTTGGCTTGGCGCTCGCCGGATGCGATCGAAGCTACCTAGTTCGAGTATGCTAACACTTCCTGGCAGGGTCCATGGAGATGGAGTGCTTGCTTGATTAGAGACTAGAGAGTATAACTAAAGAGGGTTATTTTTTCGTTCTTTTTCCTTTTCGATTGCTACCATCCTGTACGCTCTACTAGTACTACTGATTGTCTGAATATTCTCTCTCCACGAATGACTTGTGTATTTGCTCTCCGCAAAAAAAAAGAAAAGAAAAGAAAAGGCATTGTGTATTTTGCCCACTACAGTAATACCTTCTGTTCCTTGATGCCGTTGGCCCATTCCTTAATACTTTTCTGTGAACTGTCTGTCAGAGTAAAAAATTCTGTGATGGTTGTACCTGGGGGCCCATACTGTACTGTGTGAAGGCATGTGGATGCCACTCAATCAAATCGAAATCACGCTTTTCTTTTTCAATCCACGCAACGTAGCATACGTGAAATCTATGCACCCGCGGATGGGATGGCTTCTTTCATTTCAATCATGTAAACGAGATGAGGAGAATGATGTCTCTCTTTGCAGGACCGAGACCAAGAAAGAGTCCAGGGCCACACGGAAGTGCTCTAGTAAAAAGCTGGGTGGTTTTGAAACACAAACAGGTGAGGCGAGCCACATTTCGTGTCCCAGCTTTAGTTCAAGTGCGTGTCGCGGTCAAAAGAAGACGCCAGCAGCAATGAGAGGAGGAAGAAGAAGGGCGGGCTTGGCAATCGCCGCCGATGCAGCTTCGACTTTCGCCACTCCTTTCCCCTCTGCCCCTTTCCATGTTAGAGTACTCTTTGTTTCTTTTTTCCCATCTGCTATCCAACGTACAGCGTACAGTAATAAAATTGCTGACGTAGTAATTAATTAAAAAATGACAAGAAAACGGCTTGTCAATTCTCGACCATCAAATCTTCATTTCGGCAGCCACTCGTCGAGTAATTAATAACAGTCTTCAGTCAGTTTCTTTGCAGCTTGTCAGCCGAGGAATGAAGAGGAATCAGGACGCCTGCCTGTGCCTGCTACTGACCACCCCCACGTAAAAACTTCATTCCTCGGTGTTATGGTCGTCCTTTAGTACAGGTCTGAAAAATTGGTTTATACAGTGGTACGGTCCTGTACCGAAAATGGAGTAATTCCCAGAACTAATGCAGACAGTTGGTATACCACGATGTCCACAACCACCAGTATCGTAATCCTGCTATTAGTACTGCTACTTATTACCAAGTGTTTACCGTACCGCATCTAATACTAGATTCCAGAGGTCAGTATCAGTAAGTTCAGCCCCTCACCCTCCTTTTTTCTGTGTGTGTGGAAAACTAAAGGGTCTTCATCACAATGGTTTTGCTGGTCCACACACCTTGAATTAAAACGAGGGACACTGGGTTATTGGATTGAGGCTAATAGTAACAGCAGTAGCCGTCGCAGCGGCGTCCTCTCCATGCTTATCTCGACGCGTAACGTATGCTGATAAGCGTAGTGAGATTGAGCTTATCTGGAATGCGTGGCTGGTCCCGCATGCAATGTGTTGTTCTTTCGCATTATGACTGATCATCTCTCCTTTGCGGTCTGCTTGATGCGATGCGTTGATTTTATATCAATTTGATTCTGCAATCAGTAGAAGAGTCCGAGCGGTAACTACACACTGCATTTTATTTCATTGTCGTCAGTTTGTTACGCTTCGATTTGTGAGAAATTAGAGGGTTTGAGTGCCTCAAGACGCTGCTTTAGAAGCGCTCAGCTCAGCTACTCCGGTGGTGGTGCTAAATAAGGCTGTCAGGTTTGGAGAACCAAACAGAGACAAATTTCGAATCCGAAAGCTGCAAAATGAAGGTAGAAGGGTCCAGTTTGAAATCGGTCCACCAGTAGCAGCGCTTCGCTTTTGTGAGCGATTAACAAAGTCTGCTCGCAGCTACTAAGCTTTAGGGTGAGCTACTTACTTACTACTGCTTTAGTATGCGTACAGTACTTCTCTCTGTTAGGCAGTACAAGCGAGAAACGGGAGGAATGCAGTGAAAGAGGGAAACAGTAGAGTCTCTCAGTCTGAAGCCCTGAATTTCCAAGGATGCAAAAGCACTAGTGGTGGATGGACTGGTGGGGGTAGAAACTTCTTTCTTCCGTTTACAGAAACAGAGATACCTCAAAAGCAGAGGTACAGAGTAAAGGCACATGTTGCTGCAGAAACAGCAACATCTTCTGCGTTAAGTCATGTTCACTTGTGCAGATATAGATATTGCTAATACTCCAATATTAGTCCTCGACAGTACCGAGTGGCGCTCTGGATTCTGAGATACGTCTTGTGGTAATAGTGGCCAACATGTAAGTACTAGTATATATACTAGTAGTGTATTAACCAAAACCGTGTAATTAAGCTCACCTCGCTCTCGATCTTTCCTGCACATGGCTTCACTGATTTGCTTCATGTCAACAGCGGCAAGCAATGCAGAGATCCCGATAGCTCCTGCGACCTGCATTGTTTATTTACTCTACTAATACTCGTGGGTTAATTAGAGACCAAATCACCTGTTCCTGCTCGCCAAACAGAGAATGGGTGTATGTATTTACTTGTTCGGACGCGGTGAGTTTAGCGCCACGCGTTTACTTGAGGTGGGCTGTCGTTATGGGTTATGAACGGCAAGGGGGTCTCCTAGTGGGCCTGCTCATGGGCCTCAGCGGTTGATAAGCTCCCCATTTACACACAATCCGCACGCTGTCGGAGCTGGCGACGACAAACTTTTCGCAGGGCCTCCTCGTCCTTGGCGACCGTGACCGCAGGGTGGTCATGGAGTGTGTAATCCATTGTGCTACCACTACGACCAGATTCGTATCCGTCTCCTCCTCTGTTTGCAGCAACTAAACCTAAACGGCGAGTGAGTATCGGACAGAGGAGCTCAGGAACACTTGGATTGGAATCGGATGGTATGCACTGCCTCTAGCCGCCCACAGATCAGATCATCCCAAAAATGTTTGCAGTTGCAGTATCTATACTATACTATACTATACTATACTATACTATACTATACTGTACTGTACTGTACAGTTTAACCGGTCAATGCGGCTAGTCTCGAAGTAGCACTGATTTTGCTATACAAAGGCTGCGTTTGGCGCAGCTCCGAGCGGCTCCGCTCCGGCTGACAGGAGTCCTGTAGCGGTACTGTAGCAGCACTGTAGCGTGGAGCAGTTTCATTCGACTCCGGTAAAATGAACTGGGAGCGGCGAAGCTGGTATTTGTAGCTTCGGCTGTTCCGCTCCTTCAGATGAATAGTGTCACTACAGTACATCTACAGTGCGGGAGCTGGAGCGGTGAGGAGCTGCGCCAAACACGGCCAAAGAGGATACAACTGACTCTGCTGATTTCGCAATTGCGAAACACCTGCAGAATCCAGCAGAAATGGTCTAGAAACTCGCGCAACGGCTCCACGTTGCGATCGATCGATATTGCTCCTGCCATCGGTCCATCACCTACCTGCACGAGAAAGGATAAAGGTCTGAACTCGATCGATTTCATCTATGTTCTCAGATCAAACTATGAGCGAGAGAGATAGAGGAAGAAGCGAACCTCACTGCTTCCAAAGGAAAACTTAAGGAGGAGCTTGATTGTTCCGGGATTCGGGGATTGAGTGAGGTGTGGCGTAGTACGGGGCCCACGCGAAGGTGGACGGCGGCGGCGCAGCCGCGGAGAGGAGCGTCGAGCGAAGGGGGAAGGAAGAGGGGCGACAGAACCAAGGACCTTTTCGCCAATATTGTTTTCACGAATAGCCCCCTAGTTCGCGATCCAACTAGGGTGGTTTTTGTAAATATCCGGATCGCGACTATTATTCGCGATCCAAAATAGGGGGTGTTTTGTAAATTTGCCGCTCCGGCAACCGTTGCCGGCGGCGGCGCTGCTGGGTCAGGCGGCCGAGAAGTGGGCGACGGTGAGCTGGATGCCGGGGTGCTCGTCCTTGCGCGTGGCATTGCGGCGCGCGCGCTGCACCGTGGAGACGTACGAGAGCTCAACGAGGTGTATGGCGCGTACATCGTGAGCCTGCTTGCTCCGCCGCCGCGAGGCTCATCATCAGCGTCGGGATGGTCATGGTCATGAAGGTGCTGACGAGCGCCATGAGCACCAGGGTTGCGAACGCCGCCTCGTTGACCACCTTGCCTCCGGTCGCGGCTGATGTTGAGCACGATGAGCTCGAGCTCCACGACCACGAGCCCCTCCCCCTCGGTGTTCATCAGCAGGCCCAGCGCGAGCGCCTCGCGCGTCAGGAACGACGTCAGCACCGTGTCGCCGATCTTGCCCGTGCACGCTGTCGCGGTGACGAAGTCGGACTTCAGCCCACTCAACACGAAGTACAGAGGCCAGGAACGACACCACGTCCTCGACCTTCTCCGTCAGTGCGCCGGTCGGCGTAGGCGCCTCCTTCCTTGGGGACACGATGAACCGAACAGTGCGTGGATGTCGATGCCGTCGGCGAGGACGATGGCCGGCGTCGCGCACACGAATGACTCCTTCACGGGCTCGCCGGCCGAGGACCTGCACGCCGTGAAGACGAACGCGACAGAGCGACGGCCAGGGCCAGAAGTATCCACGCCGTCACGTCGTTCACCTCCGCGGCCGACGTGGCCATGCGCCCGAGGTCGGTGGTGAGGAGCTTCAGCTCCGCGAGGATACGGGCGAGGACCGAACGTGACGCCCTGAACGCGATGAGCGTGCCGCGCTGCGCAAGCGCGATGGAGTTAAACTCTCGCCTGATAGTGATTCGTGGACAAACATAGCAACGGACTGTTTGTTTAGAGAGCGAACTACAAATGGAGTGAGTCTTCACTCCGTCAGCCTTCTTCCTTTGGACATAAGGGTCCTAGTGAGAAGCATGTTCGCTTCTTTCAAAATTACTGCTCTAGATAATTTACTAGCACAACAAGGTCAAAGTCCAAGATAATGCTTTCGAAACTACTTTTTCGCAAAATATGAAAGCAGCGACGCCTGTCCATCTGAAGCAGCTTTTGAGCCTTTTTCCTTTTTCATTGGCTGCGAGGACGGACGACCCCTATTCTCCATCTTTTTATCTAGATTAACTTCAGCATCCCCAATCTTCCTCTTGGCACTCACCACATTAGCATCATACAAATTGATATCTTCACGCTTAATGCTCTGAGGTTTCTCCAGAACTTGGGGTTCCAAAATGACAGGTTGATCCTTAATTGTTTTCCAAGTACTAGTAGCCTTATCTCCAGACTGTTGTTCATTGATTTCCTCTGACTCACATTCCACTTTCGCTGCTATGGTGACATTTGTTTCTGTAAGCTCCTGAGATGTTTTCTCAGGCTTCCCTCGTTGATCATCATGGGCAGTAGATTTTTTGGTGAAGAAATTTGAAATGGGCTTTTCACTAGGTCCCACCCGTACCTGAAATTTGAAGGATGTCACATCAAAGATTAACCTGACACAATTAGAATTATGACTAGAGAAACTTTATCCACAATATATATGACGTAAGAATGTAAATGCGTTGGAGCAGGCCAAGGACAGTCTGCAAGCATTCTTCTTTGTGGGCTGTGATCAAGACTTTATTAAGTAGCATGCTGCTAGTAATATTACCCGGCTGAGCTTAGCGCCACAATATGCATGCCCATTCGACAGCCTGCAGTACAACTACACAGGAGCTTAGCTCAGCTCAGCTGATCCACCTATTCATCCATGGTGACCAGTAACGTCAACCTCACCACCACACGATAATAAGAGAAGATGATTCATTAGGGCCCCTCCACCACATCCATGTCCCCACAGAAAAAATTGTAGATTCTTCCCACTATTTTTGTTTCTACTGTTCAAAATATACTCTTATTATGATGTGAAGATGATTCAGCCAGAAGTTTCAACCACTCCCATATCTGAACATCTTTTGTGGATGAATTGCCTTACCTCTTTGATGCACTCAGGACCGTGAAAAGATGTTTTGCCCATTGCAGATGTTACTGGGTACCAGACCTACAGAAAGGTCAACGAATAGAATTATACTATTCAAATCGCAACATAAGTATAAATGTGCTACTAGTTTGATGAAACTAGAATAAGTTAACAGAAATCCTAGTTTCATCGATTGTGTTTGTGAAAACGTAGAACAAAACATGTGTAAGTGTGTGGGCATGAGAGTGTGTGTGCTTGAGAAGGGTGAATGAACAAAATAATAGTAATAACAAACTGAATTAGAGTTTTCTGAAAAAATACAGACCATTGCAAGAAAAATTCGCTAAGGAGGTGGTAAATGTACTGGTAACATGATTCACAGCAAAGACTTACTAGATCAGCTCCTTCATATGGTGCAGTCATTTCTTCAAGCTTTACAGAAGCATCATTTATCCAAGCACTGACAGAGTCCTTATTGCCTAAGATTACAGGCATTCGATCTGCAACAATATACAAAGTTCAGATGCTTGCTATGAAAAGAAAAGCTATTGACCTAACATAAAAGCAGCCTCACTACTGATCACCAAAAACAGTGATATTTGTAAGCCATTAAGAAGCCAGAGTTCTTATCAGGCAAAACGCTACAATCATTAGAGTTCCTAACAATATTTTGCATATGGAACATAGAAAACACAGACAGAGCTAACAAGCATAAAACATTTGCAGACTAACATTCTATCTCTCCATTCGTCTTATTCAAGATTTGTTCAAATGTGTAAAATTATAAGTTGTGTTTCAACTACTTTAGTGGCAAAGCAAATCATAAGAAATCACATGATATTTATCATGCTTTTTTGAATAAGCCGAATGGTAGAGTTAAACCAAAAAGTGTCACTACTTAAGAAAAGGAGGTAGTAACCTCCTATGAACATGTGGATAATGAAGAAAACTGTACAAATCAAGCAGGATAAATTGACATAATGTAAACAGCTATATCCTGAAACGGTAATTAATGAAGTAATTCTGAGGAAACTCTAGGATACTGACCATGAAGCCACTTTAGAGAAGTTGAGGCACGGGTAGTCAAAATAGTAAATGAATAGATGGTCTCTCCTGAGGCAAAGTGTAGATTATGTTAATATTGCAAGCATGACTTAATAGTAATCGGTAGACTGACATGATAATTGTTACAAAGTTTAAACGCTGATAATTAGTGTGGATAAAATATGTGAAGGAAAAAAATGAGTTATGTTATTGAAAAATGGAGGACTACAGTATTGATGGTTACGCTGTATTCTGTGTTTACTCCTGCCTTTAATTGAGATAGATATTACATAAAAAAGAACAATTATTTTGTGAAAAGTAAGAATGTAAGGATTGTTGTGCAAACTGAAAAGTAAAAAGCATCCCAACCTTCTGAATTTGTCCACGAGTCATAGAGGGCTGCAAAGACAAGGGGCCTGTGGTCTTGAAAATGTATATAGTATGGCTGCTTTTTGGATCCATCCTTTTTCCACTCATAGAACCTAAAGATATAATAAGAAATGAACAAATAAAAACTATAGATATGCATAATGAAATGCATATCTTAAGATGGTTCTCTTAAGATATGCATAATGAAATGAACAAAAAACTATGGAAATGTTAAGAACTTCACATTTTCCATCCCAATTATGAATAGCAGTACATACAGGGTAGGAGGTAAAGAAGGGGGATATAGACTGAGAATGAAGCTATGACAGCATATGAAGTTGTGTGTTTAATAGTGAACAATATTTCCATACCCTTCTACCGCAACAAGGCACCTATTCTTTGGGATTAACCGTCGGAATGAAGCCTTTTCTTTAACAGACTCTGATCTGGCATTGAACTGCATAGAAATTCGATTAACTTGACAAAGGAAAAGAGTTGCAGATAAAAAGAAAAGTCAGTAGCAATCCCATATCCCTTACTGTGCTTCCTTTGTGTTATGTTTATGTGAAGAGAATCAATAGATAGGAAACCTGCCTCAGGTCTAGTCAACAAGAAAGGCAAGAACCAATCAAGCAGTGGGGAGTAGTAAGAGGAAATGATGACACCTAGGTGCAGAGAGTAAAATTACAATCTAAAACTGCAGTCATTACGAGGTTTTCTGATCCATTTTCTGCAAACTTAATAGATGTACTTTGCGCAATTCTTTGTGAGAGAAAATTTAGTGCTTCACATACATGTTGAGTGAATCAATCGACAAGGTTATAAGCCCTTCTTAATAGACTATAACATTGCATCAGTCTAAATTAGGATTCAATTTGCACATTTTTTTTCACGATAATGCTTCTTCATCTGTACAGACTACAGACCCCACAATTTAACCCATGACGCAGACGCTTATCTTTTTTTTGGTAGTTCTAGTCTATGTGATTTACGCAAAGTAGTTATCCAAATGTGGGAACGAATAACGTAGGGCTGAAGCTGACACACAGGACCATACATACCATCCTGAAATGGTCGGGCTTCTCGGTCTTGCCGGTGAAGCTGGGCACGAGCCCCCATTTCATACACTGGATCACGGGGCCCACGTCTTCCGCGCCTCCTCCTTGGTCGCCTTCTCCCGCCCGCCGTGCCCGCACCACGCCTACCGGGAGGTACGCCCCTGGGGACACGTTGTAAGACGGACGAAACCTGCCGACAACCAAAGCAGAGCAGGCTTGAAGACGCTCTCCTAATAAACCGCCTAGGTGAATACTAGTACAGTCTAGAGGCCTTCATCCTACCGGTCCATATGGAACGTCGGCACGGCGGCGGCGGCGTCTCCATCGCCGCCAGCTGCGGAGATGGTCGGGAAGCCGAAGGCTCTGGCGGCCTGGGCCGCGGTCAGGGTACACCGGGCCCTGCCGCACATCAGTTGCCGCAAGTGGTGACTGGTGGCGGCTCTTCGCTGCAACTGCAAGGGTTTGGGGGACGGGGAGGCCGGCGACCTGGCCGGAGTTGGGACGCCGAAAGGAAAGGAGTAGTTTATTCGGCGTGCGCGCGGGGAACCGAGCCGAGCGCTTTCATCGGGGGTGTGTGTGTGTGTGCGTGTTGTGACCACGTGGGCCGTGTGTGTGGATTCATAAGTTGGACCTTAGATATCCCGTTGGGCTCGAGACGTACTGGCGCACGGGTGTCAGTGGCCTATGAAAGCCTTTTGCACATGGCCAATGAAAGCCCGTTCGTACAATTACGCTTCTCAATCTCCTGAATTCCACAGGCATACTACCATAAAAAAGTGACAGGTATGTTCTCTGTAACTATATAGTATAATTACGCTTTCTCAATTTACACACCTAAAGTATTAGCAGTCACCACCTCTAGCTCTAGAAAAGGAAGGCGGCCCAAAATGAGCTAGTATTTTGTACAATTTTTTTTCTATATACTAGTAGTACTAAGCTACAGAAAAATTGAAGACGAAACCTGTCTGAACAGAGCGATGAAACGAACCAAGAGACCTCGCAACCGGCCATCATCACTAGTGGGCCTACCCCAACCCGAGGAGGTGGTGCTATCACCAGCGTGTATCTTTCTATGCACGGAAGCGGTGGCGGGCGCGGGCGCGGGCGCGGCAGCCCTGTTCCTCCTCCGTCGTAGTATCTCCTCTGCGTCCTGTCCGTTGAGCTGGGCGAGCTGCACGGAGTGGTTCCTGATGATGGTGGCGGCGTGGGTGTCCTCGCGCAGCACGATCTCGTAGCCGTCCCTGAACGAGTCCATGCCGGCGTCGAGCAGGTGCCAGAACGCGCCGCCGACGAGCGGCCCGCCGGCGGCGGCCTCGTCGTAGATGGAGTCGAGCACCTTGCGGAGGAACCGGTTCCGCTGCTCGGTTTTGTTGTTCTTGTCGTTGTCGTTGTCGTTGCCGGCGGCAGATTCCCAGAGGAACTTGCCGTACTCGGTGACGAGCAGCGGCTTGCCGAGGTAGAGCTCGGTGTCTTGGACGTGCGAGCGCGTCCAGTTGGTGAGGAACCTGGCCTGCTTGTCCGCGGAGCATCCCCAGAGCCAGAGGTCCGGGTAGAGGTGGATGGTGGCGAAGTCGACGCCCGGGGCGGCGTGCGTGTCGACGAAGTTGGTGCCGTAGTAGATGCCCCACGGGTTGAGGTCCTTGCTCTCGTGCTTGCCGTCGCCGTAGAAGCCCTCCAGCCCGACGGTCACCAGGTGGTTGGAGTCGATGGACTTGACGTACGGCGCCATCTCCTCCACCCAGGACTGGACGAGTCTTCCCGTCGGGTCCACGTCGCAGCGCGGCTCGTTCATCAGCTCCCAGCCGAGGATGGTGGGGTCGTCCTTGTACGCCACGCCCGTCAGGCTGTTCACCCGCGTCAGCACCGTCTGTGTTGTTGTTGCACATACATTTAATTTGGATCGTCAGTATCATCGATCGGGTTTTGTCGCTTCGAGATGGAAGTAAGGAACACGTCCAAGGACGATTATATACACAACACAACAGAACACAAGTACGCAACCAAACCAAAAACAACCAACCTTGACGTGGTTCTTGTAGTAGCCCTTGACGACGGTGGAGTTGAAGAAGTCGTCCGCGACGGCGAGGTCGTTGTGCCCGGCGTCCCTGGCCCACTGCACGTACTGCCGCTTCCCTCCGAAATCGAGGAAGTTGTTGGTGAGGCAGAGCAGGAGGCGCACGCCGTGCCGGCGTGCCTCGGCGACCACGAAGTCGAGCCCGCGGAACACGCGCTCGTCGTACACGCCCGGGACGCGCTGCAGCGGGGAGTCCCCGCCGTCGCTGAAGGCCCAGGTGCGCGCCAGGTTGAGCCCGTGCGCCGACGCCTGCCGGAACGCCGACGCCACCTTGGCCCGCCCCGCCGGGCCCGACGCCGCCGTCAGCATCAGCCAGTACGCGTTGAACCCGCTGAAGTAGACCGTGCCGCCCTCAGGCGTCACGAACAGAGTCCCGTCCACGCCCACGAATCCATCGGCGGCTGCCTGGTTCTGGTGGCTGAGCAACAAGAGGAGGAGGAGCAGCAGCAGCAGGTGGTGCTTGATCGCGGGAAGCCTCGCCATTGCGGTTTGTTGTATGGGCTTTGCCACGAACGTGCGCGCGCGCACGTGATATAAATAGAGGGCAGAGGAGGAGGATCGGAGCAGAGCATTCTTCCTTCGATCGGCCTGCCTGCGCACTGCCTGGAGTACTAGAAGAACATGCGCGCGTCGGGTCGTACGGACGCGTGCGTGTACCTGATCGAAGCACATCATACCATTACCGCCCTCGACTTTGATAGTGACTTGTGTAGTATTTGAATACTCGCGGGAAGCTCTGAGCCGTAGACACAGCACCATGGCATGGTCCATGGCAACTACAAATGGCAAGCACCAGCCGAAGACGGATTCGTGGAGCTTCCAAATCCAAGGAGACGTTGCTGGTTTTTCTACTACTAACTAAATCCTTCCTCGGCCCAACAGCTAATGTGTCTCTCCCGAGCCGAGAGTGTGGCAATCACTCGATCCATGACACGTCGACCCGATTCCCTGCTTGCTTGCATGTGGCAACCGGCTTATAGTTACTAGTAGTACTATTGTACTATCATTATATTGCTACTACAAATCAGCGTGCATGCAACCGTGTCCGCCGTGCTCGGTTCGCACGCGTACCACCTTTTTCTCCGCTGCTTCTCCTTCTCTTTCTTCTGTCCTGGCCGTCGCGCGGCGAGCCCTGCTGATGACTAACCTCGGCCGCAATGCTGCCAAGTTACACGTCTCCAGTTCCATCGAGACCAAGCCGACGCGACTCACGAAGAAGATGCCTAGTACTGCTGTTGCTGCTAGTGCATCTGCACTCTGCTCAGAGAAGTCGCTTTCGTGTTACTTACCAGCTGGTTCTGGTTGCTTCTCAAGTCTCAACGAGGTGAGACCTCACTCACCACGGCCGGGCCGGCGCGCAGAAATTAACTGGGCGGTGAATGTGATGGCACACCCACGAGCTGTAATTTTTCTTTTTTAATCTGTCCGGAGATGTCGTCCTCGCGGTATTTTTTTTTTGAAGCGAATCTCGCGGTAATTAAACAACCACCACTCACAGTGACAGACAACCACCGCAACGGATGGATGCTTTGCTCGGGTGCTGGTGTGACGTAACCAAATTAAGTCCCCAAGCCGGCGGACGGAAAGTTACGGCGGGCCTCAATTGAGAATCACATCGCTTTCGGCCTGCCGTCCGCCAAGATTTTCCTTTTGTTTAAAGAAGCCTGAAAAGGATTTAACCGACGATGCGAACTCTCTATCTGTGCCTGCTGCCACCTTTAATCACTGGTTAAAAAGTTTTCACTCATTTGATTTGACGAGTAGGTCGGTGGTTTCAAGATGCATGTCAAAAAGAAGAAGCACACATGTCGGCAAAACTAAAGCTGATCGTGCTGTCGATGTGAGCGAGCCATCAGCTGGACTTTGTTACTAGTTGAGAGATATCTACACGCATCGCTGTAACTGGAAGCCTGCACTTACAAGTGATAAGTGACGTTTTTTTTTCTTCACACGGTTGCTTTGAAGAAACATTTTCTTCTTCAGACTCGGACCTCCTGCCTGCCATTTGTCCAGTGCCATTGGCTATGGGCGGCCGGTCA
Organism: Oropetium thomaeum; assembly: GCA_001182835.1. Lineage (NCBI taxonomy): Eukaryota > Viridiplantae > Streptophyta > Magnoliopsida > Poales > Poaceae > Oropetium > Oropetium thomaeum. Next base: position 76,563 of record LFJQ01000100.1, on the reverse strand, counting down.
GGAACAATCACTTATAGTAGTAGGATCGTGTCAACCTTGTGCACGGGTTTGACACACCATCGGGTTGTCGTGTCGTCAGAGACATTCCCATCCCGTCCCTTCCCTTCTCTTCTACAGTAACCTCGAACAATGCGGCTGGACTGGATGTCTCGTATCAGAACACATACGTGTATGCTCCTCCGATTCGGCCACTTAATCAGACCCGTCTCATTCTGAACGACTCGTAGTTTTTTTTTTCCTCTCTCTTTCTTCACTTTTACTAGATAATCTTTGCCTGAATGATGATGAACTGTCAGATTCCTCGTACGTGGCTGAACAATAAGTCACTCCACGAAATGATGACATTCATTTTGGAAAAACATATATATGCTCTATAATTACGCTACTACCTGATTCTGTAAACCAACCCCAATTTGACAGCACCGAGCACGCTAACCATCGATCGAATCATCATACACAGTCCCTTCCTTCAAAACCTTGCTTTCACCAATCTGATGGACAACGAAAGAAAAATCTCTGGCTGGAACTCAGTGGATGAGCAGCATTTAACTGCTACAATTAAAATTGATGTTCGGATATACAACAAGATATTCGAATGATGCAGGCCGATAATAAAATTAACAAAAATAAAGATTCTCTTACAATCACTCAGATTAGAACGAGTCATAGTCATAGTACGTCTGATCGATTGATGTTCTCTGCTCCCCTTTCACGTAAATACGCACATTACTCAGAAAGCTACATACCACATTTACGTTGTATGAAATGTCACGATTATCAGGCCAAGCGCAGATTACTCTCTGAAACTCCACATCCATTAATAAATATCAACCTGATAATGCTCCGCTGTGTCCAGTCGGAAAACGTTTTTATTTGTAGTTTATCTTATACTTTGGTGTGTTCATTTCGGTGCTGCTTCCTCTTCAAAAAATTGAATGATGAATTCCTATCCGTTACAAAAAAAAAAAAAAGAGTTGCTGACTAATGCAGATAGTTGAACAATGAATTTTTTTTACCATATGCGTGTTTCATAGAGATAGAAATATCAATAATACCCTCAAATTGAGACCAACACGGTACACCAGGAACGCAGAACAAATTCAACATCTTTGTTCCACCTCTCTGGTTTATATACTACCTCCGTTTTTAAAATATAGTTGTGAGGACAATAATTTTAGTTCATTATTGAACTTGACTTATTATCCTAACAACGATAATTTAGTAAGATTTTTGTTACGGTGCTTGGATTAGAAATTGATGGAGTATATGGTATGGATACTATATGGTAGAGAAACTTCAGAATCCAAGAATTGTGCAAAAAGCTGATATCATTACCAAGCGGCCAAGTTCGCACTCTGCAGGAAAATGCAAAAGACTACAAAAGATCTCTGTTCAACATACAGGGAAAAGGAGAAGATTGCATTTGAACCTGGAAATATGAACAAATGTTTGGAAGTTTCAGAATTCAAGCCCATTTTCTCTAGCAGCATCAGCCAAAGCTTTTATGCGGCCATGATAGAGGAAACCCCCTCGGTCAAATACAACTTTGGTAATTCCTTTCTCCAGGCAAGACTTGGCAATCACTTCACCGATCTTTTGTGCTATTTCCTGGAATCAAGCATTAAAGTCGTGAGCTTTGATTGCAAGCAAATCATACGCTATCTACACAAAGGACATTTTGCTTTGTCATGTTATTCATGATATAACCACAATTCAATACCAATGTAACAATTTGGCAAATAAATCAACTGATGAATGCACTCTGCAACAATGGTTGCTTCTACATTTTTCCATTATCTATAAATATGGTCCGTTTTCAATGTGTACCCTGGCTTGAACTGAATGCAGCATGTAACACATGGGTACTTTTACCTTGTTCTCTTATCTAAAGAAACATGGTCTATTTTAAGACAGAGCACACATTGAGAATGTTGAATTTGACCAGGTTGATCAAATCAAGCATAATTATTTGGTAGATAACAAAGATTGCAGTGCCTAGGAAGTACCATCATCTGATAAAAAGGTGGACTACACACATTTGCAATAGGATAAACACAATATACATTATGAAACATAAGGATGGTTATGTTGTCTGTCTACTTCCTACAATCTGGTATCCATTTCAAATTCACTCCCGCCAACATTTAATAAATGTTTCAGAACAGCAACCGTGCAAGTTCTTTTGTATACATAAGGGGGTACTTGCAGTCCAATCTACTGAACATGAGTAGCACCTTTATAAATTACTCAAACAATGTAATTTGGAATCTCAGTAATAATTCAGCAATCAAACAGAGTTCAATATTGGAAAGGGTTAATGATAACATACGGCACCATTGGAGTCTTAATTCTTACTATCAAAATTACAACCTAATACTATTCAACCCTTTTTTTTTTGTGTAAGCATGCATGAGGGGGAGGGGGTGTTTGAGAATGCTGACCATAACAATCAGCGGAGGTGGAGCGTTCACCTTTATCTTTAGGATGACATTAGTATTTTGGCCATGACTACAATTTCTCCAGCAAAAGAAATGGTAAAGAGCAACTTACAATTGTTGGCCCAGCTGAGTACTCGAATTCACTGGAGAGAGATTTGTGCATGGTTGATGCTGAAGCCAATGTGCATTGCTTTGTATCATCGATGACTTGAGCATACAAGTGCTTGTTAGAGCGGAAGACGCTCAGCCTTGGTCTCTCTGTTGTGCCATTGACCTGGAACGAAGTATAGTCACTCATGTTGTAAAACTATGATTTCCGTTACATTGAATGATAAATTTGCAGCAATACCAATAGTGACATTCAACCCTACATGAACACATTTCATCGAGCAAGTCGGAGGCACGGCATTGCCTATTCTCACCATTTGCCTAACTGAACGCAGAGGCCAGAGTGAATACCTCTTCACTAGAATCCACGCGCATTAACTCTCAAGCAAGAGAATACAAGTTTGTCGAGAGGGCTCCTACCTTCTTGCGGAGGCGGGTATGGCGCGCGATGCGGTCGGCCTGGGGCGTGGACACCTTGACCTTGGCGACGACGGACAGCGACGCGCGCCGCACCGGCGCGGGCGAGGTCGCAGGGATGCAAGGTAGGGGTACGCGGAGGTTTCCAGACACGGACGCCGCGAAGGTGTGGGGGCCGGCGAGAGCCGGCGAGGCGAGCATGGCTCTCTTGTGCGACTCTGCTGCTCGCTTTGCTTTCTTTGTCTCGCGCGCTACGGCGTCCCCTTATCCTATCCGCTTTGCAGTGCTTAAAAGAATAAAAGGTTGGCGAAATTACAAGAGCGCCCTTTTGGTTTAGTGATTTCCAACACTATACAACAAAAAACTGTGTATCAGTGTGTGTGCGCGCGCGTGACACAGAGAGCGGAAGAGGGAGAGAGAGGAGATGCAAGGGCAAGAAGAATTGGGATGATTATATTTCATAATCAGAATTTCTAGTTTTCTACTATAACTTGTTGCCAGCCATTATTTTTGGGTGAAATGGGCCCAATTTTGAAGCCTAAAAGTTCTATAAAGAATTTTCATGAATTCTAATTTTCAAGCGCATTTAGAAAAGGATTGTACTAAATTCTACTAGTAAATACCACTATGGTCACAAGTCACAACCATGGGAAAGGACTGTATCCCTCCGTACTGAAATGAAATTCAGAATTTACTTGATTCAGGAACGGTATGGTAATCACAGACTTCTCTAGTTCACAGTAATCACGATCGGCTTTATTATGTATACATATGTGCACATAATAAAAGTTGATTGATTTAATGTTTTTTTTACAAAAACAGAAGAGGCTGGCTTGCCCTATTGATTAATTGATTAATATATATTAAATAAATATGATAAAACCTTATGTACAGAGAGAGAAGGTAAAAAAAACAGAAAAACCAAAACAAAAGGTGTACTTCAGGTAAACAATGCCTTCTAGCAATTCTTTCATTTGTGGTAAGTATTTCAGCTTTGCCCTAGGAATTAATCATGGCAAATTCAGTGCAAAATTGCAACAGTTGAAGATAAGAAAAATAGCACTGTTCACACAATGCTATCAAATATTTAACTTTATGCTACAAAAAGAAACATTTGCATATTCTTGAAGGTCAGCAAGGAAAATCTAAGCACTAACGTGAAATACAGTTCATGTTAGCTGGTTTCATATAAGAAATACTAACACCCTGGCATGACATCAACACTTCCTCCACATTTCAAGTCATAATCCTTCACGCAGCTACAGCTACAACTTTGACCAGTCAGCTCGTGGAAGCAGCTAGTGATTTAGAACAAAGATAAAGCATGAGGTATCCCATGAAATCTTGATTGCCTGCAAAGCATAAATTGCTTTGGGCGACCATAGCTTGAACTTTTGCATACTTGTAGAGGAGGCTTGATCGAGGAGCGCAACATGCATTTGGGTTCCTGCGGTCCAGTTGACTGTGAATGAATTTTAGATATTTAAATGACTAAAAGCATTTATCCCTAAAGAAAAGAGGGCAAGAAATTTTCCCAGAGCAGACAAATTCTTACCCGGTAGAATGGAATAAAAAAGATTGAAGAAAAACATAGGGAGAAGTGGCGTCTTCAACAAGAAAGCACTCTCTAAATTCATGAAAATAAATAAATAATTGAAGATACTCAATGGTAATACTACTTTCCTCGACTTGTAAGAGCAGAAACTTTTCCTAATGGATAATACAGTGTATCTTAAGAGAACTTCAGTAAATAAAAGTACATAAATAATCTGCATAATGCCTTTGGCAGTGCCAGTGCACATCTATTACCGTACTTTGAGGAAAGATATGTTAATGGATGAATTCTAAAACCACGTGAAATGATATAGGTTTACACCTGCATGTTCGGTGTAACAGATCCTGATAAGCTAGCAACTGGTGTCATAATCTTCAACCTGGCATACACAAAAACTTGCAATCATCATGTGCATGAGTGTTTCTACTTGATAATTGATATAACAAGCAAACAGTAGCTTACCTCCCAGGGGAAAATCTATCACTGGCAGCCTTTATCTTGCCCACCGCCTGATCATGAAGGCACAGGTTATGGCATGAAGTCAATTGAATCAAACAAGAATTTGGGAGTGGACAAAAAAAATGATTAGCCCATGCCTTTGCTACTCGATCAGGAGAGAAACTGTTTTCTGTTGACAAGAAACTCATAAGGCCCTGGACAAAGCAGCCGGAACTGTTGGCCTATGAAACAATAGAAACTATGTAAACTGATGTACTATGAGCTATTGACTAAAACCTCTGAGTCTGGTGTGGCCCAACAGAAATCTGGAATCTCTGTGCAAACTTTAGGTTCCTTAAACAAGGTCCGAACTTCCTGGTAAGGCCACTCTTCAGGAACACAGTATCTACATATCAATCAAAAACATTCAATAGATACACAGCAAGGCCAGCATGTCAAGAATACTCAGAGATTAATAGCATGATAAATTAGGAAAAGCATCCAAGTCAAACAACAGTTGTGCATCACAAACTCCAAGATATGTGAAGACTTCCTAATTCTTAACGTCCAAGTAGCTAGTAAGATCATGTAGGCAATAAGATGCTGTTGAAAATGTTATTAAAAACTGAGCATTACGACCTGGAGCCCTGAGCACAAATTATTTAAGCTGCAACTGAGCATTGCTTCAGGCAGTCATTCACATATAGACTCAAATCAAAGAAAGAGTACATTTTATAAAACCCCGTGTTTTGTGGTCATGTTGTCACAAAACCCCGAGTATTGCGGTTAGTGTCACAAAGTCATGTTGTCACAACTTCTGTTTCGAAAAACCCCACCATCAATACCTCACATTTTGTTATAGACTCGAACATCAGTTTTTTTCATTTAGGTCGTGGATAGTAAACATCAATTAATTTTCCTTTGTTCTAATGTCGTAATGATACGGCTATCCATTTATTGACACTAAATAAAGATTGAATCCGTATTGACATTAGAAAAGGTTGAATCTGTGCCATTCCTTCTGTTCGCGTCTGAAATTTGAATTGATTCAGATCGAATTTCAAATCAACAACTTTATTATGAAGTGTGCATCTATGTGCTTCCACTGCGTGCCATATCGGATCATTTTTAGGTACACTCATAAGTTTTGAGGGAGATGTATTGACGGTGGGATTTTTTGAAACATAAGCACCATAAAACATGGGGTTATGTAACAACATGATTACAACATTGGGTTTTACAAAATTTACTCTCAAAGAAATGACAGACACAAAACCATCAGCAACAAACGTAGCAGTTTTTTTTGTCCATGTAAATCCCACGTCTATTTCATCATATTTAACTCAGGACTCCACGCATACTACTGAAGCCATGCATCTTCAGTCATATACTAGTGTGCCAGCAGTGTGTCAGCAGCATAAATTGTTGTAGCAGCAACACCAGAAGTTGGGCGCAATTACTAAAAGCAGTAGGAATGGTGATAGAGAGCAGGAGCACCAAAATGGAATAGTGGCATGTGAACTGCAGGAGCATATGATAGTGTGATGATGTCTAATGACATGAGCATATAGTGCAAACACAAGGTGCCTGATGATAGGAGCCAAAGCATGCCAACAGAAGCACTGTAAGGTTCGGAGCGGCTACATGGCACACGGTAGTGTACTAGTGTTCAATGCAGTTTTCTTCTCAGATTAGTGTTTCTGGTCCAAAAAGGGAAATTGGTTGGTAAGCAGGTGGTGTGGCTTACCCTTCAGCAAGAATACAATTGATCCAACATATTGCCATGTTCAAAAATTCATATATGTCGTTCAAACAACCAAAACAACTTGTGTATGAATTGTCACTAAAAAGCTATGCATACTTCAAGCCTCACCATTGAAAAGGTACAGTCAATTTGAATTAGTACTTCTTTTCCACATAGATCATGAGGATTCAAGAGAACACTTGCATGTGGAAAAACAAATGACAATCTAATCTAATCAACTATACCTTGTTTGCTGAAGATTTTGCAGAACTTCTTCTATGCAACCATGCTGACGAATAAGTTTCAAGGCCCTTTGTCCGCCAATACCTAGTCAAGAAGTAGAAAGTAATAAGAAATATTAAATTTGTAATTTATTACAAACTTGTGATGAATTCTATTGATCTGAAGGTTTGTCAAAAGATATTATATATAGCAAATAACTATCAAGCACTATAAGCAAGACCATTCTGCAGTCAAATGTGAGCTTCAAGCAACATTAGTTCAGGATAAAATAAACCAAAAGCACGCAAACATAAGCATAAGCAAAGAAAGGATAATATGACTTAAAGTCTAGGAATTGCATTCCCACAGTTTTATATTACTAAAACTGGAATAGATTATATGATAAAAGTCCCCATGAAATGAGTGAGCAACTTAAAAAAAGGAGACCTTTCATATTTTCAGATATGTTCAATTTCTTCAAGAAAGCTTGGATTACTGAATCATACTGTGGGCACAGTTAAATACAGAATGCATTACACAAAATGATGTAAAACCTCTTATGTTTTTTTTAATGAAGGAGTAAAACCTCTAATGTTTTCACAATAGTCGCATCCGCTGAGGATACATAAGTCAATGAACTGGTCCATTGTGAGTCCAAGTTCTTCCAAAACCTGTAACTCGTGAAGAATTAGTCAATTACTCAGAAAAATGTGTGTGTGGTAGTAGTGGTTAGGGGGAGGAGGGATGTACTACTAAGAAGAATTACCTTTGATACTTCATATTCTGTCACAGGAGACCTCTTAAAACCAAGGTCAGTTAAGTGACGAAGAAACCTTCGAGCACCAAAAGTCAGTGAGTCCATGTCCTCTGAAGCTACAGCATAGGCCTGGCATCCACAACTCAGGAAAAAATAATGATTTTCATGCTAAGGCACAGAATTTTACAGAATCAACCATTTGTTATACCATGTGATTTTCACAGAGTGCTGCACACTGTGCCTCTGCCTCTCCTGGTGCCTGCAGAAGTAGTCCGATAAAGTCATTACCTACAATAACATCCTTGCAGCAAGCATCATGGTCGACAAAATTGGTGTACAACATGTTGTTCAGTTGGAAGAATCACGGTGTACATGGAGGGGTGGGGGGGTGGGGCAACAAATTTAGTCTCTTTAAGATGGTGGGGTGTCGACGTATGTGCGTGGCTGAATTTTACAAGGAAATTTTTGGGGCTTAACCTTCTAAAATCCTCACAAGCTTAAGATGTAGCTCAAAATTGTCAGATACGTCATGCTAATAGCACCGTGATTAGGAGGGCATAAGCCATGCCTAAACTAATCCAGTGCAAAATCCTTCAAACCTGTCAGTAAGGGGCAGTAACTTATCCTAATATAAATGTAGGGCAAAAACAAACTTGATCAACAGATCAAAGAAAAGACCAATGATACCTCAACTACAGGGACGCCCATCAATCTTAACAACCTCTTACAGTCATCATTGTGCTTTTTCGTGACCTGGATAGAAAAGGCAGAAATTATGGTACATGCTCAGAACAACTGTGTGCTTTGATGAATAAAAAATCGTTACTCCAGCTTTGAAGCCTTCAGGTTTTATGAAGATAAAACTCAAACGACAGATAACTTTTTCAGGTCAAACTCCAAATGACAGATTCACATGTTGCTTAATCCGAAATAGTAAGACCATTACCTTGACAGTCCGCTTGCTAAATTTTTCAATGGAATCCTCATCCCCATTCTGTCATGTAATACTACCTCAGAAATCAATACAATGATTGGGAGAAACAATTAACAGGATAAGAATGGCCAGTAGGAAGGTCTAGACATTGAGGAGCAAATTACCTCCAGAGCTCTATCTAGGTCATTGGCAGCAGCATCTCTTTTCAGGGACCTAAATAATAATAAAGACTGGGAAAGATGTATCTTTGTATCTAAATTGGTGTAGTGAAGAAGGGAAATTGGGAATAACTTCACACATACCTTTTTGCAAGCTCCTTTCTCTTCATTTCGGGTGGCTCACCATCAAACACAAATCTGGCATATAAGTTCAGCAGTGTCAACAACAGTAAGATAACTCCTAAGAAATGATAAGGACCACAGGAAAATGTATCTGACTTACACAGGCTTTATCCCTGCTTCTAACATTTTTATTGTCCGATTCAGCATACCCTGCAGATGACTATACAATTCATAGATGTGGATGGTTAATTACAATGACACTATGGTGACCAGAACACACATGGGGCAAGTAATATTTCTTGCCTCGTGACTTCACCAGCTTCATTGGTCAGAACTTCTGTTCCTTTCCTTCCAACCACCATCTGTGAAAATGGACCACACAATTTGGAATGAATCACCGATAAGCAGAGGAAACAATGGGAGCCGTGTTGGTTTGTATACAAAAGATACAGGCATACAGCAGATGCCAAATTGGCAGGCCGTCGCCATTTTGCTAAAACTTTTGCGGGTATTATGCCATCATGCTCTCCCGAGAACAATCACAGGTCAAGAATTCCCCAAATTATTTGGACTGCCCTCCGCAGCAAAGTACAGAAATCGACAGCACAATCGAAGCAGCTTTAACACTGCAACCAATCCCCAAGTAATGATAGCACATTCTCCACGAAATATACCGAAACTATTAGACAACCTACACGCGACGACGACTACGGGGAAACGGCTTGGGGACGACTGAAGCTAAGCGGCTGAACAATAAGCGAGAGGAAGGGGTGCAACGACGACTCACGAGGAACTGGTAGATGCTGAGGCTGGCATCAACGGCTATGACGCGCCCTCGGTAGTCCTCCACCCGCCGCTGCACCGCGGCCCTCGGCGCGTGCTCCGCCAACAACTTCGTCAAGCCCTAGCGCGCACCACGTAAGGAGAGAGGCGGTTACACCGGGAGCTCAGAAGCGAAATTGCAGCGGTGTTCCCCGAACCCGTGGAGGAGAGTACCTTGATTCCCATGGCGGGTTACGGCGGTCGGCGGCAATCCTCCACCCCGCGGCTAGCGGCCGCCGCTCTCACCGTTTTTCCCGCCTCGGGCGTCGCGAGAGGGGGGAGTGTCGAGTGTGGAAGTGGATAGGGCTCGGGAGCTTGGGCCGCATGTTGTAGGCTGTAAATGGGCTTTTCAGTTTATTGCTCCGAAAGAAAAGAAAAATGAAAACACTACCCTGTGTATTTTTTTAGATAAATAATGCGAAATTGTATTTAATCCCAACTTTGGTTTTCAAGAAAGCTACAGCCTCACTGTTTTTGACTTCCATGAAAATTACAGCCAAGCCAAGTACAACCTTTGAGGAACTCGACAAGCAACACTAACACTAGTAGTATTGCTTGTCGGGAGGTGAAAAGTTGGTTAGTACAAAAGAAGAAGAAAAAAAAAAGAAACAAAATGTCTCCATATTGAAGCGTTTGTTGTCTTCGAGAGTAGTACCTTATTCCACCATAGGTAAGAACACTTCCCTACGTTATAGGAGCCTTTATTACAAAGAAAGAAAAAAGTTTACGAGCCTAATAAGAACGATGAGAGCGTCAGTAGACATGACTACAGCCTGGAGCCGCGGACGCAGAAACATGGAAGAAGAAGAAGAAGAAGAAGAAGGCAACGAAGGACGTAACCACGAACAGCGCCGGTCGGAAACAGCTGCCACCAGCCTTCGTCTCCGTCTGCGTCTTTGATCCGGTTGTCTCGTCGATGGCCACGGCCTTTGCTTGCCTCTTCTTCTTGTTCCTGCGCTTCTGGCCGCCGGCGCTGCTGCTCTGCACCTTCCCGTTGGGAACGGCGGTCGATCACCTCGCCATTGGCCACGACGGCAGCCTCCCCCGCCACCGGCTGGCGGTCTCCGGCGCCTGTCCTGTCCTTGGCCACCCTGTCACGCCTCGCGCCACGTGGCTGTCGCCGGGGTCATCGTCGGAGAGGAGAGCCCACATGTTGGCGCTCGCCAAGACGCCGCCGCCGCCGCCGCCTTGCCGCGCGTCCATATCGCCGATCGTCCTGGTTGTTTTCGTATGAGCGGTGGCGTACGCACGCTTGCAGCAAGGGCACGCTCAAAGGTCTCGCTCGAACGGGAGTTTCTTCTAGTCTAGGGCTGCAAAGCTGGTTTGATCATTGGTGCCCGTGGCTCGTGGTATAGAGTACATGCCAATAGATTGCTTGCATCAGCTGAAACAGCGGACGAGCCTATCTGGAGTTTGTCTACGGGTCCGAATGGATTTTTTGCATCTTGTACGGTACAATATCCACTACTCCTGACTACGGCCGCTACAATTGACACCTATATGCACCTGAAAACACAAGCAATTCATCACGGTTGGAGGGAATATAAGTGATTTCATCTAATCCAAACAAAACACAACCCTGATCTGATATCGCTCACTGTCTAGATTCAAATTCCATCAAGGAACATGGTTCCAATAAGTACATCTCAACTATTCCAAAATACGCTGAAATAAAATCTGAAAACTCAGCCACGTTTCAGTCTGTCGCCCAAACGGGATCAAGAGATTTCACCATCCCACATATGAAATAAGTTCCGCACCAATGGTGATTTTTTAATCGGCATCCATCTCTTCAAGAGCTGCCTGAGCAGCAGCCTTGGCCTGCTCCAATAGATCATTTGGTACCTTCTGATGCTGACGGTTTGATTCATCGCATATCCAACTCAGCTCCAACTCAAAAGCCTTGTCCTTTGCTTCGTCGTGCACTCCATAAATTCTGCATTGTAACACATTGCTAAAATTCAGGTTTTGCCTTTTCAGTTCAGTGGAACATAAGCAGAAAGTAGAAAATAAACTTGGTAACCTTTCTATGCTAAAAATCCACCAACAAACTTGGTTCTGGCACAACCATCAATAGATGTAATAGTCATGTATCATGCACCCCTACTGACTAGAATAGTTTCTTAAATTCTTTAAGCTAATGGTTGGATTAATTTATTAGTACAATGTAATGCAGTAGTCTTCTCATTTTGTACAATCTTTTCTTTGATGGCTAACATAATGATTATTAGTTTATTACCAGAGTGCACCCTATGCTTGTTATACAATCCACGGCACTAAATTCTAGAGTGAAATGAATCATAAGAAGATTATTAACTATCTAAATCAGCAAAATTGTACTGTTGGGGGGAACAAAAGACTTAAGACATACATCTTTGCGACTTCAACAATGCCTTCACGGCAGGTAAGCTCTGAAAGCTTTAACTTCTCTATCTCACTGCATGACAACATTCAATGAGATTATCAATGGACCAGAAAAGCAAGTCATTAGTTGCCTCATTCAAATTAGTTTAAAGTCAATGTTTCATTAGAAATAAGGGAGATATACATAAAAACCAATGCAGTGTACAAGTTAGTCATTTAATCATAAAAGTTAATCCTTCATATAGCACTTCAGCAGGCAATTAAGACCAATGGCCACAGTACAAAAGGAAGAATCTTATTCAGGAAAATCATCTACTAATGTAATAGTAAGTACTATGTAATCATTTGTCTATATCAACATGACTCCAATGGTTTGTCAACTTTAAATTTCCTAAACAAATGTTGTTACTATCAAATAATCATATTATTAATGCTAAGATGATATATTGAGGACAGATTCATCCTTCCTGTATTTAGCTTCTCAGAAAAATGAGGTGTGATATATACACCTTTATACTACGTTACAATGATATATATTGGATTAATATTTATGCACCAACAAGTATCATAAAATAGAAGAACCAAAAGAAATGTTGAAAACTGATAAACTTACGTTTTTGCAGCCTGCCGTCCCTTGCCCAATGCAGCACCAAAGTATTTCTGTTTAAAGTTAAACTTCAATGAAGTGTACTTCGAATTCAAAAGAGTCCTAACACTAATACTATTGATAAACACTACCATCCATACTGAACATGATGTGCAACTGATTGAAGGACATAATTCAAGTAAAACGAAAATGATAAACCTATGCATTCATGTTGATACAACTCTTAGTATAATACAGTGACAACTTACGTAGGAGACTCCTGAGGGTTCTATCATGTAGAGCTGTGGCCCATCCCTATCATAACCTCCAAGAATAACACCACAGCCAAAAGGCCTAACACAAGAAATCAAGTAAGGATTAACTACAATTTATGTATACAGTTATTATAAGGCACTCACACATTACTGTTAAATGCATTACCTGAGCCACCAGTATAGCGTGCAGAGATGAACATAACTTGCCACACGATCTGCCAATTCTTTGACTGAAATAGGTTCCCCATAAACCCTGATGCAGTAAAGTTTTATAGCATAATCATATAAATATTGTTGTGCGGTATAAATGACTAAGTTTGTGTGGCATAAAGGACTATGCACTTACTTTTCATAACTGGCAGCTTCTGATTTGGTCCTTGAAACAATTTGCCTCCCATCTGCAGCTAAACCTGCAACAGCCTGAAATGGTACAAGTAATTCATAGTTAGAACAGATAAGTTGTGAAGCAGTGAATAGAATATAAGATTTCAAAATGGGCATCAACACCAAGAGACTGGAAGGAAAAATGTCATAACATAGAAAAATGTTTGCCGCCTTTTACATTGACAATAATTATAACAGAAAAGAGATAAAATAACACATGTTTCAGAAATTTCCTATACCCCACCAGAAGTATGTTTTGAGGGCAAAATAAGAATCCCCTATACTCATTTATATATTATACAAGTTTTAGCATATTTAGTATCAATTGGAATCACTTATAGAGGTGTTACCAAGCCAGAGTGACGGTGGACTGAATGAATCCTCCGGTTAGACCCCTCCAGCATCATCTTTGAAGTTACCAGCTTCTCCACACCCTAAAGGACAAAACCAAGAATAGCAATGCAATCGAGGCATAAGATTGACTCTAGCAACTTACAGACCGGACTGGAAAAATAATGCACAAGACCAATCTTACCAGGACAATGCCGTCTTTGCACTTGATCCCAACAACAGTACTGTTCACAAAATACCACAATATCAACATACATAAAGTCACACAGGAATAGGAGTAAAGCGAAGAAATAATGGTAGAGGAAGCATTCGAATCGAACCCGCTGTTGTCCACAGCCTTGGTGGCATACTCCACCTGGAAGACACGACCATCTGGAGAGAAGGTGGTGACGGACAGGTCGTAGCCTGTTCCAATGGTGCTCATTGTCTAACTAGTGTTGTTCTCTACGACGCTGCTGTAAACACAATTTCAAAAAACCCAGTGAATAAATTCTGAATGCTTTGGCTGGAGCATGAAAGGGGAAATCCTATCCTCCAATATCCCCGGCCCCTAATCGCCAGACAGAGCGGCCCCCATCCCCATCCCTGTTCCGTCCCCGCCCACGGGCGAAACTTTGTTCCGCCCCCGCGCAGGGAGGACCCATCCCCGCTAGATCCAGCCTAGATGTCAACTGCAGAAGGAGGAAGGAGGATTCAGCGCTTGGGATGGCGACATCAGCGCTCACCTTCCGTCGAAGCTGGACGAGGACGGCAACCTGTGATCACCCGTGTCGCCGGCGGTGAGGTCCGAGGCGTGAGGAACTCTACGGCTCTCACTCTCACCTAATAACAGTCGTTCAACTTGCGAAACAAGAAGCACCGAGGAACTTTGCTTGTTTGACACATGTTCCGCCGCGGGGGGTTGAGGCGGCGCTCATTTTTCTTTTCGATTATTTCAGGAACATTTTTGCAATTTTAGACGAGAAAACGTATCCCGTCCCAAAATTCTTCCTATCTCAATCATACAAACGCCTTCATTTTTCTCGAGTGTGCCTTGTGTCCGATTCGCTGTTTATTTTCTCTACCTTTTGGGTGATTTCAACAAGATGTGGAAAAAATAGAATAAAGAACAAAGGGTAAACATATACTTAGTATCCCCAAAAAATTAGCCAAAAAATATTTTAATTTTCTGATTTCTGTTCTATAAAATAAAACTATATTAAAAACATAGATTAATCCAACAACATTTAGTAGCTAATTAGTTTGACTCTCCAAAAGTAGCTAGCGCAGTTTAGGGGATAGAGAGTCACTAAATTTGGAGAGGAACTTAGAATAAATTTGGTGAGGAACTTAGAAAGTTGGAGGCATTTCTTTCGTAGTAATAGCCATATTTAACTTCACAACATGTTTTAGCTAAAAATGTAATTATGCTTAATAATTTCTTGGAAAAGGAGGAAAAAAATGAGACTTTAAAATTGAGATTCTTCAAATCTCTCACTTACTACCACCCTTTTTTAAGGCTAAACACTGGGATTTCCTTTTTCTCTCAACTACTCAAAATGTTGATGTATTGTATATATTGTACAAGGAGTTACAAACGCCAGTCGAAGAAAAAAAGGGAGTTACAAAAACCCTCAAACAGACTTAAGAACCAAACATGTCTACCAACTGATTCGAACAAACAATTTTAAGTGTGGGCATCTACATTGAACTTTCGCTCTTCATTGAAGATGGCAACTGAAATAAAACTTCTTGTCGCCTCAATCTGCTGGATAACATGGCCATAAGTCCCCATGCCCTTCCCTGAATGCTTCTGACGAGGTTCACAGAATTGAATCGCTGGCTAATCTTTCGCAGCAAGATCAGTAGTTATGCCCAAAGACGTCCGGCAAGAGCTACGCCCTCCATATGCTCCCGTTCCGTCATGCCAGCCAGTACCATGCTGGGAATTCATCGAGATAGAGCTGTAAGTTGTGGATAGCGCTGTAAGCTGTGGCCAATTGCCATGCTGGGCTGCAGAAACTTGTTTCCATGTTGAGGCCTGGTTTACGCTTTACGCTGAACAAAAGTGTAAAACTCGGGCTAAAATAGTACTATAGGTATACATATTACATAAATGAGTGAATGGATGAATACTAAAACCATGTGAAACAACGATATAAATTTATACCTGCATTTTCTGTGTACCACAGATCCTGGTAAGCCAGCAAGTGTCAAATCTTCAAACTGACTGCATTTACCATGTGCATGGATGTTTCTACTTGAGATGACAAGCTGACTGCAGCTTACCTCACTGGCAGCCTTTTATCTTGTCCATAGCCTAATGAATGAAGGCACATGTTATGATATAAAATCAATTGTTTGGAGATAGTAGGAAATAAACAAGAATTTGATAAAGGAAAAAGAAAATAGCCCATGCCTTCACTACTAGATCAGGACAGAAACTGTTTTCTGGTGACACGAATCGCATAAGACCCTGGACAAAGAAGAAAGGCTTGATTAATAACTGTGAAATAACTGCTGACAAGAGTTCTGTTGACAGAAAACAGTTCCTGGTAGCCAAACTACTAAAGGCTTTAGGAATGGTAACAGAGAGCAGGAGCAAAAGAATGACATACTGCCATGTGAACTGCAGGAGCATAAGATGGTGTGATGTATAATGACAGCAGCATATAGGCCAAACAACATCGTTCCTGAAGATAGGAGCAGCATCAAAGGACCAAAGCATGGCAACAGAAGCCGTGTAGGGTTCAGAGTAGCTACAGGGAACCCAATATGTTGAATGCTACTTTCTATCCAGCATAGCCTATGTTTTAACATTTCAATTTGATATCCTCATGGTAGAAGTTGAAATTGGTTCATGACAATCGAAACAAAGTGCATTTGTTTCCTAGGAACTTAGTTGCTGAAGCAGTAAAATAGTAAATCATAAATTCCATCACAACCATCCCCATATCACAATGGGACAACAAAAATTTCGTCCAACAGCAAATAATATAAAAACTGCTTATGAATTAAGAGTACCTAGACTAGCACATATGCTGAAGCATGAATGATCTCGTCTTGCCATCTGGTTTAAGACCAATGCTTCGCATTTTTGTGTACACCTTGTTGGCTAATTCTATCCGGCCTTGCAAACAAAGCCCGTGGATGACTGCGTTGTAGATTGAGGAATCTGGTGCCACCTCCTGTAAAGTTCAAAATTCATCAGCAGACCAAACACAAAATGTGATTGAAAACACCAAAACAGCGACTGAAAAATCCATGGAATAATTCCATGTTGAAGATCACCGAGCAATTATAGTCATCATCCTTAATGTTCAGAAGAAGGGTAGTACTAGCGCAACAAATAGTATACCTCAAAATCAGTTTTTCTACTTTCTAAGCAGAGGTGGATATGATCGATTGTAATTTATCAAGTTTCTAGGGGCTAGAAGAATGCAAATGCCAAACAGCAGAAGTAAAATTTTGAACTGAATATCACCACTCTAAAAAACATAAATCAACTGGGAAATATATGACCAATTCCTGAAATACAAGTTGTTCATATTACTCAAAGCACAGATGCATTGAGAATGTCGGGCCTAGGCAAGAAACTATTTGGAACCAATGGATCCCATATTTTTGCAGATCATATTGTAATTACTATGGCTTACAGCAAACACATCGAGTGATATAGTGTTGGCAGTTTGGCACTAGCCCTGCAAGATTGGTCAAGTAGTAGCATTGTAGCTTTGAAGAACTAAAGTACCACCCATTCAAGCTTGTACCCACACCAGAGCAAAGTTTATTTCACTTTTGTCGAGTACAACAAAAAGCAGAAAGAATGAAAATATTACCTCTAACATATCCTCTACTTCATT
The DNA here is from genome assembly GCA_001182835.1 of Oropetium thomaeum. Taxonomy (NCBI): domain Eukaryota; kingdom Viridiplantae; phylum Streptophyta; class Magnoliopsida; order Poales; family Poaceae; genus Oropetium; species Oropetium thomaeum. Next base: position 59,045 of record LFJQ01000100.1, on the reverse strand, counting down.
CCAAAGAGAACCCCAGATGCAAGCTCGCACAATAGATAGAAGTGTAAATGTATCTGGGGAACAACCTTGATGAGTCATATGCCGGTACACCTTGAGGGCAACTTTTGGCTTGCAAGCAACCTCACAAGCACGTATCACGTGATTGTAAGACACTGTTGATATTTTCAGTCCACTTTTCTCCATCATCCATAACAACTTTAAACCATGTTCCCATTGACCAAGCCGTTCACAGGACATCAAAGCAATATTGTAGAGATGGTTGTTTAAGACTGACGGGTGTTTGGCTTTAATTTCTTGGAAAAGCTGAAGTGCGTCCCAACATCGACCAGACCTGTATAATGCTGACAATAATGCACTCCATGTATATTGATCAGGTTTTAGGCCTGAAGATATCAGCACACTGTACATCCTGAAGGCGAGTTCTTCTTTACCAGCCTTCCCAAGTGCATTTATCATTGAATTCAACAAAATGATATTCGGCTTCATGCCAGCACTCAACATTCTGCTAAATGCAGACAGTGCAAACTCCCAATTCCCTTCTTTGGTGCAAGTTGCAATGATGGCTTTCAATATATCTTCACTCGGATCAAGTCCTTTCAGGAGCATTCCCTGGTAAGCAGAGATCGCTAACTCGGACTGTCCACATTGCACGAATGTACTGATTAGCAAATCGTAGGTCATCAACGTTCCGCTCAAACCGTTCTCCTCTAGACTTCTCCACAGTTTCTCCACTTGCCTCCAGTCTTTTGCTCGTCCACACGCAGATATCATAGTATTGTAAACAATGACATCAATGATTTTCTTTGAATCTTCCTCCGCTTGGATCTCAACAAACATTTGTAACGCAGAAAGATAGCCCTCGGTGCTTGCAACAGTCTTGAGTACTAAGGTATATGTATGCCCTGTTGCGATTCCTTTTCCCTTAATGAAATCAAACATCTTCATCACATCCCGCAAAGAACTTTGACGAACAAAGCAAGCCAAAAGGGAGTTGCAGGCATGCGCGCTTGGTTGGAGTCCTGACGCCCGCATTGAATCGAACAGCTCACTGGCACTTCTGACCTTGTTGGATTGGCTAAGCTTGATCAACCTTTTGGAGAGCGTCTCCTCATCCCGCTCCTCCAAGAAGTGCAGCCTCGACCCCCCATGCTCAGATTTGCTCTCCCGTTGCGATGCCGGGGGCGAAGAAGCATTTCTTGCCCTCACCTCTCGCTTCTCCACAGTGGCGGGTTCCCGCACCGGACGCCGGCGCAGTTCTCGCATCTTGCCACCATCGAAATCATCAGCACCGTGCACTTCACCAACCACGCCCCAAACCCCGACATCGGCGACCTCCTTGCCGGCGACCTCGGACTCAAGAGCGCATGGTGCTGCCTTACAGACGCAGACTCTGGCCGTAACCATAATGGGGTTTGATGCTTTCACCTGGAGGGAGGCGTCGTCCCTGCACCGGCCTCCGTTCCGTAGACGAAATATTGTTCCATCGCCGCTCCGTTTGCCGCGCACGGTCAGTTCTTGCCGGAAAGAGACGCCATTAGTGCTGCAGCCGCTCCATACTGTCGCCATGGCCGCCGTGGAAGTTTACGAAATCCAACTATTTCGGCGATCGCTTCAGATTGCTGTAGCCGCCGATGCAGCTGTGGCTGCAGCAGACGACAGGGAAATGCCTCCCTCCTATCCTTGCAGTCCCCCCCTCCGGCGCTGCTACCGTATCCGCCACCTCGTCCAATGTTTGGCAAAGGGCCCTGGGGAAGACCAGTGAATTCCTTCCGGCAGATACGGAGCGCAGCCGGGGTCACGAAGACTGGGGACACGAGCCCGCAATGGAGGAGCGTCAGAGGAAGGTCGGTCAATGCGGCGGCAGAGCTCGACGAAGCTCGTCCGGGCGGCGGTGCGGAGCAGCGAGGTGAGCGGGATGTGGTTGTGGATAAGGAAGCGCGTGTTTCGAGGCCTGGCCGGGCCGGGGGCGTGATATGTGGCGAATGGGTCGACTGCGATTCGGGCGGCATTTGGCGGTCGACCACCTTCCATTTCGGCCCGGCAAGTGTCTCGGCTCAGTATGTCCCGGCGCACGCGGTGTCGACTGCTCAATGTCTCAATGTTTCGTCATCCTCCTGATATTTACGGAACCAACAGTACAACGTGGTGGGTGCCGTGCCGTCTCTGAGCGGGAAACCGAGCTTATTCATTTGGTAGGGAAGGGAACCTTAGCGATTAGTGAAGTCGGTCAACTTACGCGATCACCCTTTTTTTTTAACTCATTTTTTGAGATGCTTTGATTTCATTCACATCGCTTTTTTGCGTGTGATGATCGCGAGCTTCCATCTCAACTCAACATGTGCGTCCCGGAAAGAATTTCGCTTTAGGAGACCTGGCCGGTGCGAGTAGAGCCATAGTGCTCCACTATCTATACTACACTTAAAATACTGAGTTGTTGATGAAGATGATTTATTCAACTTCTCTACTTCTAGATTTTTTTTATCAATCATTTAAGCGACTATCAGATAAATATTAATAAATATTGTACATATATATTTTATAACATGAAACAATTAATATAAACTAAACATTTCCGATGTGCAACGTGCGAGGCATGTTAGGTTTAATTAATGGGATGCTCTCGCATAAAGTATGTCAGGATAAGCATCCATATCCAGTTATCCACCGAGGAGAACGGCAATCATACGCATCAAACGGAACGGCCAAATGAAAATGCACCGACAATTAATTAGACAGCGAGCGGCGAGATTAGCGTTTGTATACTACTAGTGACGTCTGATTTATGGTTATGGATAACATGGTGCGTGCCGCCGTCGGAAGTTTCCATGATGCACAGCACTCTCAACGGCACACGTGACGTGATCGTCGGAGTTTTTTTTTCTTTCTTCTTCTTTTTTTATTTTTACTGTGATAGTCGGAGTCGGTGGAGCGCACAGCCACGGTGCTCCAGTAGTCCAGTCTACGGAGCAGCGGGGGACTTATTTTGGAATCCACCGACACGCTCTAGCTCCTCAAATTAAACAGCTCTTTTATGGAGTAAAAGTAATTTTTAAAACGTTTGGTCTTGTTGGTCTTTAAAATATAAGAACAGAAGAGCATTGTCCATAGTACCCCTGCCTCCATTCTGCCGCAATATTACAAGCAACTCTGCCGCAATATCACAAGCACAATCAAATAGCAAAACGATACAATATAATTTTATGCTCTCTAGCATCTTCTTATCGTTTTCTAAATAAAAAAAAATCTTTCTATAACATTCTGTGACAGTCCTTTATAACAAGGACATTGTTATTTTTTTACACAATGTCCACAATGTCCTTGTTATAAAGGATTGTCCAAAAATAGAGGAGAGCGTTACTGATGCCATGTCCAAAAATAAGGGTCCCTTTGGAACGCAGGATTGCAAAACACAGGAATAGGAAAAATGTAGGAATTCTATAGGGATGGATATGGAAAACAGAGGATTGTAAAACACAGGAAAGTTAGCAAGGTAGGCCTTTGGATGAGGTTGGATGGGACGCAGGAAGCTTATAGGAATAGGAACACATAATTCTAATGAGTTTAGGTTGATTGGCAGGTAGCGTATGCTCAAGCCTTGTTTAACAGCAGCAAAACGTAGTTTTGTCTCGATTCTTGAGCACAGGAAAGAAAAAAGAGCTCAGACCCAATGTTTCGTATCCTGTGTTTTTCCTCCAAAATCGGTATGGTAGGAAAGATTCCTTCACTTTTCCTTTGCTTCATTGCCACCTCCCAAAGGCTTGGATAGGAATTTTTCCTATAGGAATGAATCCTGTATTTTTCCTCCAAAAATCCTTCAATCCAAAGGAGGCCTAAAACAAATCCATTCCACTCGTCCACTGCAAACATCCCTGCCGGTCAATTTGGCCAATTGAAATTGCACCAACATGATTAATCTGCAGCGATGGTGCACATCAGACGGGGCAGAAGATGTTATGGCATTTCATCGAACAAGTAAAGGGCATGGAGAAAAGAATGGCAAATAAAAACAAAGAGATGATGGAGAGGCCGCTGCTTGCTGGTGCCGTGGTGCATACCAAACAAAAGACGAAGGAGTCAGGGATGATCTTTCACACGGAGGACGATGGTGGTCTTGCACCGGTGGGTGACGCTCACGCCAAAGGATGTCACTTCCGTATCAAAGCTCATACCAAACGCACTCAACGCGCTTGTGTCCATCCCGGCCGCACAGACCAGAGGCGGTGCGTCCACGCCTGGCCAAAGGCCCTTGCCTAGACCACGCGGCGGCGCCGGGATCGAAGAAGGTCGCCTAGACAATTTTTTTACTCCCAAGCGTTAGTTCATTTTGGAGGTACACTCCCAGCCGCTCCCACGCCGAATCGCTTCTTAAATACTATCTTCTTTTTTAAATTATTATCATTATTGACTTTAATTATTAATATTAACTATTTATTTTATTAAAAAGTTTGTTTAAATATATAAATTAAAAATTATATTTAAAATTTTTTATTGATAAATTGAATCATAGTAAAATATTTAATATTTTTTATATTTTTTAAATAAGATAAATAATTAAAATTAATGATAAAAATAATTTAAAAAAGAGAAAGGTTTCTGGTCAGATTCCGCTCCCACACACCTCAGCAGCTCCGGGAGCTAAAACAAACAGCCACGTCACACGTAGGTTCACGGGGGACCTGGTCCAGGGGAACAAACCCGCCGCGTGACCTGTCCCTAAGTGACTCCACCTATTGCGCCTTCCTCCGTTCCGTCCTCACGAAGGCGCGGCGCGGGCCCGCACGGAAGCGGCTCCAGGCTTCCGTATTTATTTCCGGGCAGCAGCAGCAGTATATAGACGCGAGCCACCATCCAGTCATCCACCGGCCAAGCGGCGACGCACACGCATCTCTTTCTCTTACAGTTTTCCTTCCTTCTCCATCAGACGAGCGGCATCCGCATCCTGTCCTGTCATCCATCCCTCGAAAGTCGCCTGCGCTGCGCCTCGGACGTCTCCGTCGGTTTCGCTCCCGCCATGGAGGAGGCCAAGGGTACGTACCGTACGTAGAGGCGCGTCTCCGCGGGTCGCGAGTACGGCGATTATGGTTTCCATTTCCTTTCCTGCGCCCGCCCAAAGATAAGATAGTTGCGTGAGATCCAAAAAGTTTGGAAATCGTGAGGCGAAGACTGTGGTGTGGTGGATCGCTGCCGCTTCAATTCCCGCGTGTTTTGAGGATTTTGGTCTTCGGTAGGAGGAGCGCGGATTCCGGATTTTTTGTTTCTCTTTTAGGATGTGCCATTAGGAACTTGCAAAGTTGCTGTGTGATGCTTCAAGTGCGGCGTCTTGGGTTAACTGAACTTGTATTCTCCTTTTCCTTCCGTTCTGACGTGTAATTGTGGTGACACAAGTATCATTTTGGTAAATCTGTGTCCGTATAGGATAATGGTGGAATCTGGTCAGGGCAATCCTCTGTTCACCGGGGGATTAGTTCTGTTTTCATTGTTGCCTCTCGCATACTCTTGTTACCAGCTTCTGAATCAGTCTAGGCTCATAAATACTGAATACCACCTCTTTTTTCCCTTACTAGAGTTACTAAAGATGCTTGGTCTAGTAATGTCAAAGTGTTGGATGCAGATACTAGATATTTATCAGGGCTCTACATTTATCAAGTTAAGCAAATCGCAGTAATAGTACTTTTCTGGACTGTGGAGTATCATGCTCTTCTTATTCTCCAACTACAATCAACTACACACCAGATTGGTTCCTGCTGTGATATAGTGGAATGCCACACTAAAATAATCTGCACACTGCTCTGCATGTCCTTAGAGGATTAGGACCTCAAGATCATATTGTCTACTTATGATTCTTTCAAAAAGAAAAAGTCTGCTTATGTGTGTATTGTATCAGTTTCGTCATTCTTGAGTAACATGAGCTGTTGTCTGCTCAACAATATATTCTACCTAGGAGTTAAGTGTTTCTTCTTTTGGGCTACACTGTCACTAAATGTTTTTGTTCCATTTTTTCTTAGTTGTGGAGTCCAAGGATGGAACGATCTCAGTTGCCTCTGCATTTGCTGGTCATCAGGAAGGTGAGATTATTATCTTCTCATCCTCTGGACAGACACTCTGTTTTCTATTCCCTGTTGCATTTCATGCTACAACATTGGGTCCCTGTCACATTTCATGCCATGACATTCAACCCATTTGATGTGTACATTCCATCATTTCCTATACATTATACGCTGTTATTTAAGAATTGTGAACAGGCTTCTTATTTGAGCTTTGGTGCAAAAAATAGCTGTACAAGATAGAGACCACAAATTTTTATCAAAGGCGGTTGAAGAAGCATACCGAGGAGTTGATTGTGGAGACGGAGGCCCATTTGGCGCAGTTGTTGTCCGTAATGATGAAGTAGTAGTTAGCTGCCACAACATGGTTTTGAAGCACACTGATCCAACCGCGCATGCTGAAGTTACTGCGATTAGAGAGGTAGGATGTTCAGTAAACTTTATCTCTGCTTGGACAAACCATCTTAACTGTTGGCCTTCCTTTTGAATTCTCCTTTCATTCCTTTCGCATTATTGGTACAACGTTCTGCTAGAACAGAGGATAGATGCCTCCTTAGGTTATTGTTTTTGCTAAAATGCTGACTGGCTCTTTTTTTTTTCTAGCAGTATGCTATCAATTTATTCCATGCAATTGTTTTCTTCTCATATCTTAGATCGAAGCCTTCAGAGTACCTGAAGAAAGTTGACTCTTCAACTTGATGTGTATAATAACCTTTGTTTTGTTAATTGCAACATACTTTTTTAAAGAGATCACTTGCTGTGGGATAAGTGAAAGAACAATTCAGTAGGTTTTGTTAATTCCGCCATACCTTTTTAGGACGGTTTCCTGCTGTGGGGTAAGTTAAAGAACAACAATTCAATAGTTCCCTCAAAATCTATGTATATTCCCATGAAGAGTCAGTAGTGGTGTGTTGATTTCCAACTTTTTTTTAAATTTTTGCCCATTTACAGCAGACGGTAGGACAGTCAGTTACCGATAGATTTTTCTATATCACTTGATGAAAGAACAAGGGTGTTTTCTATAGTCTATCTGAACTTTGGGATTACGTTGCTGAAAAATTCTTCATTCATAGTGTTTATTGCACTTAATTTTTTCTTGTTTGTTTAATACGATATTCATCTCATGTAACTAAGGCATGTTTCTTTCATATGCTAGGCTTGTAAAAAGCTTGGAAAAATTGAGCTGTCGGATTGTGAAATTTATGCCTCATGTGAACCATGCCCAATGTGTTTCGGTGCTGTTCATCTATCCCGGATCAAGGTCTGTTTCTTAAATTACAATTGTTCATTTGACAGAATATTTAGGTTACTAATGAGCAAGCTTGTCCAATGCTGTATTGCAGAGGCTGGTGTATGGAGCCAAAGCAGAAGCTGCTATAGCCATTGGATTTGATGATTTCATTGCTGATGCTCTTAGAGGAACTGGGTACTACCAGAAGGCCAACATGGAGATAAAAAAGGCAGATGGAAATGGGGCCCTGATTGCTGAACAAGTCTTCGAGAAGACTAAGGAGAAGTTCCAAATGTACTGATTTCTGAAAATATTTGGTGGAATTTAACATTGTTATAGCCCCCTCTGATGTTCAAAAGGAATAATGTAACTTTTTAACATTCTGATCACTTGTGACGGGCCACAAATTGGCAATTTTAATATATCCAGTTTCTCATTTCAACTGCTGCCAAACGAGAATGATGTATTTGCTTGTGTTGGGTGTCACCTTTTGTACTCCGTTTTTCTCCTTAATACAAAGACATGCAACTCTCTTACTTGTTCGAGAAATATAGGGATATTCCCTCCCTGTGGTATGACATTTGCCAGCTTGCTGTTAGCATATTTTCTTCAGATTCTGAATAAATTCCCTTGTTGGAACTCACGGATCTCAAGTTGTTCTAGTTCATAATGGGGCATTAGTCTATTCGTTTGTATATTTTAAAATTTATATTCAAATTATGAAGGTGCTCTTAAACAAGCTTGTCACATTCACATATCAAAAATGGGAACAAAACAGAAACAGGGAAGGTACACCAACAGTCATTTCCTCTGCTATATACAAGAAGCAAGAAGCACTCTAAGCACAAATAATTGTAAGAATGAGATATACATGACTAGCAGGGCTCATTCCATGAAGAAAGCCCTTTAGCGAAACACTTTTCTACCTACACTACAGGGAAACCAACTTCAGTAAAGGATTTAGCAATCGGCTTGCACTCAACTTGTGTTTTTGCAACGGTGTACGAATTCCTGAATAACTGCCACCATCATAACAGACAGGAGTCTGTTCACAGTTACTTCTGAGCTGTTCACATGATTCTGGGATCACAGAGTTTGAATACCCTTCGATAAGTGAACAGTTCCAAGGATGTGCAGATTGTACATGGAGGGAAACATTGGACAGACAAATACTGCTGAAGTTGTCCCCTTCAATGCCCTCCAATATACCAGCAGCACCGATGTTGATACCAACAATATCCTTGATTGTAATATTGCTTATCACCGGCAGAGCCTTCCTGTCATATTTCTCATCAGGATGTTCACCGTAGTTTCCAGTGATTCTGATGGCCATGGAAACATTTTCCATGCTCACATCAGCTATGTACACGTTCTTTACATATCCTCCACGCCCTGGGGCTGTCTTTATTCTGATCCCATGAAGGGAGTTGATGATGTGGAGGCCCTCAGCCCGGACTTCTGATATTCCACCTGACATCTCACTTCCAAAGGCAATTCCAGCACCGCCTCGAGTCTCTGCTGTGATGTTGCTAATGCTGATATTGGAGCTAGGATTTGCAAATGAAATGCCATACTCATCCCAGCCACTTTTAATGGCTATAACATCATCGCCAGTTGTGACATAACAATGATCGATGCAGATGTTTGTGGACGAATCTGGATGATTTTTGAATTGCGTTAGTACCTCAAGTGCAAATATGTAAAACAGCTTCTCGACCATGTCTTAATTTAGAGCGGAATAAAGTTGACCATGGATTAAAGATCTAAAAAAGCTGGGTCTAATAAGATTTACAGATTGAGTTGCCTATGTTACAAAATATTTTGGACTACCATCCACATCTGATGAAATTTTGTTCTTACGTTGTTAACTATCTTAAGCATAATTGGATGATCATGTGTGCAATGTATCAGTCAGCTATAAAATGAAAGGCAAAGGAAAATTAGAAAGCATAACACAGAGAAAGAGCTAAGACACCATGTCAAAGAACACATTTCAGCCTTGAAAGCAATACACGTGCCCGAACCCTTTTGTTCTTCTTCACCCCTTAACATGTTGGTCTATTGCTATACCCCTCCCTCTTTTTTTTTGTCTTCTTTTGATTGCCTTTTTTGTTTGTTCTTATGGTTTCATCTCTAGCCTACAAGGGTTTGTTGTTAGTGTTCCTAGTGTAGCATTGCATGTGGTGTGGAAGGAAAGTAAATATATAAAACGTTAAGAATTATCAGGCCGGACAGAAAAATAAATAATTCAATGAATAACCAGACCGGACAGAGGAATAAACAATTCAGAGCTTTGTATTACCTGGATTAATGCCATCTGTGTTTGGTGAATTCAAAGGCGCCAGGATTGTGAGATGCTTGACAAGCACTTGGCTGTTTTTAGCAAAAGCATTGCAGATAATATATTCGCATTTGTGAATGAATTCTTATGTTTTAACAGAAAGCTAGTGGCTATCTAAGAAACCAACCTGCAGTATACAGGGTGGATATTCCAAAACGGCGAGTTCTTGAAGGTTAAATTAGATATGACAACATTGGTGGAGTACATCAACTCAACAAGATGTGGCCTAGTATAGTTTAATGTGTGGTTGTGGAACCAACCCCACCAAATAGCTCCTTGACCATCAATGGTACCATTGGCACCTGTCCAGAAGTACAAAAATTTTAATATTGTGAAGGTAACTAAATAGTTCCAAAGATGAGTGATTGAACAACATGTCATACTTACTAACCAGTTATAATTACATCTGTCAAATTTGATCCAAAAATTAGACTTCGGTGCCTATTTCCAGGGAGCTCTCTACCTCGCCCATAGGACGGAAGAGGATCAACAACTGGCCAATGAGATGAATCCTACAGGATACATTCAACGCATTATCAATGAAAATTGGTACTCAACAAAAAAAAAAAAAACAGAGAGAGAGAGAGAGAGCATATTTCTTCTATCTTAGAAGTGATTTTTTTTAGAGCATTTATGGAATGTAATGAATGCAGTTGCCTTTCTATTTACTAGTGTTCCATATGAAGTAAGACCAACAGAATCTTTGAGAACATATTGGTTCATATTGTTCATGTGCATAACATCATAAGCATACAAGTCAAAATAAGTTATAATTTAAAAATAATCTGTGTGCAAAATCTGCTGTTATCTTACCGTGGATCCAATTATTACTGCATCTTTGTCCAGTGACAAAGTGAGATGGCTGATAAGACTAAAACTCCCTGTCAGCCACCTCCCTGCAGGCACGAAGAGCTGTGCACCTCCCTTGTCCGCGAATGAATTGAGATAGAAGATTGCGTTCTGGAATGCTTTTGTATTGAGGGTCACACCATCCCCAACAGCACCAAACTCAGTTATCATGACACTGTGAGGTCGATATACGCTTGACGACATGTCCTTGCAATATGTGCTAGATACGGTGGACCATCGTGTCACGGCCATGGTTGTGAACATCAGAAGCACTTGAAATAACTAGCAAAAACTAAAAAATCAGTAACCATCACTCACATGTGCTAACAACAGGTGTAACCAATAAAATCGGCAGGATAAAGAAACTATCGTCTGTGGACACACGGTCTCATGCAATTTGACCAGAATGCATGGGAGAACTAATTTTCTACAGTACTGATATTATAAATCTAAAACGATTTAGTTTCTATAGCTTGAGATTTGAGAACGCCAAGCTGAACAAGGCCGTTTAATTTATTCTCTTGCATTATCTGTTGATGACACAATTCTAGCGTACACAAGACGACACTAATTGTTAAGCTTCCACACATGATCTCAAGGTAACATTTCAATCAAGTGAAATGGTAACAGAAGCTGAACAGTTTGGATAGTATGAGTTTTCCAATGCTGATCTTAAGGCAGCAAAACCATGATAGATCATGACCCCAATGCCAGGCAGGAATGAAGGAACGATCAGGCAAATCACGCGCCACCTCTAGTTTCTAGCATGAATCTGTCCATCTGGACAATGCCACTTTACGAAAAACTAGAATTCCAGCTTCTTGGTGCCCATGGCACTTGGATCAGCACCAGCATTGATCGAGCGGCAAGAAGAGAGAAAACGCAACAAGAGCCCCGACCCTCCCCATGGAGATGAAGAGAGCAGCGGTACGGGAACGGGAGTAAACCGACAGAGGCTAGGCAGAGCAGGAGCAGGTGAACGGGCACTCACAGACGCAGATCTCCTCATCTTCCCCGGCGAGATCTTGCTCCTCTTTCCTCCTCCTCCAGTCGTGTGTCCGCCCCCCTTCCCTCGCGCGCCTTAACTCCGGTCAAGACAAGACCCGGCGGCGCCTTTAATGCGGCGCGCTGCCGTGCTGGACTCGCCCGCCTGCAAGAACCGCGCCCACCAAAAACCCATCAAGAGCCCAGCAGAACAAAAGGCCAAATAGCGAGCAACGGCAGCAACAGTAGTAGCGGGAAGTACGGGTGAACTCGCCGCCCACCAGGACAGGAGGGCTCGATCGCTCGCCGGCGCCGGGATCAGCGACTCCCTTGTCCTCTCTCTCTCTCACTCTCTCCCTCCGGCTCGTGGAGGGGTGGAGCAGGACTGCAGGAGGAGAGGATGGAGGGCGAGCAAAAGGGTGTGGGAGTGGGAGCAGAGTCGAGTGCAGGAGAAAAGGGGGCAGGATGAGGCGAGGCGAGGGAGGGACAGGGACCCAATCATGCCACGGTGTGCAGTGCTGCGTCCGTTGGGGGGCCGGGGGGGAGGAGGTGGTGATGACCCAGGCCAGTGCCGCTGGCAAGTCCTGGAAGGTGGTGAAAATGGTGGCAGTAATGGTGGAGCAGCAGACAGCCAGACGCCGAGCGAGAGCTAAGCAGGGGAAGCCGTCCGGCCGGCAGAGCCTCTCCCCTCTTTATATCGCCGCGCAGGAGCAGCAGCTTGATTGGGTTTGGTGAGCGGGGAAGGAGGGAGAGAGATGGGTGGCAGGGGAGGAAGGAATGGAAGGTGCCGGCCAACACAGCGCGATCAAAATCCGTTCTTGTTTAAGCGGACCTGATTACAGATTATACATTAGTGTAAACAGATGATCAAGAAAAAGTTCCTTTTAGACCAAGTATTTTCGATCTAATATAGTACTAGTAATAATAAAACCAAATCAAACAAATGCGATCCATCGGCCAGGTCTTGTTGAACTTACTACTACTACCTCCCTTCTCTCTCTCTCTCTTCTCACTTTGATTCACACAGTTGTTCGCTCTCGATTAATAGTGGCCACATGGGCACATGGAAGTGCTGACCGACCGGGCCCATTCGAGAAGGAAAAAACCCATGCCATGCCGCGTCCCGTGGAGCCCACATGCCAGCGCCTGTCGACTGTGGTCCGACGGCTACTGAGTGCTGATGAGTCAGTCACTCCCTCCCACAATAGCAGCGGGGTGACTGATGAGTGATGAGATGACTGACCCAGCAGAGCAGCAGCAGCAGACGCTGCGAACGTGGTGTGCCTCTGTTGGGTAGGGAGGGAGGGAGGGAGGCATCCGGGCCAGCCGCATCGCTTCCCCACTCACTTCACTTGAGAGTTTGAGACTTGACCTGGAACGGCGCCACCCAGCAGCAGGTAGCTGAGCCACGGTTGGTCACTTCGCTGATACGAGAGAGAGAGTGAGAGAGAAAGGAGAGAATCTTCTTGCGTTCTCGTCTTTGGATTCCGACGGCATGAGACTCCAAAAGGGCTGGCCGGTGTTGGCTCGAAATACACAGAATATGGGACACGGGCATCCGTCCATCCGGCAGCAGCTCGTCTTGTTTATTTTCTTTTTTCCTATGTACTCATCTCCCGTACCTAAGCTATCTTGTAGTAATGGCGATTCGGGTAAGTTTCCATCGACAGATAAGTGTCAAATCGCTCGGCATCCTTCTTCTTTTTCAAAAAAAAAATACTACTAAAGAAGAAGAAAAGGCCACCATTTTCAGTTCCAGTGTAGTACGGTCACTGTCCGTGTTGCTATGCAGAGCGATGGTAAGTAGTAGCTCGGACCTAGAGGGCATGGCAATGAACATTCTCAGGCAAGAGAGGTTAATACGACTGCCCCGTCTCCGTCTTAGTATCGTTTCCAGCTGCAGGTAGTAGCAGCAGCCTGTCCACATTCTTCTGACCTGCTTCGTATGCAACGTTTTTGCACGTGTCCCCACCAAGTTAGCTACAAAACCCTCGTCGGTTCGGAGAACGATTGCAAATAATCCAAGTTCATCTCCTCTAGTCTAGTTAATTATTAGTTCTAGGCATTGTCCTACTGCGCTACGTCACGATCACATATTACAAGCTACAACACATTACAAGCTACAACGGGCATGCTTTTGAGCCCCATGATTATTTCAGGTGATGTGGGTATACTCCAATCACGTCACGTGTTACTACCTATATATTAAATTTTTAAATTGATTTTTTTCAAACCGTGACTCTGCTTTCAAATTCGTTTAAACCATTATGTATTTTATAATTAATTCAACAAAATGAGATCACACAAGGCATTTTTTCAAAATTTTGAAAATTATTTTTTAAAAAATGAATTTGAAAATATTTCTTCATAATGATTCGAATGTTTCAGTCATGAACATGAATTGTTCCAAAAATTTTTGTAGTCGTGAAAGTTTTTTATTTCTTAAAATTGTTTTGAATTCTATTTAGCATCTATATTTTAGTTAAATTTGTTCAAAATTTGTCCTCTTTTACAAATCTACTGTCAATTTGTTCCAATCTGTTTTATTTTTTTAATATAAACAGTTAATGCTCTCTAATTTAACATATCCTTCTCTGGTCCTTATAATTTTTCTTTTTATAAAAATAGATGTATAGATTCGTGTTGAGGTCCCTCTATTTTTTAACTATTTATATTTTTTCACTTTTAACACTCACAGAAATTTTGGTTTTCAATTTATTTAAAGTTACAGGCGTGACGGAGCACGCCACGTAGCCTAGTAAATAATATGAGATCTTCAACAACAGAAAAAATGTCTAGTTCCCTATTTGGTGTGTTGGCCTCACAGGGAAGTAAGGACGAAGAAGGCGCCGAAAACAGGTGTCTTCTCTATTGTTACTGCAGGCGAGCTCTCGCATAGAAGGCTAGTTTTAGGATACCTTAAAACAATGTGAACCGTTCATTTTCCTTTGATCGGTGGAAGTATTACCTCTTAGAAGGTAATAAAATTATTTAATATTTAATTACTAAACTAGTTAAGATTTTATCCCTCAATTAAATTCCTTTGAACCCTAAATGAGAAAAACAGGGCGGCGCAGCACATCCCTGACGTCCTTCTCCTCAGTGCCGACTGCAGTACCACCAGTAGTTTTCATCGAGAAGCTTCTCCAGGCGGCCGTCACAGCGGGCGGGGCATAGTCTTGGAGCCGTGGGTGTGCCACCCACGCACGGCGTAGCAACCGCCGGTCGTCGCCGCACGTTTCCGATTTGACATTATTTTTTGGTTTGGTTGAGGGTAATGAAGGAGAAGGCACGAGAAACTTCATTTGACTTGCTTATTCGTAATGCAACCCTTCAATGATGCGTTGGTGTGAGCTCTAATTGCCAGCCATGGCGGAAGACAGAGAAAAACTAGCAACTGACTCAAGGTTGAAGAAGGTCGTAGTTGGGCCAGGCCAAGGCGTAGAGAGGACATCATTAATAGTTGGGCCCATGCTTAATTTCAGGAGAGGGAGTGGGTTTCTTTTAATTATTATTTTTTATTTGTAATTAAATCAACGAATGAGATTTGATTTAAAGTATTACCTCTTAAGAGGTGATACTTCATCAATAATATATCTTAATAGGGCTCGCATAGAAAGAAAGAGACAAGCTTAACGTATTCATGGGTCTTGCGACCTCTTCTTCTTGGCATCGTAACCCAGCTTTTGTCCGGCACCTGTGTCCTGCAAACAAGTTAATAATTAAAGCAAAGGGAAATGCTCTCCTATCTACAGTAGTACTATACTAGTTCCGGTTCTCCAATTTTCAAGTCGCTACTATCTGTCAGACACACGCAGGCGTCAAAAAGGCGTTGATCTCTGACAGCTTAAGTGCTTGGACAGTTAGAGCCAAATGCATATGACTGCATATATCTGGGCCATATTTGTTTTGGATCCAGCTGTTCCAACCCCTCGGACGTTTCACTGTTATACGGAGTGATTTTTTTTTTCTTCTTCAAATGAACATTGAGCTAGTAAAGTTAGAAAATTCAGCTCTACCGTTCTCGGTTCATTTTGGTTGGAGCGGGCGAAACGGCTCCGCGCTACGGTGACTATGTCAGTTGTAGCAGAACGGGTTAAAGCGGAAACAAACGGATCCTAGTAACAGTAGTACTACTGCTAGCAAAGGCTCTGAAACTTTGGCAACTGGAAGCAGCAAGCATATGCAGCAGCAGGGCCCCAGGCCCCAGCGCGCACGCGAATTATATGAAGCAGAACCACCCTTCCTTGCCGGCCGGCCGGCTGATGCTGATCGATCTGATTAGTTAAGCTCTGATGAACACAGACAAACGACGCGATGCGTGCCCATTGTGCGTTCTAATAACTGGGGTCCTTTAATTTGGCTGTGTACTGCAAAGAAGAAGGACAACTGTCAACTGCAACCAATCAATTAGCAAAGCACGCAGCGCGCGCAACTACACACACACACAGCTCCACATTATAGTACCAGTAGTGTTGTTAAAGGTAAAGGAGAGAGTTGTTGACAAGGTGACACTTTGGTGTTGTTACATCACCCTTTTTTTAGACAGACATACCTAATGTTAATGATGATGGAGGGTCAGCTTGTGTTTGGACTTTGGAGCGGTCGAGAGATCGACCTGGCAGCATTGTTTTTAGTACCTTCTTTTTATTTACTTTTTTTAGCACGCAGCGCTGCAGCAGGCTGGGGGATTAATTGAACAGTTTGTATCATTCGGCCATTGTATAGATTACCCTTGGAGCAGAGTACAGTATATGGCCAGTACCGCTGTTATGATCAGCGTATGACCTACCTACCTACCTACCTACCTGCAAAACTACACCACAGCGGACAAAGATGTAGGCCCTACACAGGTTAACGAACAGCATGATGATGCATCTAGAAGTAATCGGGAAAGGTTAGTACTGCACTAGTAACATAGAAGGGCGGCAATGCAGCGTACGGAGGGCAGCAAACTGTTGGCCATGTAGCGTATGGAGCCGCGCGCGCCTGTGGAGGAGGCAATAGCACATGAATGAAACTGCTTGCTCCAGATTTTGATAAGGAACACTCGTCAGTGAAACGGCTGAACACAGAGCGCAAAATTTCATTCAGTTTAACCGGTTCCAGTTTCATACTATAAAAACATTCAGTTTAATCGGGACGGAGATGTATGAGTTTTATCGATCTCTTTCAGATAAGGAATTCATCCATCTTTTTTATTCGCAAATGAATTCTTCATCCAGCTTATTGACTGCACCAAAATCCTGAAAGAAAGAAGAGAATCCTATGCGCGGCAGTAGGATATCCCCTGTCCTCTGCATAAGTAGTAATAAAATGCATGTTCCTACATTTAGTCGGCATCGCGAATGCTACCAGTAGTACGAACGTAGGGTGCTGTGCATCTGCAATTATTCTGCATGGCCAGTGGTCGCCACCGACGGTTCTCTGATGCTAGTAGGAGGAGGAGATAAGCGCGCCACGTACTTCCCTGCCTGCCCCCGTATGCTACCATTGCTATGCATGGCAGAGCTGGGGCATGACTTCAGCAAAAACAATGCATATACGTAGAAGATACGAACTGTTACAGAGGTAAAAAAAAAAGAGCAACTAGCTAGTAGTAGCAGTCTGTAATTAATCTGCAAGTGAGCCGGGGAAGAACACACACATGGTTGGAAAAAAAATGCAAAGTGTATTGTGTACTCCTACATGGTCGAATTTTTATCTGGCCACAATCAGCACCTGCCGAAGCGGGCGGGCCGTATGGCCCATTGACCAAATCCCATACGGCCATACGTAAATGGGTCGAGCACCCAGCTCGTCACTGGCACAGCCCAGCCTATAAGAACCTCGGAGAAACCCCGCCCTAACCCCCCTCTTCCCCGTCCGCCGCCACAGGGGGACGCCGCCGCACCCTGGTCCATCTACCCCTCTCTCGGCCTTCCTTTTGCTGGCGGCGACGACTCGTCCGAGCAAGCACTCGGCCAAAAAAGGGGCACAATTGCACGAGCCTGCCACCTTGGATTGTGTTGGTTCTCCTCGTCCAGCTTCGACGGAAGGTGAGAGCAGTGACTTCTCCTGCCAAATCTTCCTCCCTCTTTCTGTAGTTGAGATTTAGGCTAGTTGTAGCGGGGATGGGTAGATCTCAGCCCGGGTGCGGAAGAAGGTTTTGCTGCGTCTGGCGAACGGGGGGCCGGGGATCTCCGTGGAGGGAGGAGCGATTCTTTCCTTTGGCGTTAGGTGCGGCTGCCCCACGTTGCCCTTTGGGTCGGTCTGCCTCTTCAAAGAAGCTGTAGAAAAAAATGTTCTGCTTGAGAAAGCATAGTTTCTCAGTGTGTATAAACTGGTTCGTTTTATGTTCTGTACGGTTTTTATATTGTCAATATGCCCTGCTACTTCATACTTATTTGTGAAAATCCATATCGACCGGCTTTGTGATTAAAAAAATGAAGGAAATTTTCTAGGTTTACGTTAGATTTTATTCTTGTTTTGTTGTATAGGTTTAACATGAGTTATTGTATTACAGGAATAGGAAGCTAAGCTCTGTATCATCAAGATGGTGCAGTACAATTTCAAGAAGATCACTGTTGTCCCTCCTGGGAAGGATTTCATTGACATAATCTTGTCCCGCACTCAAAGGCAGACACCAACTGTTGTCCACAAGGGATATGCTATCTCTCGCATTCGCCAGTTTTATATGCGAAAGATTAGGTATACCCAGCAGAACTTCTATGAAAAGCTGTCTACTATCATTGATGAATTCCCGCGTCTGGATGACATACATCCTTTCTATGGTGATCTCCTCCATGTGCTCTATAATAAGGATCACTACAAGCTTGCCTTGGGCCAGATCAACACTGCTAGGAATATCATTGCGAAGATATCCAAGGATTACTTGAGGCTACTTAAGTATGGTGACTCCCTGTATCGCTGCAAGTGCCTGAAGGTAGCTGCACTAGGTCGCATGTGTACTGTTATAAAGAGGATTACTCCTAGTTTGGCATACCTGGAGCAGATCAGGCAACACATGGCCAGGCTTCCATCCATAGATCCAAATACCCGTACTGTGCTGATTTGTGGCTATCCAAATGTGGGAAAGAGTTCTTTCATGAATAAGGTTACGAGGGCGGATGTTGACGTCCAGCCTTATGCTTTCACAACAAAATCCCTGTTTGTTGGCCATACAGATTATAAGTACCTGCGCTACCAAGTGATTGACACTCCTGGGATCCTGGATCGTCCTTTCGAGGATAGGAACATCATTGAAATGTGCAGTATTACTGCTCTGGCACATTTGAGGGCTGCAGTGCTGTTCTTTCTGGACATTTCTGGTTCTTGTGGGTACAGTATCGCTCAGCAAGCTGCACTCTTCCACAGTATAAAGTCTTTGTTCATGAATAAGCCTCTGGTTATTGTGTGCAACAAGACTGATTTGCAGCCTCTTGAAGGGCTTTCTGAAGATGACATGAAGCTGGTAATGGAGATGAAGGCAGAGGCTATGAAGACTATGGCTCAAGCTGGAGATCCTAATGAGGAGGGTGTTCTGTTGACTATGAGCACTTTAACAGATGATGGTGTGATGGCTGTTAAAAATGCTGCATGTGAGAGGCTTCTTGAACAGAGGGTTGATATAAAGATGAAATCAAAGAAGATGGTTGACTGCTTGAATAGGTTTCATGTTGCTGTGCCAAAGCCTCGTGACAACAAGGAGAGGCCTGCTTGCATCCCTGCAGCTGTTCTAGAAGCTCGGGCAAATGCTGCTGCAAAAGAAAAGAAGAAGCTTGAGAAGGACTATGAGCAAGAGAACGGAGGTGCTGGGGTCTATTCTGCAAGTCTCAAGAAGCATTATATTTTGGCTAATGATGAGTGGAAGGAAGATATTCTTCCTGAGATATTGGATGGACATAACGTTGCTGATTTTCTGGATCCTGATATCCTGGAGCGTTGTGAAGAGTTGGAAAGAGAGGAAGGGCTTCGTCTTGAAGAGGAAGCTGCACAGGATGCTTTCCAAATTGATGGGGACGAATTAACTGAGGAACAGAAACAGATTTTGGCTCAGATTAGGAAGAAGAAGGCCATACTCATCCAAGAACACAGAATGAAGAAGAGAACTGCAGAAAGCCGTCCTATTGTCCCTAGGAAGTTCGACAAAGATAGGAAATACACAACTGAGAGAATGGAGCGGCAGCTCGCCTCCATGGGTAAAGATCCTAGTGCAGCCTTGGATAGAGCTCGCAGCAGGTCAAGAGGTCGCAAGCGTGAGAGGTCACTTAGCAGGGCTGCTGCTGAAGGTGATGATATGGAGGTTGATGGTCAGCAATCTAATAAGAAACTGCGGACAAGGTCAAGGTCCAGGTCTAAATCACGTGCACCAGAGGACGTTACACCAGGAGAAGGATTCAAGGATTCTGCACAGAAGAAGAAGGCTATCAAGAAAGCACAGGCCTCTACGAAGAACAGGAACAAGGAGGCTCGTCGTGGTGAGGCTGACCGTGTTATTCCCACCTTGAAACCAAAGCATCTGTTCTCTGGGAAACGCTCCATCGGGAAGACAAGCAGGCGTTAAGCATAGCTTTGCTCTGCTGCTTTGCCATCACTGGATCTGGTGTGTAATTTATTACTGCCCCATCGATTTATTGTTTGAAATTGCACATTTCTTTTTCTGCTACTGATGTGTACTGATAAATTTTTGGTCCGCTTTTGCAGGAGAGGACAGGACCGGTGCAATTTTGAGGCGTGCAATTGGTGGAAAAGGTGGCTACAATGTCGGATCGGCATGTTCTTGCTTGACGCTGATAACCAACTCGTTATGAACTCTGCATTTGCATCTCATCCTCCTCCCGAGGCTAGTTTTGCTTTTTTTCATTTGGTTCATATACTAGCTGAGTGGTGTTCATGTAGTGGTATGGTACTAAGTTATTTCATACTGAAGATGTTTTGCTGTACCTTTATAATGCTTATCGTCGTTCATTTTGGAGTTAAATTCACTACGTGAATAATTCACGTATTAATTAAAATGTGACGGTTGATATTTAGATGTTTTGAGCTCCAGTGTGGCGGCTTGTTGCTTTTTTGTAATTGGCGATGAAGTTCTTTTCCTGTCGCGTGTTGTTTGATACTAGTACTGTCTGCCACGCGGATTAAACTGCTTTTAGCGACACCTTTTTTAGTACCAAAACAATTACTGTATGAACGGCGCTGGAATTTACCTGGCCGTGTCGGAATTCCTTCAGGCTTTGAAGTTCTTGAATTACCTGACGATGGATTGCTTGGTTCACCAATTCGGCAAAAAAAAAAAAAAAAATGCATTGACAATTCCTCAATATGAGTTCTTCGATGAGGGTGTTCACAAAGTCAGGCTGTAGGAAAACATCCGAGTGAGGAGGAGCCCAACTCGAGCGATCTTCAAGGTCGTGCCTGCCTGCTCCGCCATGAGAGGTGAGACGCCGCGCTGCCGTCGACAGCCTCTGTTTCCAGCCGCTTCTTCCCTCGCCGCCACTCACGCCGTACGCCCATCGCACCGGCTTCTGCCTCGTCTCATCGCCTGGAACATACACTACGCATCCCTGCACCCACCTCCTTGAAGCTCTCCATGCCTTTGTGGGCCGAATTATTTTCCAGAAAGTTTCGTAGTTGGGCCAGTAAAGCCCACTCCATCAACATCCAGTTCCTCTCCCGCTCCCAATTCCTCGCTCCGCAGGCACAAGCTTCGTCGGCGCCCGCCAAAACCCTAACCCCTCCGCCGCACTACCCGTCCGCCTCTGCGTGAGGCGAAAGCGGAAGACTCCTCTCCTCGGCAGCCGGCGGCAAGAATGGGGCGCGAAAAGGCCCGGAGGCTCACCGGCAGCCGGCACTTCCGACAGCGGCTGGTGCTGTCGACGCTGACCTCCACGGCCATCACCATCGAGGACATCCGCTCCGGAGACGCCGCGCCGGGCCTCCGCCCGCACGAGGTCTCCCTGCTCCGCCTCCTCGATAAGATCTCCGACCACCACACTATCGACCTCAACGAGACCGGTACGCGCTGCTCCGCGAGCTCGAGCGTCGAGTGTGTATCGCGTAGGGTTTTGGTACGAGCTTCTGATGCTTATTATGGGTGTGATGAGGTGATAGTTTGCGCCCGCAGGAACGAAGCTGAGGTACCGGCCGGGGGTGATCATCGGGGGAAAGTACCTGGAGCACGACTGCGGGGTGCACCGGGGGATCGGTTACTTTCTAGAGCCGCTCATCCTGCTTGGGCTCTTCGCGAGGACACCCATATCGATTCGCCTCAAAGGTAACCACGTTGCTTATTTATGCTCAGTGCCAGGTCACATGATTTGATGCATTTTCTAAATTTTTTTGAATATTTCGTGCTTGATAAGCTAATTTTACCATCCTGGTTGAGATCCTTTGGAAAATTGAACATGGAATGCTTAATTTGGGAACAGCAGTGTTGTGCATCAAACCTTATGCTATTCGATTAAAACAAAAATTAATAAGGAAATTTACTCATCTAATTGTGTTGTCTTCACGACCGTGGCACCTTTCTCCACCAGGTCTAATTTTGATGCCTTGTTTTTAGGAATCACCAATGATACCAAGGACCCTTCAGTGGATACTTTTCGAATGAGTACCTTGCATATGCTTAAGCACTTCGGTGTTCCTATAGAGGGGTTGGAGCTAAAGATTGACAGCCGTGGATCCCCTCCTCTCGGTGGTGGTGAAGTGCTTCTCCGAGTTCCCAATCTAAATAGTACACTAACGGTACGCTAATCTGACTTCTCAAGTATTTATTTTTCATTTCTTCTGCAATTGGTGCTTGACACGAAGTAACCATCACAGGCAAAACACTGGGTTGACGAAGGTATGGTTAAGAGGATAAGGGGTGTATCATTCTCCACTAGAGTGTCTGCACAGATTGAACACCGAATAATCTATTCTGCTCGTGGAATATTCAATCGCTTCATTCCTGATGTTCATATTTTCACCGATCATAGAGGTGGCGCTACCGGTGGGAAGTATGTTCCCCTTACTATCCAAAAGATGCACACTTTCTTGTTATCAGTCATGATTCTACGTTTTTTTTCTTGCTCGTTAAATCTTTATCATGTGACAGATCAGCAGGCTACGGAGTATCCTTAGTTGCTGAGACCACCACTGGTTGTTTGCTCTCTGTTGATGCCACAGTGAGCTATCCTAATGTGGATGAAATAAATGAAGATTCTGAGAGGCCTGAGCTAATGTCACCAGAAGATCTTGGTGTTCAAGCTGCATCAATGCTACTAGAAGAGGTGGCTCAAGGAGGAGTTGTTGACTCAACACACCAGGTCTGACCTTCTATACACATTTTCATTTCTTAAATATATGGCTTGATCTATACAATTCTGAATTGTAGCGACTAATGCACGTACCATCATTATTGCTATATTTTGCTGTGCTCTTGGAATCTTTAGACGGAACCATAATTGCTCTGTTGGCAAGTGTATTATATGTATTATTTGCGGATCACTGGATATAAGCAACTTAAATTTAGTTGATTTGATGTCCAAGGTTGTTTCAGTACCATTGTAAGCGCAAGAATTTTTAATTGGTATCTTTGTGCTTCTGCTACCTCTATTATACTGCTGTCTGTATATATTAGTCAGTTTTGTATGCATCTCTATTTCACTTTATTTTTTAGGGTACTTTTTTTTTCTTTAATCACACTACTTTTCTCGTCTTCTGAATGATTGCAGGGCCTACTGTTTATCCTGTGTGCTTTGTGCCCACCTGATGTGTCAAAGGTTCGTGTCGGTCAGCTGACTCCACATGCTATAGAAACGCTTCGAAACATCAAAGAATTTCTTGACGTCAAGTTCTTTATCAAACCTGATCCCAATTCCAACACTGTTACCTTGAAATGTATTGGTGCGGGAGTGAAGAACCTTGCCAGGAAGATATCATGAGGATCAGGATGATGAATATCATCAAAGGTTTATGGACACAAGAGATCCTAGTCCTCTAATGAGGATCAGGATGATGAATATCATCAAAAATTTATCGACATGAGAGATCCTAGTCCTCTAAAGATCTCTTTGTAGTTTCCAAAGTAACAATGTATGAGGTCTCATAGTTACTGCTGCTGAAATTTTGTTCTTATTACATGAGATCCTATCACGTCAGATGAATGATCCAAATTATCTGTAGAGTCTTAATCAAACTCTCTGTATCATGATTGCTCTACTGTAGTGGCTGTTATTCTGTTTCCATTTTGCTTGGCCCTTGGATGCCCAAAAAATTTTGTTATAAGCGTAACGATCCATTTTGTTCATGCTGTGGTAGCAGGGAAGCTTAGGAACAATGCTTTTACTAGTTTCTGAAATCCCAGGCGCGTGCCCACCAGGTCTAGGTAAGATGTCAGAAAAGAAAATGTATTAGTTTTTCATGGCACACTCTGGTATGTTACGGGGTGCTCAAGTCGGATCGAAAAAAACAAATCGACAACGGGCGGACCATGGAAATGATGAAGCTGAAAAGTATCCAGTGAGATGAATCATATCTTGCACCAGAACAAGGAACAGTTGTATGGTCTCACCTACAAACATGTATGACTAAGCATCATGCCGATTCAGCTCAGCCCATGTATGTACACACAAAACATTTAGTCGTCTTCTCTCCTATGAATTCACTCATCATCTGTACACAATCTGAATAGTAACACAAACAGCACTGACTCCGTTTTAGAAGCAACAGCTACGCTTTCTCCTTGACGAATGCAAAGGTGATCATCCAGATCAGGCAAAGGACCCAGCCGCAGGACAGGGAGGCCGAGCTGGATGACAAGCTCGTCGGACTCTCGTAGCCGCCGTAGATGGAGTTCCCGCCGGGGTCGTTGGCGTTCAGCACCGTCGATCCCGAGCCGCCGCCCATCGCCGCGCCCGTCGTCGTCGTCGTGCCGGTGGGAATGGTGCCCGTCACTCCAGGGGTGTAACCGGTGGGCACGGTGCCTGTCGCCCCACTGAAGCTGCACAGGTAGCAACATAGATGCGCTCAGATTACAGGTACTAGAGCATGCTTCATTCGATCATGTCGATGGCGTTTTGAGATAGACCTTACCCTGCTGATGTCTGATACATGCAAGTTCCTGAACCTGTAAAGGTTAATTCACAAGTAAATATGAGCGTTAGATAAAGCAACTGATTTTTTTTTCCCGAACAGTGGATGTAGGAGTAATATGCTTGGTAAGGACTTACTCGGATTGACGTTGACGAGCATTCCGGCGCCTCCGAAGTCGCAGCTCGCCGGCGACGGGTTCCTCTGGAAGTAGCTGTTGAAGGCGTAGGAGGCGTGCGCCTGCACCGTGTTCGGGTTGTAGCAGGTGCCCATGGGCTGGATGGCCGAGCAGTCGGCGCCGCCCATGCCGCACGCGTAGTCGATCCCGTTCTGCAGGACCA
The DNA here is from genome assembly GCA_001182835.1 of Oropetium thomaeum. Classification (NCBI taxonomy): domain Eukaryota; kingdom Viridiplantae; phylum Streptophyta; class Magnoliopsida; order Poales; family Poaceae; genus Oropetium; species Oropetium thomaeum. The sequence continues at coordinate 34,202 of LFJQ01000100.1, read as the reverse complement.
AGTCCGTCAGGCCCGTCTTGGCGACGCACCAGCTCTGCCCACCCGTGCTGGGCGCGGCGGGCTGCACCGTGCCGGGCATTGTCGCCGGCGGCTGGTACACCGGCACGCCGCCGCCCACGGTGCCGGTGCCAGTGCCCATGGCCGCGCCGCCGCCCTGCTGTGGATACGGGTAGGTGTTCGCCGGGTTGGTCACCGTCGTCGCCGGCGTCGTGGCCGGGTTGGTCACCGGGGCCGTGGTGGGATTGGTGACGGACCCCGGCATGGTAGGCGCGGTCACCGGGTTCATGTCGGGTACGGGCGGCGTAACAGGGTACGGCATCGTCGTTGTCGGGTCGGGCACGGTGGCCGCCGGCGTCGTCGTTGTTGGCTCCGGGTACAGCGGCGGGAGGTTCGAGTTGCCCGCGAACCCTGTGCCGCCCGGGTTGGTCGACGGCACGGTGACGATGCCCGCCGGATTCGTCGCCGGGTTCGTGGCGGGCACGGTCACCGGGTTGGTGACCTCGTCGTGGACGGTCGCAACGGCAAGCTCCCGCCGCGGAAACAACGACGACGACGATGAAAAGTCCGCGAGCACGTCCACGATCCTCTTCTCCCGACCGATCTCACCGACCAGCCTTCTCGGTGACCAAGACTGCTGCTTCTCGGTGGCCAAGACTCTGTAACCAGTGACCGCTGGGCCGGACGATACCACGACCTGTGTTGAGTCATATAGAAAATCCAGAAATGCTCCTGAAAGAGGATTTTGAATTGCAAAGGAGTTGTTTAGTAAAGGTGTATATTTCGTCAGATATTCTTGCAAAAGCATATGGCGATAGCGGATCAATGGAGTATGAAACAGTACTGCACTGATCTGTAGCTATAGCCATGTCGTGGATAGGTAAATATGGTCTACTACTAGTAGAAAGATACAGAAAAGGATTTACTGACCTGAAGAGCAGATTGTTTGAAAGATGCAAACATAACAGAGGAAGAAGGTGATAGCAAGAGGGCAAGCAGCTGCCATTGTTGCGAGGCTCGAGCTCTCGGCAAAGCTGTGGTTGGATGAGCAGCCTCAGACGAAGGGAATGAGCTGCAGAGCTGGAGGTGGCCAAATGGGCAGTGGTAAAGGAAGGAAGAGTAGGGGAAAGGAGCACAATGCAATTTAAATACAGGGCGGCAAACTAAAGGCTGTAGTAGGATACAAAGTGGAAAGCATAAGCAATAGGCAAAAAAGTAGCAAAGCGGATAACAATTGGTTTAGGATGCTCCTTTTTCGCTTTGAAAATATGCAAACCATATACAAGTACAGATAATCTTTTCTCCATTGTCTCAAATCACAACACTGGGACCAAACTATGCATCAGTTGGTCATTTTGCTTCACTTGTATTAGCACTCTGAATGAGTGAATGGCATCTACAAATACAGTACATGGTGATAAAGCTAATCCGGTTTGTTATTGATGGTCTTCACGTATTAAATACCTAATAATGAATTAATAGCTCACTAGCTACACCATTTTTAAAAAGAAATTAGGAAAATGGAAAACTTATTCAGCGACAAAAGGTGCATTCTGTGGCGAGTGACAGTTCTCTGAATACTACTGTAATTAGTCTGGCGTGAGTTCAATAAACCCATAAACAGTCACGCACTGTCTGACAGAGCTTTCTGTAGTGACTAGACTTGCCCTTTCTTCAGAAACAAAAGAAGCTGTACTATGGCAAGAATACTGAACGATGTAACTTTTTGGACCAACCAACTGGGTCAGATGGGAGCAAGCATGGCTGCATGACCCTTCAAAAGGCTGCTCTTGGTTGCTCATGCCGGCCATGTGCATTCGAAAGATCCTTGTCTGGCCGGCTCCTGGACCATTTTGGTTGCAGTCGTGTGCCTCTATGTAGAAATCCTCTGTTGTTGTTTCCCTTCATGCCGTGAGGCATTCAGCTGTGGTGCAGTGCAGGATAAATCTGACATGGCTTAGCCGTGAAGAGTGAGGCAATGGGAATCTATCTGCGTGTCGGAGGAATATATTCTCTCTCTCTGATAGTACTACTTCATTAAGCCATGACGCAACTAGGAGGAATTGGTTATGTACTCCAGATACTATTGGTTATGTTAGTGTTTCCATCTGTAGATACATGACATTAGTGTTTAGCATGCTTCAAAAAATAACTAGTACTAGTATACATCTTTAGCCGAGTGGAAAGGAATTGGAAAATAAAACTTATGGTTGGTTTTGGGAAGAAAGAATCATTTGAGATGGAAAACGGGGGCAGATTTCCAGGGCTTCTTGGACTAGTACTTTGTCTGGATCATCATTGGACTGACAAAAAAAAAACAGAAAGAGCCGACAGGATGAGAAAGAAAGAACTGCATGCAGAGATACTGATTTTTTGCTTGAAATCGATGAACCACAGTTTCTTTCTCTTCATCGGTCTCTGTCGTCTTCTATCACTCTTAGCTTTTTTTTTTTTCGTGAAATATCACTCATTCATAGCTTGACTTGATGAGCTATCTCTTGCCCGCCTTTCTGCAAAGGGTGTGGATGAGAGCAAGAAAGACCTCTGCAATTTTTTTATTTTTTTTTTATGTAACGCGCGCAGCCATGCATGTCATGGGTCAAGAGTAAAGAATGCCGTCCAGGTGTAGTGGCCACACCAGAGGATTGCACTTGCCCGTCCAAGTGTAGGGCTGGTTTTCTGTTGGCGAAAAAGCGTCAATAATTTTGTGGATGCTCTTATCTTGTATAGTAATGAAAACCAAACAATCATGGTGGAAATGGAAACAAACAGAGGAGTAATCTTCAATTTAGCGAGCACGAACAACTACTACGTTACAAGCGTAAGTGTGTGATACAGCATGCATTTCGCATTCAGAAAGCATAGGGGAGAATAGCAATGGTCTGTCACTAGTTGTCAAGAAAAAAAGAAATATACCATGATTAATAATCATTTTGAAAAGGACGCATGCTCCCTCACACACACAAAAAAAAATGAGAATATTACGAAGTTGTTACTTCTTTTTTTTGCGAGGGAAAGCTGTTACATATAATCAGTACACGCTTCTCCTTTTCTTAGTAAAAAAAAAATCCTGATCAGACATGCATGCTTTGCCAGAAAAAATAAAGGCAATATAATTAATGGTGGTATCGGGGAGGCAGGTGATGCATTGCGTTGATGTTTTTTGGCAAGTTGAAGGAGAAAAGCAGATTAATTTGTTATTAGCGATTATACCGTGGCCATGTGCTTTTTATTATTATTACGTACTTCATCCGTTGAACTTTTTTTTCATAAATTTTAATTGTTCGTTTTATTTAAAAAATTATGAATTAATAAAATTTATTGTAATCTGATTTATCGTAAAAGGTATTTAAACTACAACTCAAAATATACTGGTCCTGTCAGAAATTGTACCTTCTTTTACAGCTGACTTGTCGAGCATTTTAAGGCTCGTCTCCCCGTCCTCCTTATCAGTCGCCAAGAAAGCGAAAACGATCGACGACGTAACATGGCCGAGCACCCCAGCCAATGAGGAACCTGGTGTCCTGGTTGGTTGGTTGGTTGATTTGAAGCGATATGAAGATTGACTCCACGATCGAGCAGCAGCAAGCCGATACGTATGCGCTGAGGGGTATGGACGAGACGACGACGGAAGGTCGCTTTGCTTAAGAGCTAAGGCCAGGGTACGTAAGTGCCTGCATATGCCCCACCCAACCCAACAACGGCGGCGGCGGCGGCAGCGACGTGATTAAACAATGGCGAGGCGACGGCGCACACGTCGGATCGGACGGCCGGTTGGGTGGTGGGATCTGCTGTGCAGGCTGCTACCGTAGGCCGTAGCTGACGACGGCGATCCGCTTTACGAGCTGCCTGCTTGCCTGCGCGCGCATTTATGATTTGCTCGCGTGAACGCGCGATACCGACGCGGAACATTCGATCCCTTGCTGCTGTGCAGATGCCGCTGCGCGGTTCGTCGTTGAGTCATTATTAGCAGGAGGCTAACGGCACGTGCTACTACAGCACGACCACGCGTCTTCGACTTCTATTAGTCTCTTTTTTTCTTTAATGCAATAGCTATAGTTTGATATAGAATCCATTTCTCAAAGTAATGGAAACCATTCTTTTATAGGAAATGAAAATGGTTCGAAAATCGCTATTCCACCTTTTAGGTTTAGGTATCGTGAAAAGTGATACCCGTAAAGATCGTGCATTTCAGTCATGTTCAGATCCGTTTTTCGACAACAACGATGGAGTCGTCCAGCAAAAGAAAGGAAGAAATAGGGAGAGAGAGAATGAGACATTGAGGTCTTCCGGGCTACGATCTTTAACTGGGCCATGAGCCATGATGCGGCCCTCCAGATGTGGCTTCCCCACGTGTTCCATTCCATCGAATTTCAGCAACGGGACGCTTGGCAGTAGAAGAAGATAGGCCGGCCCAATCTCAAGATTCTTTTCTTTTTTTAATTATTTTTTGCAGAGAAAGAGTCAACTTGTTTGTTTTCCAACAAATCAAAACCCGGACGAAACATCTCCCTCTGTGCGCGCAGCGCAGCGCGTGTGTGAGTATGTGAGTGAGGACATAAAGCTGAGTTCCGGAAAAGAGCGAGACATTATTGCACGAACGGCATATAAGTATCTCTTTGTTCATCTGGAGGACGACGGAGGCAGACGGGTCGATGGAAAGGAAAGCCGGACCCCTGCTGCAATGAGCTCGCTCTCTCTCTCTCTCTCTGTTCGAGTGGGCCATACCACCGATCGAGTCTGCGCGTTGCATCGTACCGGGCCGGCATGTTGTTCCGAGGACGACGGTGGACCATGCATGCACCCACGAACGAGACGTGAGGAGAGCCAGCGAGGGCTGGGCATGGGCCAGCAGCTAGCCACGTACGCCTTCCTCCGGTTATTATCGATCGGACGGTCCAGGTTTTTTTTAATCATGGACACGCTCGCTCGTACCGGCCGTCCAGATCGTGTACTCCACCATCCGTTGTGTGTTCGTACGTTTTCGATGCGTGTGGTCCAGCACCGGTTATCAGGGCCACCGAACCGAACCGAACCGAACCGTCCTCGTTCGGGACCTCCGCCTTTTTATTATTGAAACAATAACATTTAAAACCAAGAATACTAACACAGTTGCCTCGGCTAATCACCCACATATGCATGCGTGCTTGCCTCTTCCGAGAACATGGTCGGCAGGTGAACAGTTAACGTTCTAACTACTAAGCGTTATTTCCTCATGTTGCCTTATAAAGTTGTCTTTGGAACGTAGTATTTCTTTTTTGCGGGATGTCCGTCCATATTATACTACTGTACTAGCTAGAAAACGATGGTACTACATACCACCGCCCTTCGTGTACGATATTTTTAGTAGTATGAATAAATAGTACTGTACGTGACACGATCATACGATGACGAGTGATGTGACGACGATGATTTGACACGGAACGGAACGGAGCGTAGCAACCGCTCGCAGTCGCAGCCATCAGGAAGGTCGCCAGGCGTTACGTGAGACATGGCGACTACAATCACGGATCTCCAACGCCTGCTCTGCTCGGCTTGTCCTCTCCTCCCACGTTCCTTTTTTTCTTTATTTCTTTTCCCGATAGGTCGAAACAACCCAACCAAATCAATTAACAATAGCACCGACCGACTCCAACCACTTCCCTTCCCTATTGCACTTGTACTACGTACTACTAGTACTTACTACTACTCTGTGAGATAGGGAACGTATTAATTAGTATTACAGGACAATTCTTTACGGAATCACTGCTGTGCCGTAACTTTTACTATTTTTTGTATGGTTCTCTTCTGATCACCACCAGATGCTAGGTTGCAGTGTTGCTGTTGTTGACACACTTTATTCTTAAAAGTTTTGTAGTACTTTTTTTTAGTCATCGTCATTAATTATAATCATCGATTTTTATCATTAATTTTTATATTAAAAAATAATTTAAAAACTTTTTATGATAAATTAAATTATAATAAAATATATACTAACACTCTTCATATTTTTTAATAAAATAAATGATCAAAGTTATCGAACAAAGTCAATAATAATAATTAAAAAAAAAGAATATTTTGATGAATGCATTTAGCTTGTAAAGGAAAAGGATTCAAACCGTTCTGGAGGAAATGAAGAAGTTGGAGGAAAGAAAATCGACTCCTATGAAATAAAATCAGAAGCAAAAAGAAGGAAAAAAAAATAGCCGCAGGAAAAGAAAAGAAGAAGAAAAGAAAAAAAAAAACTCGTTCTGGAGGCAGACAGACTGCCACCCACACTGACAACCGTTTTCTGGTTCGGCGTGTGCGCGAACAGTGAAGGGGTGGCCCGCAGCAAGGACTGACCCATCACACTCCGCGCCCCACCAGTAAGCAACGGACGGGAAGCAAGTCGAAGGGAGCCCACCACCAATGACCGCCGGCTCTCCCTCCCGACAACACCAGATACTGTACGTACTCCTCCAGTGATGACAAGTAGTCAGAGAAAACAAATCTCTGCACGGAAATCCATGGCGCTTCGACCGCCACCCAGGTGCTCCACTTTGACTCGACTTCTCAAATGCGTGCGTGCTCTTCGCAAACGGAAAGCACCCAAGACTTGCAATAGGCCACGTCCAAAGGAAAGGATGGGTCTCAACTCTCAAGCCAAGCCACAATAGCAAGTCAATTGCTGTTCAACGACGTGAGACGTGCGTAGGTAGACTTTAGACTCGACGCATATGCGCCTCGATCGAGAAAACGTATTCTCAAAAAATCCACACCACGAGTCTCTTATGTACTGTATACGACAACGACACTAGTATAGTAGCATCAGTAACCATTTTTCAAAGATGTTTGACCACGCTTTCATCACCTAGTACTACACCAGATAAACTGAAAAAGAAAATAAAAAAGAAGAAGACACATTTCGGTCTCTAGCTACTGGTTGGATGAGGTGCACCTTAATTAAGCAACGAAAGTTGCACCACACAACGTTTTTCATTTTTTTTTTCAATCTTGAGGCCACGACAACATAATCGGGAATGTACTAAGGTTGCTCACTGATTGAGGCAACCACATGATGTCTCACCGCACTACAACTCTATAAAAGTGTGAGAGAAGAAAGAACTGACTGGACTGGTGGATATGCTAATCATATTAAGTGGCCGGATAATATGGAGTCAATAACTCAATCATTTGCCATTACCACATCAAAGTAACGACCCTCTCGAATTACCATGCGTGGGAGGGAGCTTAATTGTACTACGGGCACACATGCATGACAAATTAATTAATTGTTGTTTGCTAGTACATTGCCATGATAAAATAAAATAAACAACAACAATAACAAAAGGGCAGATACACATCTGCAGTTAGGAAATTCACTTTACATTTATATAGTCCTTGCACAATATCCTACTACTAATAGAAAGGAATATTTTATTTAAATAAAGAAGCCTAACTAACATAAAACTTCATAATCTGTGCTCCTAAATTTCAGGACCACAAAGTACACTTTGACATACAAGTACCACAATCATATAGTAAGTAGCATAAAAATTGTTTGAAAAAAAAAAAGTACCAGAGGCTAACCACAGGACGGCTAGGTTGTTGTTTGCCTGATGCAGATTGTCGTGTAGCCGCGCTAGGGTGCTTCATGCAATTTGTGGTGTTCGTATATTTCCGCTATGCCATCCCGCTACGCGTCCCCCCCGTCTACCCTCTCCCCCGCTCACTCACACATTCCACCCCCATCTCTGCTCTTTCCCCTCCTCGCTTGCTCGCTCCCCACCTCGACTCCGTTGCTTGCGCCCTTCTTCCCACCAAAACTCACACCCCGTCCTCCCCCGAATTCCTCAACCTCCGGCGGAGTCTGTGCAGTTCGTAGCCTCCGGAGCTCGATTCGTCCTCGAAGCTGCGGTCCACGACGCCTGCCCTCCCGGTTCGGTGCTCTGCTGATTCGCTTCACTAAAAATTTTCCTGGAATTTTTCGGTGATTCGCGCCGTATGAGCTCTCTTTGGCGGTGGCGTGTCTGATTCCTGCTCGGCGGAGGCAGAGGCGCGCGGGCATGTGGGTTTCTCTTGTTTGGATCAGGGGCTGTGTGGGCGTTACGTTCGTCGACTTCCAAGGCAGGAGGGGAGCAGACTAGATCTCTCGACTCCTGCTGTTGCTGCGCTTCTTTGAGGAGTCTGGAAGCCTAGCTGCGAATCGATCATAGAGGTTCACCAAGGGTTTTGGGAGGTAAAGGGACATGGAGGCGGCCAGGCTCGGCGCGCAGAGCAGCCACCTGTACGGCGGTGGGCTTGGTGAACTCGACCTCAATAGGCGTGAGAAGAGGGTGTTTGGCTGGGACCTCAACGACTGGAGCTGGGACAGCGAGCGCTTTGTGGCCACACCGGTGCCGGCCCCGGTGGCAAACGCCTTGGAGCTAAACAGCTCGCCTTCCTCATCAGAGGAAGCGGGGGCCGAGGTTGCTAGGAATGGTGCAGGGAGAGGTGACTATGATAAGAGAAAAAGGGTGGTGGTCATTGACGAAGACGAAGCTGAGGATCAGGACCCGATGGAGAACAATGGCGGTGCTCTCAGCTTGAGAATTGGGAGTGATGCTGTTGGCCCTGGAACAGTAGAGAGCGCCAGTGTTAATGAGGAGGAGAGAAATGGAAAGAAGATCAAGGTGCAAGGAGGCGGCTCAAGTGGGCCGGCATGCCAGGTTGAGGGCTGTGAGGCGGATCTTACCGCTGCAAAGGATTACCATCGACGGCACAAGGTCTGCGAGATGCACGCTAAGGCCAGTACTGCTATGGTCGGGAACACTGTCCAGCGGTTCTGCCAGCAATGCAGCAGGTTAGTTTATGATTCCACTGCCTATTACAGTATTACTTAGTCACAAATTCTATTTAGTGTAGCCAGACACAGACATTCTCTGATCACGACCCAATTATGATGTTTACGAACATTCCATCTTTAGAACCACCATAATCTATGAAAGCTATAGTGGGCAAAAAATTGCACCTGTAGACTGAACTATGAAGATTAAGGGGAAATTGTTTGAAACGAGATTTTAATATAAACTTTAAAGACGGGAACAGACAAACAGTAGACCTTTTATAATAGATAGCAATGGACCAATGGTTCTGGGGAAAATGGATTAAATGTTTTCATGCTTAGAGCTGAAGTGTTTAAGTAGTGTGTTGGCCCCAGTTTTTAGACAATGGTAAACTACTAAACTCTGTAATTATTGTACATGATAATGTGTAGGTTTCACCTTATTGAAGAGTTTGATGATGGGAAACGAAGTTGCCGCCGACGTTTAGCAGGGCATAATAGACGGAGGAGGAAAACCCGGCCTGATATTGCTATTAGTGGTACTGCTTCAATTGAAGACAAAGTCAGCAATTATTTATTGTTGAGTCTTCTTGGTATTTGTGCTAATTTGAACTGTAAGTTTTCTATGTCATTTGTCTATCTTGTGCGTACTTGTTCGGGTACTAGTATGATTTGTTTCCCCTTCAGTCATGAAATTATATTAGTTTTTTTTGACTGAATTCACTTGGTAGACTCAGGTCAAGATTTGCAATCATGTTCTAGTTTACTTCTTGTATATGGCTTTACAGTGTACGAGTCATGGTTCTTGTTATTATATCTGACATGTTGATGCAATTACATTTACTCCCTTCATCCTCATTTTTTTTTTACCGAACCCTTCATTCACAAATTAATGTTGTTATGACAACACATACAGTTCGAAATTGAATCAAAACAATTGTCCTGACAACAACAATATAAAAACGGAGGGAGTAGTTTTTAGGACCCTATGTTCATAAGCATGTTATGTGGTACTTTGTATCCTGGAAGTTTCATGTATTGGTATCTGCTTTCGTTTCCAAGATTGCTCATATCAAGTTTGTTTAGCAACCACCAGTTGCATGTAGTAGGTCCATCATATTCAGCATGTCACAAGCAGAATGATTATTGGCTATTTGACCTCATTTATACGTATTTTTTTATTGATTGTCAATTTTTTTAGGGAAAAGGTAGGGGTTTGCCACACTGAATGATATTCTAATAATAATAATAATAATAATAATAATAATAATAATAATAATAATAATAATAATAATAATAATAACAACAACAACAAATATTGTTATTATTATTATTGTTATTATTATTATTAACACAGGCTCCCACATCCAAACAATGTAAATTAACGTCTAATAGCTGTTCTGTGTCCAATCAGAAAGAGGCAGTAAACATATTCTCGCTATCCATGAGACCGTAGCCTTTTATCTCTTATGTACAGTGATCAGGCCAAAGCTAACCTATTATCATCGTATGTTAGTAGTCTCTAGAACTACTCATATTGTCATATTTGGGAGAAAATGACTCTTAAAATTGTACTTGCAGCTGGCAATGCTGAAACTTCGAACGGTCAGGAGTTGCTATCCAATCTCTTGAGGAACCTTGGGACCGTTGCTAAATCACTGGAGCCAGTAGAACTCAGTAAACTGCTAGAGGCATGCCAAAGCCTGCAAAATCGATCAAATGCTGGAACCTCTGGAACAGCTAATGCTTTGGCAAATAATTCTTCAGCAGAGGCTGCAGGGCCATCAAACTCTAAACCGCTCTTCACGAATGGTAGTCAATGTGGACTGGCATCGTCATCTGCTATGCCACTACAATCAAAAGCTACCATGGTGGCAAGTCCTGGTATGATGTGTAACCATTAATAACTCTTCAGAAACGTTTTCAAATGAAGATTTCAACTTTCAAACTTTTCCATGCCTTCACAGAATCTAGAGCATGCAAGATTAGGGATTTTGATCTGAACGATGCTTGTGACAATACGGAAGGCTTTGAGAATGGGCAAGAAAGTTCACCTACACCTGGCTTTAAGGCTGTTGATTCTCCTAATTGCCCATCATGGATGCTGCGAGATTCTACTCAAAGCCCACCACAGACTAGTGGCAATTCAGATTCAACATCTACTCAATCATTGTCAAGCTCAAATGGAGATGCTCAGGTTTGTCAATTGTTTCTTGCAAAACTTCATGTAAAGATGCTGAAGGGCTGATTGAGTTGTTGCATATTGTATGAATCATTGGTATACACCCTTATTGATGAAAATAGAATTTATGATAATCATTATTTTTAATGGGAATTTGACAGCTCACTATTTGCCAACATTCTGTGAACATTTGCAGCAAACTGTGTATCAGCAAATGGCTTGTTTAGGTGGCGAGTAGAGGCTATTTTACTTATTTATTTTTATGAAAAAGTTAGAATGTTCAGTGCATGGAACAAAAGAAGTGCAGTATCCAATACATTTGATTCTTGTGGGGCCTAGTTTGTGAATTCAATTACCTTTGCTTTGCTGGATATATCTTATTTTTTACAACCCTACTAGAATTCTTGTAGACATCAGGAATGAAAAGAAAAATATAAAAAATCTGCAATGGTGCACCAAACCAGCATTCAGTCAACACGTTCCAAACTTTTAAAGGAAATAATTTCATCCATCAATAAAAATGTCACTTAAGCAAATATGTCAATTATCATATCTCTTCTGCCTAGAAGTGCGATCTTAGTATGACCTCCCTCCTATCTCTCAATTATATGATTGTTTGCAGTGCCGGACTGATAAGATTGTCTTCAAGCTTTTCGAGAAAGTTCCTAGTGATTTACCTCCAGTTTTGCGATCACAAGTAAGTTATTTGTTATGTCAGCATGGTCGAAAAAAAATCCTGAATCTAACACTAAAACTGTGAATTTCAGATTCTCGGTTGGTTGTCCAGTAGCCCTACCGATATAGAGAGCTATATTAGACCTGGCTGTATTATCCTAACAGTATACCTTCGCTTAGTTGAGTCTGCATGGCAAGAGGTATGCGTCCTTTATAGTTAATATTTTTCACAATAGTGTCCCTTTTTATTTGATTATTGATATCTTCACTTACAGCTCTCTGATAATATAAGCTCACACCTGGAAAAGCTTTTACATAGCTCCTGTGATAAGTTTTGGGCATCTGGATTGGTGTTTGTGATGGTACGCCACCAGTTAGCTTTTATGTACAACGGTGAGCCAAGCCCAGGCCTCAGCAGTTCTTATGTAGCTATACCATTTATGTTTTGTTTTGTATGCTTATGCAGAATTTTGTAATGCTGTCTTGCATTATGTTATTTTGCAGGTGAAGTTATGTTGGACAGACCGCTGGTACCCAGTTCTTATCATTACTGCAAGATTTTACGTGTCAGACCAATTGCTGCCGCTTATTCAGCGACCGTGAATTTCAGAGTAGAAGGGTTTAACCTAATCAGTGCTTCCTCAAGGTAGTTCATCATAATGAGTTAAGCTCATTCTTGAAGATGCTAAAAATTCTTGATGTTTCATCTTATGTTTTTATGTCTTACCATTGGTTCATGTATGCAGGCTAATTTGTTCATTTGAAGGACATTGTATATTTCAGGAAGACACAGCTACTATAACAGACGATGCTGAGCTCGAAGATGGCGAAACCGAATGTCTCATTTTTTGTTGTCCTCTCCCTGGTTCAAGAGGAAGAGGCTTTATAGAGGTCAGCTTGTTCCATAGTTTTTTACTTGCAGTGCATTTTCATTTTTTCTTTCATGATATTTGAACTTACTCTTAATTTCATCTGCAATTTCAGGTCGAAGATAGTGGATTTAGCAATGGTTTCTTCCCTTTCATAATTGCTGAGCAGGATGTATGCTCCGAAGTTTCAGAGCTGGAGAGCATATTTGAGTCCTCCAGCCATGAACCGACAGATGTTGATGATGTTGCTAGGAACCAAGCCTTGGAGTTTCTAAATGAGCTGGGCTGGCTTCTTCATAGAGCAAACAATATATCTAAACAAGATAAGATGGAACCACCTCTAGCTGTATTTAACCTGTGGAGATTCAGGAAACTTGGTATTTTCGCAATGGAGCGGGAGTGGTGTTCTGTTATCAAACTCTTGTTAGATTTCTTATTTATTGGACTTGTTGACGTGGGTTCCCAATCTCCAGAGGAAGTGGTACTTTCAGAAAATTTGTTGCACACTGCAGTTCAAAGGAAGTCTGTGCAAATGGTTAGGTTTCTGCTGAGATACAAACCAAATAAAAACTCAAAGGGAACTGCACAGGCAAATCTATTGAGACCCGATGCTTTGGGTCCTTCGGCAATTACCCCGCTCCATATAGCAGCTTCCACTACTGATTTAGAGGATGTACTGGATGCGCTGACCGATGACCCTGGACTGGTATTCTCTAACTGTTGCACTGTTGCTTGTGTTTCTGCAACCTGTTGAGCTACATTTCGATGCTTTATTGTTTGGTCAATTATCATTATTTTGATCTTTTCACTAAGAAGCACAGTGATAAGAGCCATGCATAAACTACAAAGTGATGAACACGAGTTATTTGCTGTCATATCCATTACATTTCTATTGTATCTTTCCTTTATCAGTGAATTTTAAGGTTATATCCAGTATTTTTATATTGTTTCCCCCTTCCAGGTTGGAATTAGTGCATGGAAACATGCACGGGATGGAATAGGCTTGACCCCAGAAGACTATGCCCGCCAGAGGGGCAACGACTCTTACGTTAATCTGGTCCAGAAGAAGATTGATAAGCATCTTAGTCAAGGTCATGTTGTCCTTGGTGTCCCCAGCAGTATGTGCCCTGTAATAACTGACGGTGTGAAGCCTGGTGATGTTAGCCTTGAGATCAGCAGAAGCATGCCAATGGCAGCGTCAATGGCAAAGTGCCATCTCTGCAGCCGTCAGGCTCTTAAGTACCCGAGATCAGCAGTGAGGACTTTCTTGTACAGACCAGCGATGCTAACAATGATGGGTGTGGCTGTGGTCTGCGTCTGTGTGGGGATACTTCTTCACACCCTGCCCAAGGTTTATGCCGCGCCTACGTTCAGATGGGAATTGTTGGAGCGTGGTGCAATGTAAGGAGTTTTAGGATGAAATAAGCGTAGCTATTACTGTGTAAGTTGAGTGCTTTAGTGTTGTGGCTAAGATCAAAGGAAAGTTTGTCTATCAAAGAAGGTTTTGTATTTAAAAGAGCAAAGTTGTTTTGCTGCTGTAAGTTTATATGCTGTGAATATCCCGTAACAATATTTACAGCTAACATGTGGAAACATATTCATCCATTCGATTCACCCATTTTGATTGTAGAAAATGTATAACCTTTTTTTCACTGAATTGTGCTCATGTATGTTCCATGTGAACTGTTGTTTCTTCTGTTTACGATATGTAGTGTCCTATGATGTTGCATGGCATTATGTACCAAGCCACTTTCAGACAGTCTCAACAACCTATGGGATGAGGGGGTGAATTAATTTGAGTTGGCGTGTATTACTGTATTAACTACTGTACTTCGTGTGGACAGAACCCGAGCTGCTAGCTTGTAGCAGAATTTGACTCGCCATCATTGGCATTTGGAGATAATCTGCACTGGTTGCCAACACAGTAACCAATCCATTGGCAGTTTTGGACTATCATATTCATAATGGTATTCTAATAATTGAAACTTTGTTTTAATAAATTCAGGGGGTCTTGTGGAGGAGAAATCATTCACATTTCTATATCAGGAAGGAGATAATATCACACATATGGAGTAGGTTTTATTCCCCATTTTTTCCGTCATCTAACTATTCACATGTCTGATTTTATCTTGTGTCATTGCCAGGCCTGAAACCTTTGAGCAGTTTGAAGTTTCAAAGGAACTGTTTGACAAATCTGCTCCTTAAGGTCCACTTATCGTTTTTTGGACGAGGGATATTAATAGATTATTTGGATTCCATTCAAATATTTATTCGAATCTAATCATGCAGGAACATGCTTTGTCTGTAATTCTTTCCTATATACTTTAGTTTACCAGACAGATAGCATGTTGATTACTTGATTATATACAGTAGCCACCACTATCAACTAGAAATGTTACAAACTAAGCTCACAAACTTGCTTGGGATTAAAATGCTCGTTGTGTTGTACAAGCTCACAAAAGGTTAGCAGAGTCTTCTGGACGCGTCACTTGTGAGCATGGACGTAATCTTGAAAGTAGAAGTTCTTCTCGATGAAGTTTGCGAGCCAGCGGGATGCAGCGAAGCACAGCACAGCCATGGACACGACCGTGACTCTCTGAACGGTCGACGTGAGAATTGTCCCCTTGGCAACTGCAAGGAATCCAAAGACTGCGACCGAGGCAACCTGGAGGGCAACTTCTAGTGCCTTCATTGCCTTGAGCGCGGCGCTGCAGCTCGTGCATTGAACAACATGCGACCAGTACCTATTCGACGGTATCAGCAACGAGGCATATAGTCGTGGTTCAGAATGAATTGAGTTATCCTTTGTTTGGGGTTTCATGGCATTTTGACTAAGAGGCTAAGAGCAATGGATTGGCTTACCTGTCCATGAGCTTATCCTTTGTAGGAGTTGGTGGCAGCTGATTGACCTGTGGTGTTGCCCAGCCAACCTGGTTCTTGCAGAATTTTCTGAACCAGTTTCTGAAGGCTATGACCATGCTGTCCGACGATGTGGGTACGTAGCAAACCTTTTGCCAGTTATCAAGGCCTGCTGCAGCGAATTTGCGCTCCTGTAAGAGAATTCACAGCATTAAATATGCACCTGAACAATTAAGTTTGTGCGAGCTAGAGAAAAAAATTGAATGTCGGAGCTACTCCAGAGAGGTACAGTCCTCAACAAGTGCTTCACATTTTTCCCTTTCAGTTTCAGTTACCTCGACGTGGAGGAGGTAAATGTCTGAATCCAATATAAGGTTCTGGTTGATGTGGTAGAACCACCGTGGTACAATCTTGTCCAGCCATACTCCAACGTTCCTTGGGAACGCCCAGATCACTCTGCTCCTCCCAGGAACAACGGGAATGCAGAAGAACACCAGCAGGACTTGAGGCGTCTTCTTCTTACCCTCCTGACCGGCCTGCAGAAATGAACAAGAAACAATGTCGATGCGTTCTGATGGTTCTATAAATTTGTTCCAGAGTCACTTGCAGTGACAAATGGAGAAGGAGAAGGAAATGCACCTCTTGGCGAGTCGGCGAGCCATGAAAGGTGCATGGTGCTTCAAACTGGAAATAACCTCGTTCGGCTGCCGACAAAAATCCGTCTATGCTTGCCGTCTCTATCTTCATCTTGACAGGACCCCCACCTTCTTTATCGTACTCAACTGTGATGAAAATAAACATACACCATCAGGTATTCAGAAAGATGAAATGTAAGTTTTCAAATCTTCAGCAAAAGAACGGTTAATGGTTTCTTCAAGAGGGGATAAGAAAGCTAAGCTCAACGATTTATATAGACTCAAGAACAACTTGATCCAAACAAAGACAAATGTCGATGTTCATATCACAGGTCAGGTACGTATCTCCCAGGATCTTCCTTTTTGCGAATTCCGCGCATCAGCCCTTTGTGCGCGTACGGGACATGAGCGGGGTCCATGAGGTTCTCTACCAGAACATCATACCTGCGATGTGACAGTGCTACAAGAATGACTGAACCGTGAATTGCAGTGCAGCTATACTAAACCGTTGAAAGAGGCACGTCAGGATTCAGAGAACAGCCGAGCCGTCGTTACCCGTAGAAGAGATCCCTGATGCCGTACACGGTGACGAACTCAGGGTCATCGATCTCGGGTATGTACGGCGGCCGCTTCCTCTGCAGCACGTCCTTGTAGCCGGGCTCGGCTCTCGGGTAGAACCACAGGATGTTGTTCTGCACGACGCAGGGGTACGACGCCACGCACGCCTTGCTGTTCTTGTGCACCTGGGGCAAAAATTAATCGCGAGAAAGAATTTGATTTCACTTGCGGCAGCGAAGAATGATAGAATAACCGACGACGACGAAGGGAGGAGGAAGATGTTGTGATGCGTACCGGGGGGCCGAGGGCGGGGGCCTGGGGGATGAATTTGCAGGCGCCGGCACCGTCGAAGCACCAGCCGTGGTACACACACTGGAGCCGGCCCTTGTCGTCGATGCGTCCCTCGGAGAGCGGCGCGAGGCGGTGCGGGCACGCGTCGTCAAACACGCGCCACTCGCCGGCTCCGCGGTCGTACCAGGCGACGACGCTCAGCCCGAGCACCGTCTTCCCGTGCGGCGCGCGGGGGTCGAGATCGCACACTGGGGCCAGAGGGTACCACTGGTCCAGCCAGTCGAACCGTTCCTCTCCGGACGGCGACGGGGACGGCGCCTCCTCCGTCGGTGGCGTCTCGGTCGCCACGACGGAGACCGAAAGTCGGGCCGTGCGGCGCCAGCGACGACGCTGCAAGGGGAAGGCACCGCGAAGCCTCCTGGAACTCAAAGGCGCGGAAGCGGCGGCGGCAATGGGGAGTGAAGGGCACGAGGCGCGTGGCAGCAAGAGAGAGAGGCGGTCCATGGCGCGGCGTCGGGCGGCGGTGCGTGCGGCGGACGCGTGGGAACGCTTCGCGGCGTGCGAGATGCGGAGAACTCGTGGCTGTGGTGTGTGGCGGGAGTTGTCGGCGCCTGGCCGTAACGGGCCGGCCAGTAGCAATTGGATCGCAGCTTCTTTTCATCTGTACAGACTGTATCAACCGCTACAAGCGGCACGTAATTGCCAGCAAAGCCGCTGGGCCGGCCGCAATCCCGCATCAAGCCCGCGAAACATATTGAGCTCTTGTTCGTACACTATCTGTTAGTAACAGTATTGAGGATTCAAACATACAATACTGGTTTCCAAAAAAAAAAACCTTCAGGATAAAGGTTTACTCAAGTTTTAAATAAATTTACTGGGCCAAAATACATATACTTTGTGTAACCTAATCAAGAATTACATTTCGCAATGAGTAGGCGGTTCTCTGGTGAAATATTTGAAGGAACATAACTCACGAGATCTGCAATTAGTCCCTTCTCTCTGAGCCATAACAGCCTCCCGGTATCAATGATATCCTTGCACATGAGTCCAAGAGAGGCCCTCTCCCCTGGCGGCATAGTTCTGATTATTTTTTCAATTCCGATAGCCTTTGTATCAGGCTTCTCTGATTCTCTGCACCACGTCAGACACGAGACATGTCAAGCTTTCAATGGCATGGCTTAAGGACAGAAAATTCGTAACATTATTAACAAACATAAATATTGCCAAGCAAATTTTTCCCCTGCCTGATTTCACAAGACGTGTCCGCAACCTCCAGAGAGGAATCTTGGGAGCTGTGATCACCATCAACAGCCCAACTGCTAAGCCATGTCATTGCATGGAACTCCTCTTCTGTAATACCTAGTCCAGAGATGAAAGATTTATCTGCGGCAATAAAAATAAAATTATTCTCTGGAAAAAGCAATTTAAACAGTTGTGCAGCAAAATTTCAAGAGAAGATTTTGGTGCAGGATAACCAATCATAAAATGAGAGATAGCATAAATTACTTGCGTAATGTTTCCATTGGCAAAGATGGTGGCAACAGGTAGCTAGAGCAAGGCCCTGGAGATAATGTTTGCCAACGTGCTTTTCTTTGGTTAAGTCACATTGCTCATGTAAACAGCACATCATGGTCATATCTAGAAAGTGGAAAAGAAGATTTCTTAGATATATTCAGATCTTACATGAATAAAGCTCAATAACAGTATAACAACCTGTAGCAGGACCACATAGATGTTTTCCAATTGCTAGATACTGAAGTCCCATCAATTCCTCAACTCCACACAGGTTCAAATCCTCAACTGCATTGCATTTGCGTTTCTTGTCTCTGGTTATATTTTGTTAAAGGGCAACATATACAGATAAATAATGAAACGAACTATCTTACTTTCACATAGAACAAATCAGCTAAAGGTGCTTCTAAAGAAGGAAATAGGAAATCTTACTATCAACTCTCAGACGCTTCAAAGTAACAGCTTCATTTTGTCGCAAACTTCGATCAGCCTAAATATAACAAAGAAAAGAAAGAGAGAAGACAACAATGAAGCAATAAAATAATTAATCTATAGGTTAAATAAGATAGGGTAATGGAAATTAACAATACATTCAGACATACTCCAGAAACATCGTATGTATCTAAAATGTTACGGATGTTTACTTAAATTGTAACAACTGTGACATTAGACTCAGAGAAAATAACAGGTTAATACCATAACTTCAAATCAACACATAGGTACATGATCCGCTTGCATATATACAAGGAAAAGGCATCTTAAGAGCCAATATTTTTCCTAATGGGCTAATGACTACATTGATATAACAAAAAAAAAATTATACAAAAATCAATAATCTGTGAGTGTTAAGACATCATACTGCAAAACTTGAGATAATGCAGCCGTTTTGAAGCTTAATTGCGACAAAAGAGGCAAATTTATCTTGCAGAACTGAGTGGATAAAAAAAATACAATGATAGCAAATTAAGCATCATTTTCTTAAATAGTATAACCAACACCAGAATTTAATGCAAATAAAATGGTTCTGGTTCTTATCCCAAAATCATACTAGTAATGTGTGTACATTGACTGACCTTGAGCTTGTAGGACCGTCTCTCAACCAGGAACACAGTCCTTATCCCGTAACAGTCCACTAAAACCTGAGTCAAGTACCCTCTCCCAGCTCCAAATTCGACAACTGCCCGAGCATCCAGTGGCGTATCCTTTCCATCAACCAGCTCCGTATCGTCCCTCTGCAGCAGACCAAATGCCTCCATGTTTCCAACAATGGATGCCTGCTGTGCGACATGCTTCTCCTGGTACGGCACCTTCCTACCAGTAGAGCATCAGAGTTCAGAATCACTCAAACAGCCATTAAATCCTACTGGTACAATCACAAATTGGATGAATTCATCTACCTATCAACCTGCCCGCTCATCCACTTGTCGCAAGCACCGGTGAGCAGGTAGGAATCGCGCATGGATACCACTGACGCTGCGTGCGCCGACCTGATCTTCCCAAGCAGACCCCGGAACTCCTCCTCTGTGAGCCTATATACGGCCGCACGCTTCTCAGCCGAGGTGACGCCGCGGCTCACTTCGCCCCCGCCGGAGTTGACGCCCTTGGAGTAGTAGGGCTGCGCAGCGAGCGCGGCGGCCCGCTTCTTCAGGGGACATTTACCGACGTGCGCCTCCAGGTTTTCCTCGAGCACTGTGCTGCGCATGGGAAGAGAAGACAAGGATTAGCGGAGTGGAGTTGTCCTGCTGGAGGCGACCCAAATGGGTTGGGGTGGTGTAATGGTGTTGGTGGGGCTTACTGAGAGGGGTCGACGGGGCAGGGGACGCGACGGCCAGCACTGTCAGAGGTCGCTGGGAGGTGGTTGCCGCAGTACCTGAGGAGTAAGAGCCAGGATTAGGGCCCAGGGGTTAGCTGGCTGCTGGCGAGCAAAGGAGCACAGTAGGAGACAGGAGTTGCTTACTGAGCGCTCGGGACGGAGGAGTTAGCGCAGTGGCGGCGCTTGTTGGGGAGCCAGAAGTGACAACGGCCTGCGGGAGGTGGTGGCGGCGGTGAGCGCTCGCTGTTCGCAGGTGCACGGCCCATTTCTGGCGGCGGCGGCGGCAGGAGCAAGGAAACGGAGACGCCGGGGCTGGGATGGGACCTGGGAGGGAGAACAGAAGGATTGGCGCCGGAGGACAATAGACGGCCAGGATTAGCGCAAGGGAGAGAGCTGTGCGATCAGGCTCATTAATCACGATCCAAATTTGGGTCCATCAGAACCATCGGACGAAATACATGCGGTGACCATGGCGATCAACTTGTCGCGGGCGGTGCCTTTTGCAGAATTCTCCCTTTAATTGCTAGGTGCTTCAGCCGTTCTCAGCCCAGCCACTGTGTCGTCTTCTTCCCCGAATCGCCGGGGGCCGCATCCCAGCTCCAGGCCTGCGCACGATCCAGAGACTGAAAGGACATCCACGATCTGTTTTCACTCTATACACTAGTATAACACGCGGCTGGCCGACGACGTACGACGATGATGGAGGCCAGCTACGCGTGATCCGTCGATCGACTGGCCGCAGTCGGCCGGCGAGGCGGCGCCTGAGCCAGAGAAGAGAATCGAACTTGATGCATTTGCAGAATCTGTTTTCAGCTTTCAGAAAAGCTAAATTTAACGCAACGACGAAATTGAGTTGTAGAGACTCTTGACAGCCATGCGTTGTTAAACCAATCCCTCTGCTGCCTGTCAGTCAGTATTCAGAATTTCATGTTGCTGTTAGTGGCTCAAGCTGCACACTGTACGAGCTTCTGACAGCTGAAGGTGAAGCCGAAGTAGGGCGCTTCCCTCAATCAAAACCTTGCATCGGTGTTCGTTTTCATTCTGGGACACGAATTGGCAGCGCTTCTGATTCTGACAGTCAGTCATGCATTGTTGTTTGAAGTAATCTCTCTGCCTGTCAAGCGTCAAACAGAGCAGTGATTACGACCTGCATGCACGGCCACTCGTTGTGGAGTCATCTTCGCTAGCAGCAGCACGTGGCCACCAGTCCGTCCAGTCCAGTGGCTGACTTTTGAGTTCGTGATTGCCTCATGCCCCTCACGTCCGTATGTATGCGCTGCGCTGACCAAAGGTGCCTCGGGTTCGGACTTTTGGAATCGCCAGCAGGCCACGGCTGACCGGTCCTCCCTCAAGCTGATCGATTCAGAATTAATTTTATTTTTACAGAACGGATGTATTCGGGTGTGTGTCTGTGCACTGTGCGTTTCTGTGTATCCATGAACTGTTGTTCTTAGACAGTGTTTGGATGACCGTGCAAAAGTAGCAAAACGGCAAAAACTAGCCGAGTTTAGCTCAATCGGCTCCAAACGGACGACTGCAAGCGGCTAAAAGTTTAGCCCCCTCCCCCCCCCCCCCCCGCCCCCACCGGGCGCACGAGCGAGCGACGAGCATCCCCCGCCCCCGCCCCCGCGGACGAGCGAGAACCAGCGGCGGCCGCCCCGGCGGATGAGCGAGTCGCGGCCGGAGCCCCCCCCTCCCCCCCGCGGCGGGCGCACGAGCGAGGTTCCAGGCGCGGCCAAGAGCCCCGCCCCCCCCCCCCCCCCCGCCCCGCCCCTCCCTCCGGCGGTGCGAGCCGACGGCCCCCCACCCCCCTCTGGCGGTCCGATCACGGTCGAGATGCAAAGTGCCCAAAACACCGAGCGCTAAAGTTTTAGCGCTAAAACTTTAGCGTTGGGGCTAAAGTTCCAAACACCACCTTAGTTACTGGTGTCTCACCGAAAACAGAAACTACTTGCATATGGAGTGCATGAAAAAGCAGACGCTCACTTGAGGGAACCGGAACTTCGTAGCAAAATGTTCAATTAATCTAAATGTTCTCGTGTACCAAAGGGGAGAAAAATCAGACCAAAGGAGAACAAACCATAACGATAAATAAAGCATGCAATGAGGTGCACCCTTCAAACTCGTCTTCCAAATATTTTTATATAAAAATAATTTATTCATATGATTTTTACATTCTTAAATCTAGCGATTTAAAAGTTGTTTATAATTTATATTTCTCAATGTTGACTAAATACTTTGTTTGAAACAACTTAGTTTTGTTGCGTATAGTATGTCTACTATGGCATTCACAGTGCGATGGAATGCAGATGCAAGACGGTCGTGTTGACGGCGGTGGTGGCGCCGTCGACGACGAGGTTGTGTCCGCTGATGAACGCGGCCTGGTCGGACGCGAGGAACAGCGCGGCCTCCGCGACGTCCTCGGCGCGGAGCACCTTCCCTCGCAGCACGTTGTGCGGCACGGTCATGGCCTCGACCTCGTCCGGCGTGGCGCCGCCCATGAACGCGCAGCTGAGCGGCGTGGCCACGCCGCCGGGGGACACGCAGTTGACGCGCACCCCGTGCGGGCCGAGCTCCCCGGCCGCGGCGCGCACCAGGCCCAGCAGCGCGTGCTTGGACGCGGTGTACGACGCCGGGCCGAACCCGCCCTGCACGGACGCCACGCTCGCGGTGCACACGACGGACCCACCGCCGCCGCGGGACACCATGGCCCGCGCCGCGTGCTTCACGCACGCCGCCGCGCCGCGGAAGTTGACGGCCATCACGCGGTCCAGCTCGCCCAGGTCCATGTCCGTCACCGACCCCGTCGGGAGCAGCACGCCGGCGTTGCTCAGCATGACGTCGAGCCGCCCGTGCTCCGCCACCACGGCGCCCACCGTCGCCTCCACCTGCGCCTCGTCCGTCACGTCGCAACGCGTGTACCGGCCGCGCCCCTCCGTCGACGCGGCCACCGCCGAGCCCAACTCGTCCTGCATGTCCGCGATCACCACCGTGGCGCCGCTCGATGCGAACAGCCGCGCCGCTGCCGCTCCGATGCCGCTCGCGCCGCCGGTCACGATGGCCACCTTGCCGGCCAGCCTGTCGCGCCAACGATCAAAACCCAATGATGTCAAATGCTCGAGCTGCATGCAAAGTCGCAACTTGAAAAAAAAAAATGTATGCCACCACCATCACTCACCTTGACTTCGACATGGCTGAGATGCTCTCTTGGTGTTGGTGCACTGCATGGCTTAAGGATGATATGCTTTATAACGGTAGTCGTCAGTTTTTTCTTTTAAAAAATTAAATCGTCAACTGGCCAGTACCTATCTACTGTGTACTAGTGTATGTGTATATGACGAATGAACAATGCATTCGATAGGGTACATGAAAAATAACAATGGTGAGTAGTTACCCGTCATTGTAGCCAATGATTTCCCTTACTAACTCAATTTTCAAAATAAAGTTTGTTTTGAACAATGACACAGTCTGTAAAACATAACTTTTATTTTGATTTTCTATAAAAATATTTATTGAATAGTGATGTATGTATATTTTTTTAAAGTACTTTTCAAAAAAATCTATTCATTTGATTTTATATTTTTAAAGTTAACTAAATAAAATTTATTCATGATTTATATTCTTAATGTTTGAAAAAACACTTATCTAAAACGAAGTCTATTTTAAAACAGAGTGAGTACTGTACTATGTTATCGTCGGAATTAACACAGTTTTGCAGTAATGCTTGACAGGTATCAACTAGTTTTATGACATTTTATACTAGAATCAAGAGAACTTGATTGGGCATTGCTTAATAGAGGTGGGACCTTAGTTCCATAGTATGATTGATCATTGTCTCACTCGCTATTAATGCTAAAATTACTCTTGAGAGTTGCAAAAGAAGAAGAGCAACGATTCCAACGAAGTACATCTTGGTTTTGCAAAAGAAGAAGAGCAAACAACGTTGGGGACCATCGAGAGGGCAACATTAATCTGCATGTGGAGGGCGATCTTGGCCTCGTTCCAAGATTGAAGGGAGGGAGCCACTGATCATAGCTGCATGTGGAAGCCAGGGAGATTGTACCCTTTGATGCAGACAGACATGGGACTGATCCTCGTCTCTGGCTGGTGTGCTTCCTCTTCCCCGGGTACTGTTCAGTGAATCAGTGCCGCTGGCAAATCTGCACTGCACAAACTGATCTTTGGCGAGCCACGAAATGAATTTTAAAAAACATGCATGACTCCAAATCTATAGTAAGATTTTCAAACGCAAAATTCAGTACTGTATGAGACTGCATGCTCCTGCAAAGGTCTTCGCTTTTGTTGACAACCAAAGTTGGTATTGCATTTTAGTGGGAAATGTGCGAGTTATATGCCATGATTTGATCTTAAGTTGTCGCCTTTGTCAAAAGAATTTGCAGTACGTTATTAGTACTTTTTGAAACTGTTGACCTTTCTATCTAGAGTAGGATTTCAGACTCAAAATTCAGCATGCAGGATCGTTTTGTCAGTACTGTATCATTCGTCAAGGACTGCATGCTAATGCAAGTGTCTTGTTTCTACTGTACTCAATAGTACTTTAGATTTAGTAGGGACTGACGGACTGTGCGATATGTTCAAAGGTGTGATCTTTATGCTGTTGCCTTTGTCAAAAGAATATTTGGTGTGTCAGGTAGTAAGTATTTTGCACGCTGATGCTTCGTGTTTCTGTTGGGCCCTTCTCATTCCATGGTCTCAGAGAGCTGCCCATTGGATCCCGTGCCTCCACATAATGATTAAAAAGCACGCTGTTTCTGTTTTTGCTTCCGCCACCAAGTCCGGAACTTGACAGTCGCAGTAATCAATTGCTCTGACTTCCTCCCTTAACCTTGACCTCGCCAGGCGGCCGGCAGCAAGCAGCTGCTGCCGAGTGAGTCATGCTCGTGCCGTGCCTAACGGCTACTAGCTTACGAGTCACGTGGGGTTGAAGGATCGTACCGGCTGTTGAACGGGTCGCCCGTGCCACTGATGGGCTGCTGCCTCAGCCCAAGCACAGCACATATCATAATGCTCCATGCTATTTAGGGCCCGTTTAGCTTCTTGTCGGACCGACATGTACAGGTTAGTCTGCCTCTATTTGGCCCACTTAACCTGGCCCATGTGGTCAGCCATAGCTCTCCGGGGCAATTATTCTACCACCACTCCTAAGCGAGTGGATCCCTCCAACACCATTACTAAGTTGTGGCTCCCGTCAATACTATCATAAAAGTGATGTTGTTCATCCCACCATCACTTCTCTCCATTTACCTCATCTAACTTTTTTTTGAACATAAATTATTTAACAAATAACTATACTACCCCTACTCTTTTGAAACACACCCCCAGGTCATTTTTCTCTGCCGCGCCCACGCCAAGGCGCACTTACAAGCAACAAGCACTGGACATCATTTTACTTAAGAACTTGCAAATTTAACTGTTGTTTTACTAAAAAATAAAAAAAATTAAAAAAAATAAAATAACGACAAAAAATTAGATAATTAATTAGAGATGTATATATACTCAACAATTATCGTTAAAAAAAATTCTCCATTGGCAAATAGATTTTTCCTACAATATAGTTCAACATGTCACACATTGTTGAGGGTCAATACCGGTGATGACCGGTATTACCGGCCCTCCGACTGCTTTACGTATAAAGCAGCGAGCGACCTCCGTCTCGCCCGACCTCTATGCCACGACGCGCGTACAGTGGCTCGGGCCCACAGACAGGTCCGCCTCGCCCGACCCCCCGACCGGGGTCGGATCATCCGCCACTCGACTCAGACGCCCGACCTCACCATGACGGGGTCGGGAGCTCGTGCCAGAGCCCGCCTCGCCCGACCCCAGGGGTCGGGCGAATCGCTCCCTCCTGACCCTCAGGGGTCGGGAGCGCCGCCTACCACAACAAAGGCGATTGGCACTGAGTGGTTGAGTGATAAAAGCTCAACGACTCCCGTGGCTACCGAAGCCCCCCGTACAAGTGGGCGGTAACCGCCCACGTCGCACAGTGAGGGCAAGGCCGCCACTATGCGAACGACCCCCGTCAAAGCCCATCCCTTCTACCGGGACGGGACGGCCACGATTGACATTCTGACCAGGTACGGAAGCAACGGCGACTGGTCCTTCTCTCCTCCAACCCCTCGTCGGAGGACGCTCCACCATGCTGAAAAGACTTCCCTCGTTGACGGCCATCCCTGTGGCGCCACCGACCGGAGAAGCATCGTCATGTCTGCGACGTCATCCACAGCGGCCGGCACAGAGTCTGAGGCGTCAACAGCGCGGCCTACAGGACGCACGGCCATGCCGTCGCCCACTCCCTCGCGCCGACCCTCTGTACGCCCACCTCCCTCCTTGCAGTATAAAAGGGGGAGGCGGGAGAACGACGCGGGCAAGCTGAACATTAGGCTACACGCGAACATAACCTCCCACCACACATAGAACACCAGAGACTTGGGAGCTCGTCCCTCTCTCGCCCGTTTGTAACCCCCCTTCTACAAACTGTCGCGAGTAACACGAGCAGCCTCATCGAACTGGACGTAGGGCACGTTGCCCGAACCAGTATAAATCCTTGTGTCCTCTCGCGAACCATCCGAACCAAAACACGCACTCCACGATACTAATTACTCGTCGGCCACAACGAACGCCGACAGTTGGCGCGTCAGGAAGGGGTTCTTTGTGCGTGTTTTCGTCAAACCCCTCTCTTTGTTCGGATGGCTAGCCACGCAAGCACCTGGGTTCCCGGCACACACGTGCGTTTCGGAAGCCTCGATTTCGTCGCCATCTCCGATGGCGCTTTGGCACTGGCCGGTGCAGCGGCACCACCGGTTGCCTCGCTTGACCCCGGGCGTGCGTCGCCTCTCGATGGCACGATGTCCCGGGCGTCAACGCTCCCAGCCCCATGCACCGCGAACGACGAGTTCGTGGCTATGGTGGGCTGCGCGTCCGAGTCTTTCTTCGACCTCCTGGATGGAGCGTCGAGCGAAGGCTCCGACGCGGGGTGCAGTGAGGGGAGTCGCCACCCCTCACGAGAGTGCCTCATGATACGAGCAGAAGATCCTCCCGCTGCGGAGGGCGAACGCCCTGCGGAGCCTTCTGGCCCGCAGGACGGGACCCCATCCCGTGACGTGCAGTCAGAACGACTGCGCGCACGGAGGGAGGAACTCCTGGAGGTCCAGCGTCAGCTGGATCAGGAGCGTGCGGTGATTGATCACGAGCTCGCTCAGAGCGAGTCCAGTGAACACACCCGCACTGACGACTTACGAGTCGCAAGTCGTTACGATGGCCGCCCGCGCTTCCCACGGGCGAGCCAGAACCTGGCCGCGGCGGCGGCATTGCTCAGGGGCCTCCCTGAGCCTGTCACGCCGGAAGCCCGACGCGCCCAGCGCGAGGCTGAGGCGCTACTTGAGCGCGCGGCAGTGCAGCAAGCTGAGAGCTCGCTGTCGCTCTGCGTGGACAACGTGCCCAGAACACGTCTGTCCACCAGACTCCCCCAGCAGCGGATGGCACGGCGAAAGCCTCCGTCCGCGGTCGTCTGGGGACGAACAGGGACGCCCGCGCCACCCTGGATGCGCGGCGGCGCCGCCTGGAGTTCGACGATGGCACCTCCCGATCGCGTCATCCGCGTCGAGGGGGACGCTACGACAACGATGAGGATCGAAGCCCTAGCCCGGACGCTCCGGGGCCAAGGGTCTTCAGTCCTCACATTCGGAGCGCGGCATTTCTGCGGCGCTTCCGACCCCCGGCCAACGTGCCAATGTACGCGGGGGAAACCAACCCCGGCCTGTGGCTCGAGGACTATCGCCTTGCATGCCGGGCTGGGGGCGCGGAGGATGACGATTTCATCATTCGCAACTTGCCACTGTATCTGGCCGATTCGGCCAGGACGTGGCTCGAGCATCTCCCCGCCAACCAGATCACTTGCTGGTCTGACCTCAAGGAGGTTTTCGTTGGAAACTTCCAGGGGACTTACAACCGCCCAGGAAACCCCTGGGACCTCAAGAACTGCCGGCAGAAACCGGGAGAGTCGCTCCGGGATTACATCCGGCGCTTCTCCCGGCAATGCAATGAGCTGCCGGACGTCGGTGACGCCGATGTCATCGGCGCATTCCTGTCCGGGACGACCTGTCGCTCCCTAGTTCACGAACTAGGGCGCAAGAATCCCCGGACCGCCAGAGAGTTGCTGGACATCGCGACCAGCTTCGCCTCTGGCGAGGAGGCGGTGGGTGCGATCTTCGATCGCGCCCAAGACGCCAAAGGTAAGCGGGTCGAGACAGCCGGCGGAGGCTCCTCCGACCCCCCGAGCAAGAAGAAGAAGAAGAATCGGCCGCGTCCGTCCGGAGAACGGATGGTCGCTGCCGCGGATCGCAAGGGTGCCAAGGCACCCACGGAGGACACCCCGGACCACTTCGAAAAGAAGTGGAACGGGCCGTGCCCCAACCACGCCTTCCCAGTGAAACACTTATACAAAGAGTGTTCGCTGATGAAGAAGTTCCTGGCCGAGGAGGCCAAGAAGGGCAAGCCGAAAGGCAAGCCCAGACAGGCTCCCGATGACACCAGCAACGACGTCGACGCCGCCGACGGCGACGACAACTTCCCGGAGACGGACGGCTGCCTCATGATCGTCTCTGGGCCGGCGCCACACGGTGGCCGACGTCGGGTCAAGCTGGAGCGCCGTGAGGTGTTCGCAGCTGAGCCCGCGGTCCCGTCGTTCCTCAAGTGGTCGGAGTCTCCGATCACGTTCGACCGGTCAGACCACCCCAGCCACGTACCGCAACCAGGCAAGTACCCGTTGGTGGTAGACCCTATCATCGGCACCAAGCTCCTCTCCAAGGTGCTTATGGATGGAGGCAGCGGCCTCAACATCGTCTACGTCGAGACCCTCGACGCCATGGGCATCGACCGGGCGCGCATTCGCCCGACCGGTGCACCCTTCCATGGCGTCGTCCCTGGGAAACAAGCTATTCCTCTCGGGCAAATCGATCTGCCCGTCACTTTCGGGACTCCGTCCAATTTCAGAATGGAGACTCTCACCTTCGAGGTGGTAGGATTCCACGGATCCTACCACGCCATACTGGGACGGCCATGCTACGTCAAGTTCATGGCCGTACCCAATTACACCTACCTCAAGCTCAAAATGCCTGGGCCGAAGGGGGTGATCACCGTCGGGACGTCCTTCCAGCACGCCTACCAATGCGAAGCGGAGACTGGTGAGCTCGCCTCTGCCACCGTGGCGACGGAGGAGCTCGCCGTCATCCGTCAGCAAGTCACCGAGGACGCCCCCGACTCCAACCGCAGCGTTGGGTCCTTTGAGCCCGCGGAGGGCGTCAAAGAGATCCAGCTCTGCCCCGACAACGCCGAAGGCAAGACGGCGAAGATCGGGACTTCTCTCTCCCCCAAATAGGAAAGCGTGCTCGTCGACTTCCTCCGCGCGAACATCGACATCTTCGCGTGGAAACCCTCGGACATGCCAGGCATTCCGAGAGAAGTCGCCGAGCATGCCTTGCACATCAGGCCGGGTTCTCGCCCGGTCAAGCAACGCCTGCGCCGCTTTGACGAAGAGAAGCGCAGAGCGATCGGGGAAGAGATCGCCAAACTCCTGGTAGCCGGCTTCATCAAGGAAGTGTATCACCCCGACTGGTTAGCCAACCCCGTTCTTGTACGAAAAAAGAGCGGGAAATGGAGAATGTGCGTTGACTATACCAGTCTCAACAAAGCGTGTCCAAAGGATCCGTTTCCTTTGCCACGAATCGATCAGATAGTCGACTCAACAGCGGGGTGCGAAACCCTATGCTTCCTTGATGCGTACTCCGGGTACCATCAAATCCCGATGAAGGAGTCCGACCAGCTCGCGACGTCCTTCATCACGCCGTTCGGCTCGTACTGCTACGTCACGATGCCGTTCGGACTGAAGAATGCAGGCGCTACGTATCAGCGCTGCATGATCAGAACCTTCGACGAGCTCATCGGAGACATCGTCGAAGCCTATGTGGACGACATCGTAGTCAAGTCCAAGAAGACCGACCAGCTCGTCGACGACCTGGAACGCATCTTCACCAAGCTCCGAGCAAACGGCATCAGACTCAACCCCGAAAAATGTGTTTTCGGGGTCCCGAGGGGGATGCTACTCGGATTCATCGTCTCCGAGCGTGGCATCGAAGCCAACCCGGAGAAGATCGAAGCCATCAACCGGATGGGTCCGATCCAGAACTTGAAGGGAGTGCAACGCGACCGGGTGCTTGGCGGCGCTAAGCCGTTTTATCTCACGCCTCGGAGAGCGCGTTCACCCGCTTTACCAGCTCCTGAAGAAATCCGACCGATTTCAATGGACACCCGAGGCACAGGAGGCTCTCGATAGGATAAAAGTTATCCTGTCCAAGCCACCGGTCCTGGTGCCCCCGACCCCGAAAGAGCCACTCCTACTCTACCTCGCCGCGACGACTCAGGTCGTCAGCGCTGCTTTGGTCGTAGAGCGAAGGGAGGAGGGCCACGCCCTCAAGGTTCAACGCCCCGTCTACTTCGTGAGCGAAGTCTTGTCTGACACAAAGACTCGGTATCTCCAGATACTGAAAATCCTTTACGGCGTCGTCCTCGCCAAGAGAAAGCTCAGACACTACTTCGACTCGCACCCGGTAACGGTGGTCACCTCTTCCCCCTTGCGTGAGGTCGTCGAAAACCGCGACGCAACGGGGAAGACCGCGAAATGGGCTCTCGAGCTCATGGGCGAGGGAATCACATACGCCCCTCGTACAGCGATCAAGTCCCAGGCCTTGGCCGACTTCGTGGCGGAGTGGACCGAGGTCCAGCTCCCCACTGCCCCCGTCGACCAAGAGTACTGGGTCCTCTACTTCGACGGCTCGTTGATGCGCGCAGGAGCAGGGGTCGGACTCGTCCTCGTCTCCCCCATGGGGGTACGCATGAGGTATGCAATCCGACTCCAGTTTCCCGCTTCCAACAACATGGCGGAATACGAAGCGCTCATCAATGGGCTCAAGATCGCCGACGAGTTGGGGATCCGACGTCTCGAAGTTCGAGGCGACTCCCAACTCGTCGTCGGCCAAGTCATGAAGGAGTCAAGCTGCCACAGCGATGTCATGGACGCGTACTGCCAAGAGGTACGCAAGCTCGAACACAAGTTCTTCGGTCTCGAACTCAAGCATGTCCCGAGGCGGCAGAACGAGGAAGCTGACTCCCTCGCGAAAATGGCGGCGGGTCGGGATCAGATCCCGCCAGGGGTCTTCTCCCACGACCAAAGCCAACCGTCGATCCGACTCAAAGACCCAAAAGGGGTCGGCAACGAGTCGACCCCAGGCGAAAGGGTCGGATCGACTCCCGCACCTCCAGGACCCGACGTTATGGAGATAGACGAGGCACCCGCATCAGGGTCGGGCCCTCCGAACGATTGGAGGACCCCATACCTCGACTGCCTCGTCCGAGGAGAACTCCCCACAGACAGGACGGAAGCTCGACGCATCGCGCGTCGAGCCAAGTCCTTTGTCATTATCAATGGGGAACTCTACAAAAGAAGCCTCACCAAGATTTTGCAGCGCTGCATCCCGACTGAACAGGGAAAGCTGCTGCTGCAAGACATCCACGGTGGGGTCTGCGGACACCACGCGGCGCACAAGACCTTGGTCGGGAACGCCTTCCGACAAGGATTCTACTGGCCAACAGCCGTCAACGACGCTGCGCATATCGTGCGCACCTGCCAAGGCTGCCAGTTCTACGCCCGGCAGACCCACCTGCCGGCACAGGCGCTGCAGAACATCCCCGTCACATGGCCATTCGCGGTCTGGGGACTCGACCTGGTCGGACCACTCAAGAAAGCACCCGGGGGCTACACCCATCTTTTGGTGGCCGTTGACAAGTTCACCAAATGGATCGAAGCCCGACCGGTTGCAAGGATCCGACCAGAAGAAGCGGTCGAATTCTTCCTCGACATCATTCACCGCTTTGGAGTACCAAACTCCATCATCACGGATAACGGTACGCAGTTCACAGGAAAGCGATTCCTTAAATTCTGCGACGACTACCATATCCGTGTCGATTGGGCAGCCGTAGCGCACCCCCGGACGAACGGGCAGGTCGAGCGCGCAAACGGTATGATTTTGCAGGGATTGAAGCCTCGGATCCACAACCGCCTGAAGCAATTCAGCGGTCGGTGGGTAGCCGAGCTCCCTGCCGTACTCTGGAGCCTGCGGACGACCCCTAGTCGGGCCACGGGGTTTACCCCTTTCTTCATGGTATACGGCTCCGAAGCCGTCCTACCAACCGATCTCGACTACGGTGCTCCGAGGGTGAAGGCGTACGACGACCAAGGGAACCAGACGTCCCTCGAAGACGCGATGGATCAGCTCGACGAGGCCCGAGACGTGGCGCTCCTCCGATCCGCCAAGTACCAGCAAGCACTACGCCGGTACCATAGAAGGAACGTGCGGGAACGAGCGTTCAACGTCGGCGACCTCGTCCTTCGTCGCGTCACCAGCAGCCAAGGATGACACAAGTTATCGCCGCTGTGGGAGGGGCCTTACATCGTCGCCAAGGTTCTCCGACCCGGCACCTACAAGCTGCAGACCGCGGACGGACAAGAGTTCAACAACGTCTGGAACATCGAACAGCTACGTCGTTTCTATCCCTAAAACTCGTAGCTTGTCCGTTTTCCACACCCCCCGAGCAGCGTCCGACACCTGCTGCACAGGGGTCCCACCACGCTCGGGGGCTCAACACCTGTAAGGTGCGCGCATGTATTCCATGTGCAATACGTGCGCGGCCCGACCCTCGCATGTTTTCAAAAAACTTGTGCAAAAACAAGTAAGTCAAAGATAGGAAAGCTTGAGATCGAACTGGTCGGACCGCGAAAGTGCTAACAAGCCCACGGGGGCTATGGCCACAACGCTCACCAGTCAAGCTAACGATCGATCCTATCCGCGACTTACGTTTTGCACCGAGCCTCGGCCCCCACCTAACGTTTAAGACTCAGAGAAGATAGGTCGCGGATAGGAGAAACACGAAGTCGAGTCGGTCGGACTGCGAAACGCCTACCGCCTGCGAAAGGCTACGGCAACGTCGCTCACCGGCAAAAACTAAGTGTCGATCCTGTCTACGACCTACGATTCTTTGGGGACACATAAACGGACGAGTGAGGGACTGAGCGCTTTTTCACGCAAGTGATAAGGAAACGGGCCGCCGAGGTCAAAATCACTTGTGATACAAAAACTTGTTTTTACAAGCTGTCCGGGCGCTTCGGCCTCGGACACCCTAGATACATACTAACTAATCTACTCCTACTCTTTGGGGGCGGGGGTCCGCTCCTGCTTTGGAGTCGGGGGCCTCTCGTGCTCCGGGGTCGGGGGGCGATCCTCCTCCTCTATCCTCGCCGCCAGAGCGTGCGCCAAGGGGGCGACTTCATCTTCAATCTCGTCCAGCTCCGCGTCGGTGTACCCGGGCGCGAACCCCTGACTCATTAAGTCCAGCGCGATGCTGGAATAATGAGACCGGGCGATAGCGAACGCCCGGTGGACGCCTCGGCGGAGTGCCTCCCTTGACGCCTCCCGTGCGCGCTCCTCCACCTGCTCCGTGAGCGCTGCACACATCGTCCGATGGTCAGACCACGCTGCCTAAGGAAAAGAAAGCTAAAAAGAGCAAAGGAGAAAGGGTACCACATACCCGCCACCGCCTTTTGAAGCTTCTTCACCGCTGTCCGGGCGTCGGACAGCTCCGCTCCCAGGTCGGCGGCCACGCCCTCGGCCTCCACCCTCGCCTCCCTCTCCTTCCGAAGCACCGCCCGAAGCCCGCCCACCTGCTGGCTCCTCTCCACCGCCACCACGGTGACGGCGTTGCGAGCCTGGTGGGCGGACTCCAGCTCCTCCCTCAAAACACGGGCCTCCTCCTCCGCCCCCCGGAGTCGGCCGACCGCGGACTCCTCCCGGGTCTGGGCATCCGCCGCCGCGCCGCGAGCAGCGATAAGCTGCCGCTCGAGTGCCTGGCGCCTCCTGAGACCCCTCGAGAGGCGATGTCGGAGTGACGCCGCGAT